>VZTE01004276.1:308075-432760 GCA_013397775.1 Eulacestoma nigropectus
GGGGGGGGTGGGGCGGGGGAGAGAGTACAGGGAGAATTGGTGCCTTTCCCAGACTTGCACAATAGCAGGGCTGGAAATGGGCCCTGTGCAAATTCAATTACTCTGAGTTGCCAGCATTAACTGCTGGGCTGCCCACTTTATTGTAGCTAGGGAAGGAGGTGCAGAGAGCAAACTGGCTGCCGTGCTTTGGATGTGATGGAAATGCTGTCAGATTTTAGCAGTTCAGTGACCTTTTCTTAACAGTTCCTGAAGTCACAGCTTTCCCAACACTTGGCAATAGATAAGGGCTGTGCACAGGTAAAGACTTTTGTTTCATGGTGCAAGACGTCTATGGAAACAGGAGCAGGAGAGAGAGATTGAAGAGATTGCTTCCTCCAGCCTTCTGCTTAATTACTGCCTGAAGAATGACATTGAACTCAGATCCTTACTCCAGGTCAAAGGCTTCCCAGAGGGAACATAGCTATCTTAATGATGGAGTATACTCCTTCCCCAGACTTGCAACCAGCCCTTTGTTACTGGCAGGATCCTTCCCTTCCTCCCATTTCAGCACCTTTAATCTCTCTGGAGTCAAACCAAGCTCCTCAGATCTAGGAAAGCAAAGGGACCAGTCCTCCCTAGTAAATCTGTGAGCCAGGAGAAACATCTCTGATACTCAGAGCTTTTCCCATCATTTTACACCAGAAGCACTCTGCCATCAACCTGATGTGCCAAGCTTCTGGGAGAAACCAGGCTGTGTCCTTTCTGCCTCACGCATCTTGTTAAAGAATAGTGGGCAGTTTGGCTGGAGATTCTTCAAGCAGGATGGGGTCAGATCACACCCCAGCTACCTGGAGGCATGAAAAAGCCTGAAGTGCTATCAGCTTTTCTCGTGTTTTCTGGGTTGCTCTACTTCTCCCAACCATTCAAGCGTGGAGTCCAGGGGCTCCCACTAATCCAGATCTCCACAGCTCACAAATACAGTGGAGTAAAGGGGAACTACAGGGCCTGTTCTTAAACTGTGAGGTCTTCTCAGACAAGGAGGAGTCCTGAGGTTCCAGAAGTGCATGGAAGATGCCAAAACTGGAGCAGAATTTACTTAGGGGTCATAAGCGGGACAGTGAGGATGACTTCTTGTAGAAAAGTTTTAAGCAGGGGTAGGGGCTTTGAATCCACCTACATTGTGTGTGCTCTGCTACAGGGATGCAGAGGATTCTGAGTTGTGGAGAAAGAACTGAATGTTTCAAAAGCCATTAAAAAAGCACGTCAGGGTATTCCCATGTGTGTATCTTTGCTGGAGTTACAGACAGAAGGGAGATTTCCTAATTGCTTTCCAGTTTGCACCACTACAGGTACCGTATACAGAGCTGGCTCCTTACGAGCTCTTTTGTGAGGATACAGTGCAGCTGGCCAGCATCACTTAATTGTTCCCATGTGTTAGGTCAGTGGGGGTAGAGAGACTAAAATGTGACTAAACCCTGTGACTTTTGTCCTCAGAATGCCCAGAGACAGAGAAGCCTTGGTAGGTCTAGTGGGGCAGGCAGTGGTGGGGGGAGTTGTGTGTGGTGGATGTTGTCTCTCAGTCCTGTTGTGGGCAGAGAAAAAGCAGCGCTTGCCTTAAGGGTTCAGGTAAGGCTGCTGGGGAAAGCCATCCTGGGGGAAGATGCCAGTTCAATAAAGGGAGCTGGCATGAACAGAAATGCCTAAAGCTTTTTTATTATATACAAAAACCACCCAATGCCTTGCTCCCTGGGGAAGAGCTCCAAGATAGTTGTCAGTCTGGCTTGCCCCTGCCCTTTAATCTGAACATGCCCAAATGGGCCAGGGGCTTTATTTTTGTATTATTGCATTGTCTTCCTCCCACTCACTTGTGCTTTCCTCTCAGATGCCTGTGGCTGCTTTTGATACTTCTCTTCCCTGTTTTGGCCTCTCTGTTGGGCAAACTTTGTGGTTTGCCACCTTTTCTTGCCCCTTTTTCTACGTCTTTGATGGTACAAGAAAGCTTCTGGTTGTTTCTCTGTTTGTATTTCACTCTCCGTAGGGTTATGTCTGATGTGCTAAGACAAAAACATGCGAGTCCTTCTATCTAGCAGGGAATGCTCAGCAAGAGAGTGAAAAGCACAATGTAAAAAGGCTGTTCATTCCTTATATTTCTCAGCATCATAAAGACTAAGATATTTCCTACTTACTTCACAATAAAGCTATTGGCCCTATTTACTTTGTTCTTATGTGACATGCTTTATCTGTCAACTTCCAAGAACCTTGCCAGTGTTATTTATATAAATAAATCTCATGTTGCTTCTGTGCAATACGCATTTTCCTCCATTTTGCAGTTTGGGGAGCCAAGGCATTTAAAAACTAATTGGCTTATGCAAAAGTACGGAATAATCTGTCCTTAAGAAAGAGAACAAGAACTTCACAGTCCTGCCTTCCATGCCTTCATTAATAGAGTGTTCTCCGCCTCTAGTTAATAGGCAGTCTGGTTTTCCTTCAGGTCACGATCATAAAAAGATCCAATTGTCACTTTAAACATGTAATTAAAGTGCCTGCCTTTATAATGACCTTCACCAGAATGCACCAGCCGCTGCGCAGGTGGGTAAGATGGTGCTATATTGAAAACTATGAGGCTCAGAGAGATTAAGAAATATGACCAAGGATTGGAAGATGAAAGCTCACTGTGTAATACAGAAATTTTGATTCTTACTGTCCTGAGTTCTAGAGAATATTGTCTCCCCAGATTTTTTGGGGGTGCTTTTTTTTGTTTATTTGTGTGGAGTTCTTTTATTTTGTTTTGTTTGGTTGGTGTGTGTCCTCCAAATTTCCTAAGGTTTGTGGGGAGGAGGAGACACTCTCTAGGCAGTCTGCACACCTGCTGGCTGGTCACCATGAAGTGACAGAATTAGTGACTGGAGTGGGTTTTACATGGACTAGGTTGGCCGGCTCAGCTGTGTCCTGGAGCTTGAAGAACACAGATCCACCAAACGTTATTTATTTATTTATTTATTTATTGCATTTCTAGTAACTTGTGTACCACCCCTTTTCAGGAGTGGAAAAGAAGCAATTTCAAGTGGCAAAGAAGTCAGGAATGACTGTGATTGTGTTATGTGCCTTTCCTGGAAAAATCCCTTTCTGCGATAGATGGCCTGAAGACACTGGTACATTTGGACTGCAGCTTTTCCAGTAACCCAGCAGGATTTGGTGGGTGGAGGAAGGGGAAGGAACTCAGTGAGCTGTGACAATGGGAAAATCTTGGCAGGGACTTGCACACGCAGTCTTGCAATCGGCCTCAATGTCCCAACTGTTACCAGAAGGGATTGCGCCGGGATGAGGAAAGCGCAGAACAGGGTGTGTGAAGGCAGCCACAAACCCGAGCCCTGGATCCGTGCGCTGGGCGGAGGAGGCGGCCGAGGCCACGCTCCCCCTGGGCTCAGTGCCACCGCCCTGCTGTGGCGGCGGGGCCCTGGCGCTCCTCCTTCCCGGCCCCAGGCGGCTGCTGCGCGCCGCGGCTGCCCCCTGCCGGGAGCGGCGGGAGCACCGGGGCGCCCGGGGCTGCGGGCACGGCTCCGCTCTGACAGAGAGAGCGCCCTGCCAGGGCCCGGCCTGCGTGTGACTGCATCCCTGCAGCACTTCCTGCACGGATATCTAACTGTGGGTCATTTCCTCTTGACTCAGCGGCATCAGTCACGGACTATATTACTCCGGCTTTTGGCTCGGGTCTCCAGCTGTGAGGATCTGCTCTCCCGCTCACACACGAGCTGTGGGGCAGCTTGGAGTCAAGCCCCGGGCTTTGCTTCTGCGGGTCCCTCAGAACCACCAACTGCGGCTGGAAGGGTGCTACTCCCCAGCCTGTCCACTATATATCCCCATGTATCTGCTGGTATGGTAACATATCCATTATATATCTGCCGGTTTAAAGGTATTGGCATGGCTGGTGGGCCTGGCAAGTCAGCTCCAGGGTCCTGCTGAGCAGGCTTTCCAAGCTCAGACTGCCATACCAGCATGATAGATCCACTGCACAGAGCAACAGGCTTCTCTTGAGTGTCCCAGCATTACACACCATGGGCAGTCAGGTCTTAAGGCAGCGAGTTTTAGCTCATGCTGATTCAGACACCTCTGGTACTGTGAAACATAGCCTAAATCCAGATATTGTCCAAACCCTTCAGAGGCTGTGCTCTGCACCTAAGATGTGCACAGTATATTGTTTTATATGAACAAGTACATGATGAAATTTAATGGACAAGTTGATGTGAATGAAAGGTTTCCTTTCTAACAGCATGGGATTTTGACTATGTAGCTGAAGCTCTTTCCTGTAAAAGTCACGACCAGCTACTGCTCATATTGCACTCCTGAAGCAAAATAACTGCATGGACAGAGGATGCCATCCTATCCATGGATAAGTGGAGTGGTCTGAAAGCTAAGCCTGTAAATAAATACCCTATGCCTCCACATGACTTGGCTGGACTAGTTTTAAGGAAAAGCAGCTATTACTGCCGGGGAAAATCCAAGCGTGCTTTGTAATTTGGGACATGCTCAAGGTCCTATATGTGCAACAGGAATGGACCCACAATTGCTGTGCCAATCCCATCATCTCTGTGTGTCCCGTTTATCTCTGCAAAAGGACATCATGTGACTGACGTCAAGCAGGCAGGACAGAGCAAGGGCTTTCAGCTCTGAAGAGCTGCAGGGTTGTTTACCATGAGGAGCAGGGAGAGCTGGTGGTTCAGGTTCTTCTCTGTCAAGGCGGACATGAGGTGCTCAGTCACAGCAGAGTCCTGCACTTTATGCTGGGAATTGCCAAATTATGGTACAAGATAAACATGAAACAATATTAGAGATTCACAACTTCAGAAGCCTCAAAAAGCAAAGGCAGTCTCTAGACAAACACCTCTAAGCATGGACAAATAGACACCCCAGTTGTGAAAAACCATTGCCCCCAAATGTTTCCAATTATTCAGAATAAAACTGCAGTGTCTGAGAAGCTAGAAATTCCCATTAACTGAAAGGGACACTTGGAATGAAGACACTTGATAGGAAGGACTGCTGATGGCTGGTCAACCAGCAACATAAACACCTATCTCCCACACTTTTGCCAAGAAATGCTTCCTATGCTGACCAATCTTGATATTTGTAAGTATATGGTATGAATGCAAAATATTCTACATAAATGTATAGTATAGAGATAGTATATAAGTATATATAGATAATACATGTCCACACAGTAGGATTTTAGGGCTATGTCTGTATCAGTAAATCTGTATCTGGGGCAGTACAACGCCATTGTCTAGAAATTAATAGCTGATTCAATTTAATTTATTCTTGCCATGGTTTTGACCTGTGCCAGTTAACACTTTTCCAGACAATTCCCAGGCATGACTGAAGGAGTTACTGTGGGCCAGGGGCCGTTCCCAACAACCACTTGGATTCAAATGCCTTGCTTGAAGGATAAAAGAGTTTAATGTTATTGGTGCAAGCCATCCTGTGCCAGGGCTCTTGGTGCCAGAGAACAGTCCTGGGCACGTTTAATTTACTGGTATAGACATAGTCTGTGAGCCCAGGGGATTAGGCAGGGTTTTAAGGGTTGCATGCCTGGACTTAGGTAGTTGATTTCTCCCAAGATCCATTTTAGGGAACCTTGGGTTTTTTTGTGGACATGGGCCTTGAGCCTTTAAATCTTCTATCACCTTAGTTAAAAAGCCTTACCTTCTGGTGTTCATGACCCCTTAGAGTGTTTTCCCTAAATAGTAAAAATCTGGTGGAAAGTAAAGTGGGTTGTAATTATGCAGTTTTATTATCGCTGTCTTCATGACAGTGGCATATAACAATAGTGAGCTCTGTTTAATTAACACTTCTTTTATATTTTTAAGGAGAAAGTCACATAAAACCTAGGAGATAAAAATGAAACCATACAAACCAGTAATTTTTCAAAGCCTGGCTAATTTTCATCAGGCTTTGTAGAAAATAACTTCCTTTGTCTTCAGGTAAAACCTGGAGATTTCAAGATTACACTAATATTGCTATATGAAATTATGGAGGGACTGATTACATTTTTAAAGGAACACCCCTGCAGGTGTATTCAGTTACACTGATCCTTGTGGTACTACATCTCTTGGGAACGGTGCTACTGAGTTTCTAGTATGTGAATGTACTTGAGCCTTGAGCTTTTCTATGTCCTCTGAAGAACAGCACAGAAGGGTATCTGACTGACAGCAGCAAACCTGCATTGAAACGGAACAAAACTCCTTTGGTCAGGATGCTAATTGCAGTGCTCTGAGTCACATACTTCTCCTGCCCCATCTGTCTGGTCTAATCACAGCTCTTTCTCCTAACTCCTTCAGGCTGTCACCCACTTAGCCTGACTCTTACCGTAACTTGAGTTTCATTTCTGTCGATGCAGCCGCCGCATTAGTGTCAGGACACATGGGCCAGGGCTGAGATGAACACTGACATAACGAGTGTCTCTTCTTATCTGTGCGGCTCCAGTCAATCTGGTGGGACTGCTGCTCTACTATGCAATATGTGACCTGAGTATCCAACCATCCCAACCACAGGCCGTGGTGGGACAGCTCTAATACTGTGATGATGGTGCACTATGGTGACGATAGCAGCAAGGAAGTGGGCAGAAGTATACTGAAATTCCGTTTATCTGTGTGTATGGTGAGTGTCTGCCAAATATAAGCAAATTAGGCTGGCTCTTCAGAAGTTATCCCTTGAGTTTACAAGGGAGAAAAGAAGAGGGCTGGGCAATGATGAGGTGAAATCTGATCCGTTGGACTGAATCTGTCTGTCCTGTTTTTCTTGCAATTGCTACGCAGCCTCCCAGAGATGGAGTCCCACACACCTGCTACATGCGTGGCTTTGTGATGCGTGAGCAGGTTTATTCGGGGGATTTGATGCTGTGTATCTGGGCCCATTATCCATCTAGAGGGCAACCAGAATATATCTGCATATATCTGGCTGAGAAAGAGGAGAGTTTTTTCAAAAACAGGCTCAGAAAATGACTCATTAATACCTCTAGGAATGCTGGCTGTGGTGTGGAAACTGAGATGGAGAGTTTTTCTCTGCATTGTCTCCTCTGAGTGGAGTCAGGTGCATGACCATACTTTGGTTTGCCTTTGAGGGCTAGGAGCCTGGTGTGTGGCTGTAACTTGTGTCAGGCTCTGGTGTCCACTTCTCAAGCACTCGAATGAGGAGAGGTCATCCTAGGGTGGGATTCGGAGGCAGGCCTGATCCTTTCACTCTGGCCTTCTGCACCAAGGGGGCTTGCAGAGCCTGGGATCAGCAACCTGGCTGGATGTGTGTGCAGACTGGGAGCAGCAACCTGGCTGGCTGCGTGAGACACCCAGACCTTTGGTTACTGAAGTGGAATTTCCTGCGTGAGCGTGTGCTCGCCGGTATAAAGCAGCTCATTGCTGCTCCGTGGTAACGCCAGTTGTGCCCTCAGCCCAGCCGGGAGAACACACACGCAGGCAGAGCTGGGGCAGCCTTGCATCCCGGCATCCCGCCGCGCCTGTTCCCGGCAGAGCGGCTGGACAGGGAGAGCCGGGACAGCGCCAAGCCGCGGTCTCCTGCGCCCCCTGGGGCCGGCCGGCCGGAAATGCAGGCACTGAAGGAGTCGGGTACGAGACGGGGGGGCTTTTCACGAGCTTGGAAACAGACATGAGGGAGTGATGGATGATAAGACCTCCAGGAAAATGTCTCACCCCCCACTCTTTATCAGCCCTTTGTCTTAGCCCATCTTTTCTTGCCACCCCCCCCACCGTTTTGACCGTTTGTAGTGCTAGCGTGACTGCATGCGGAGCTCACGGTTTCTGATGCCAAATCTCGTTTCCTCCCTCCCAAGGCTGTTTTCATCCTTGTTTAGAGAGCTGTTTCAAGTGGAATTTCTGGTGAATTGCTTGAAAATAACTGTCCTTAGCTGTAGGAAACTGATAAAGGTTTCATCATTTGGTCTTGGCCTCTAGAAGAGTTGGGGAAGAGGTACAGGTGCAATGTGCAATCACAGAGTTTAGAAAGCAAGGAGTAAATAGCATGCTTGTGATTTATTCTCATGTCAAAATCTTCTAAGGCTGCTCCTTCCTTGGCCAGTCTACCAATCTGAGCTTTTGAGGCAGAGGCTTGTGAAGACAAGTTATCTTTTTCTGTTCCTCACAGTGCAGATTTATTGGATGCTTGGACCCCTTCCATTTGCTTATGGCTGGTTTGTGGCCACAAGTCCTCTGTCACTTGCAGTTCTACAGTTATTTTAAGGGCCATATATTTTACCTGCAAGCCTTTCTCTGAGGATTCTGCTGTGCTGTCACTCCCGCCGAGGCCTCAGGCAGTGCTCCTGCTCCTCTCCCAGCCTTCCCTGCCATGCTGAGCCGCTCAGCAGCACAGGTTCACACACTGACTTCAGCAGACCCAAAACTGTCTTCCCTACCCAGTGATGAACTGGAGCCTGGCAGCAGCTGGAGATGAGGTGCAGGGAGGCAGACGGGAGTCCTAACAGTTCTGTGAAGTAACATCAGTGCTGGCTGGTGTTTTCTGCTCATCTGATGGCAGTCTGAGAGGTCTGGCCAGGCTCAAAGCGGGGCACTGTGGCCAGGAGTTGCCTAGGATGGCCCAGCCAGGCTACAGCATGGGTGTGGCCTGGCTGTTGCTCTCCGCATCCGTGCATTGTGCCCGCATTAAGGCAACAAGTTCAAACATGCACGTCCTGGAAATTCTTCCTAGAATTTCCTTCCCTGGTGATACTAACCTGGCTCTTTTTCCACTTCCCTTAGAAGCACTGAAGCTGCTCACAAATATATATCTAGATGGGGTGCCCAACTAGAGGAACTGGGAAACCTCTTTGATGTTGAAAGCTGTGTTTTATTTATACACTTGGGATAAGCCCAGAGGCTGTCTGGGCAGCCAGGAAGTTCCAGAAAGGAATTTCCCTCCATCAAACCAGGAACCACAATAATGTTTTCTCCCTTCCTCTTCAGAGACTGTGCTCATTTCCTAGCACTTTTGCTTCAGAAGTTTCCCATTTTTGCAGGACCCTAGGACCTTTCTCTCTGTTGCTGCCCTTCTAACCATTATAGTTTGAGGTTTCTTGTGTTTGACCTAAAGACCTCAAGTCTGAGGCAGCTGATGAGCTGGTAGGCTTTCTGTGGGGGTAGACTGGATGTTTCTTTCATCTTTGGACTGACTGCTCCTGGCCACATGGCAGGGCTCAGAAGCACTGTGTGATCCCAGCTGAGGACTGTTATTGAGAAGGCGTTTGAAAAGGAAGAGATGCGAGTGAGTTGCAGGGGCTGTGTTTGAAGGAAAGAAGGTCAGATGAGGCAATTCCTCTTCTCCAGGGATTAGAAAGAAGCTATCCAAAGCAGAAATCATTACTTCTCTTTGCTTGTGTTTCTGAGGAGCCAGGCTGCCCTGCTACCCTGGAGTTTCTGGCTGGCCAAGCTAAAGTGTGAGTGCTGTCCCAGCAGCCTGTTACCGAGCGCACGTCATGGGGCCCTTCCAGGCCCTCTTGCAGAGGAACAAATATCTGCAGTACCAGCAGGAGAAGCACAGTGTAAATGGCCTGCTCTCTCTGGATCTCGTTGTATCAGCCACATGCTGACTTTCCAATTGGCCCAAGCAATTTGCAGGGAGAGAATGGGCAGCAAGGGAATTATAACAGAGATGGAGCTGCCCAGCAGTGCTGTTAAGAGGATTGTCTCTTCTTCTTATGTATGTCACGTGGCCTATGCTGGCACGGTCATTGTTTCTCTATCACATAGCATCTCTTCAATTTCCTTTTCCTTCTTTTCCTCTTTTATGGCAGTCAAAACCTGCGTATGCCAAAACATCTATCCAGGTAGTTCATTGCTCAGATGAGCCTAAAAGATATGTATCTAAAAGAGAACAGATAGCTGTTAGCCTCAGCCACCTCTAACCAGCCCTTCTTGATTCTCCCTGAACGTCCAGAGTGTTTGCATGACAGCAGCTGCCTCAGTTCTGGGACAAATTGTAGCCTTTAAGGTAACGGTGGGCAGTTCTCACCTTTGGTTGCTTATAGCCTTAGTGAAGGGCTCCTTCATATGTGGGATGTTTCCCAACTGCCTGTCCCATACTCCTGGTATAAAGTCAGAGCTTAGAGAGCCCTTGTGTGTGCTGCAATTTCACCCCTGCACCTGGGTCATGGGGTGTTCGTGGTTTGTGTGGTGGGAACTCAGCTTAGTTTGGCCTGTGTTAGGGCAGACATTGTGCAGAGGCCGAGTCAGAGATGATCCCTTCTGGAGGAGCCCACAGGCTCAGCAGTTCACACACTGGGAGGAGGAATGCTAGAAGTCATTGGTGGCTGGCTCAGGGACAGACCTTAGTGCCCTTTGTCTGTTTTGTCAGTCATACTGTTCTGGGAACAATTCTCATTATTTCTGTGGCTTGTCCTTCTCTCCTGCTTTAACCTACATACACTGGACTGTGATTGAATCAGTTGGTGGATGGCCCTGCTCTGGGACACCAAGATGTGCCTGGCTTTGGGTCCACATCTTCCTCCAAGCAAGCTCCAGGCTCAGCTTTCATCCTGCTCCTGCCCCCCTATTCTCTTTTAGCATTTTCCTTGGCAGATTCTCCTTCCCTGCCTGGCACTGGCAGTACCTCCAGTGTCTGTCTTGGACATCACCCAGTTAGGGTCATAAGCAAGAGGGGATGGATGGGTTTTTTCCAGCTCATCCTTGTCTCCCTTGGTGTAATGAGGGGAGATCCCCAGTAGACGGCACTTGAACCTCTTCCCTGGCTGTTTTTTTCCCTCCAACCTCGGGATGTTCAGGCCAGTGTATGCACAGATGCAGCATGAGCCTGTTATGGCACAGTGTGTGGAAAAAGACCAAAGAGCGGTTCAGTGTGTAAGAAGGGGCGAGCAGATCCCCAGGTGACTTCAAAGGGTGTAAAAGGCATCTCTTTCCTTTTGAGAAGACTTGGCCAGGCCTGCCTAATGAGGCCTTCTGCACCCACACACATTCCTGTTCTTGCACCTGGCAGTGTCAGTGGTACACCTTGGGCAGGATAAACTGCAAAAGGCATTAGCTTGTCCTCCGAGCACAACAGGAAACACAGGCCAGAGGGAATCTGTGCATTAAACTAATCCTCACTGCATTGTCTTCACCCCTACTGCCTGTCTCCCCATTGCACTGTTTAGTCAGGATTCCCTCAGAGGAATGTCTCCAAGGGGAAATAAGAAGTGGCACAGCAGACATCCAGGGATGTCTCCCCCATGGCAGCAGCAGGCAGGAACACGTGGAAGTGAACCAGCATCCTGCCTCAGCTCACAGTCCCCTGCCCTCTCCCTGTCACCTCAATGCCATGTGTTCTTGCAGGGGAAACTTGCCGCTTGCCTCCTTTCTGCTCCTGGTCTGGCCATGAGGAATTTATAGAGATCTTCAAGAAATGCTAGAGCAGGCATGTGGGCTTACCCTAAATGTTGTATGATTTATTTTTCATGCTTTTATCATGTGACCAGAGGAAACTTGGACTAGGTTTGAGATTTGAGATTTGGTTTGAACCCAGTAGGCAGATCAAAACTCCAGTGGTGAGAAACCCACAGGAACCAAAAACAGAGCAGAGTGATCACATGAGATGCTTGGGAACAGAAACCACTGAATTTTGCATAGCTCCAGCAGTGTGATCTAGTAACAGGCTAGATTACAGTCTGGGAGCATACGGCTAGGGCCCAGGAGGTACCACTTCTATTCTTGGATCTTCCACAGCTTTCCTCAGTGACCTTCAGAAAGTCAAGTAACCTTCCTCTGACTTGGGTTTTTCCTTGGGAATAATACTATTACTTACCCCTGGAAAATATTTTGCTGTCCTTGGGTAGAAGTTACTCGGTAGTGTTCTGCAACCTGTATGTGGAGGAGCAACACCTCCAGACCTCTCAGGAAGCTTTCTTTCCACTATGTGATGCAGCAGCATGACTTGTTGTCTACTGGGAACCCATTCAGCATGTTGAGCCTCATCCTTGGGGCACAGATCACCTAAGACAAGGGTTGCAGCAGTAAGTTGCAGCTCTGCTTTCTGTGAGGGTTTCTTTTCCTCTGGGGGTCTGCTAAATTGCTTGTTGCTGGTTGCAGCAGTGTGTCACCATGCCTCATTCAGAGGAGATGCTGGATGCCATGGATCAATGGAGAGATTGTGATCTGTCAATCAGTTGCTCCTGGCATTGCAGTTGTGGACCAAGAGAGAGGTCATGGTACTTTACCAGTGCAAGGTGCAAGGTTAGCTGGGGAGGAACCTGAAAGTGTGAGTTTCTCCTGAGTCTGCTGGAACACAGAGATGCTCATGGATACAGTCTGAGAAAACACTGGGAGAAGGTGTCTATAACTAGATTTCCAATAGAACTGGGTGTACCCAAACTTGGTGTTACTGGCTATTCTGGTCATACGAAATACAAAGCAAGAAAGAAACAGCTGCTCTGCAGGTATTTGCTGAAACGTGTAGGTAAAGGTTGCAGAAGCAGGATTTTTAGTATTATTTTCTCTCAAATTGCAAATGCCCCGAAAAAGCCTCACCAGCACTCGTTTTTGCTGCTTGCCCTGAGAAGGCCTGGCCCTGCAGCAGGTTAGGAGGCCTAGCAGGAACCCTCCACCAGGCTATGGTCCCCACTGCTGTCCTGTGCCTTAGTGGGGTGGGGTGAGCTCAGGTGGAGGCTGTGATGTGTTACAATTGGGATGGCAGGTTCTGCTCCTCTCTGTTCCAGGGAGCTTTTTCAGCTTCGTCTGTTCTGAAACAAACAGCTAGGCCCTGGCATGCGCCTGTCCCAGTGCTTGAACTCTGAATGGGAAAGCACTCATACATGTTAGTTTAAGCTGACTGTGGTTTATGGGTCATATCTTACAGACCATTACAAGGACAGCCAGTGTCTCCAGAGCAGAAATAAGGAATGGACAGTGGGTTGGGGAATTTTGCTTTATATGAAAAAAAAAGGAAAAAATTATAATAGAATCTCAACTGTTGGACTTTGGAATGTACCTTGGTTATTGGTTAGGGACCAGGAGTAACTCTTATCTAACATTAAATATATTATTGCATATCTCTATGGAGGATTTCTGGTTTCAACTGGCATTTTACTCCCTCCTGTTGGACACAGGATGCCAGACTAGCAATCTGCTCATGTGCACTATTCCCTGGCTTTTTAAATTCATGCAATTAGAAAAGCAGAAGTACCTATAGCAATGTGTGGTGGCTTAGAGTCATAAGGTTGGATTGTGATTTCAATTTGGTGTGAAATGGGAGAAAAATAGATGAAAACAAGTCCACAGTGTGAATGCAGAACTCAGAGAGCAAGTATGGTTTAACAGCTGAGACAGTTTTCTACTGCAGACATCTTCTAAGAAAGCATACTCTGAAAAGCAGAAATTTTGTTTTCTGGCTCAGACTCTCTGCTTGTTGTACTCCTTCAAGAAAAAATACTTTGCTAACTGGAGCTGAACCGAGGCCCTTTCCCCTGCAGCGAAGATGTTCTCTCTCTTTTCCATAGTCAGCACTTTAGGAGTGCTCTTCCCTTATCTTGTTACAGGCCTGCTGGCTGAGAACTGGGAACCCATACGTTAACCAGCCTGTGCTCCTC
The DNA here is from genome assembly GCA_013397775.1 of Eulacestoma nigropectus. Taxonomy (NCBI): domain Eukaryota; kingdom Metazoa; phylum Chordata; class Aves; order Passeriformes; genus Eulacestoma; species Eulacestoma nigropectus. The sequence continues at coordinate 321,628 of VZTE01004276.1, forward strand.
TGGAATTTGTACACAAGCAGAGACCTCTGCAACGCCTCCTAGCTTGTCCCAGGAGGAAGGTTGGGACAAAAGGCTCTGCTGGCCCCAAGGGACTGGTAATGGGCAAAAGGGACCTTTCACCTAGACACGGGGAGTTGGCAGTGGGTGAAAGCCCTTTGTTGTTCCTGCTGGCAAACGTGTCGGCGGCTTCCTGTGGGTTCAAAGTGGCTGCGAGCCTATCAGTCAGTCCCTGATAACTTTAGTGACTGTTTTGCCAAGGTGGTGCTGGAGAACTGCCCACGGGAATGGGGCACCTTGCTTGTGCCTGAGGATAGCTGGTGCAGCAGGAGCTGGTGCTAGCCTGGCCTGCGTTTCTGTGGGGAAAGGCTGTGGCGAGCTTCCCTGCTGCTGCAGGCCCCTTGCAAGCTCCCGGGGTGGCTCAAGGGACTCGAGACAGGGCACGCGAGCCCTCCCTGTGGATCCGTGCTCTGAATCGGAGGACAGGACAGACAGGTCAGCGCATCCCTTTCCCCTCCTGGATTGAGTGGGCTGCGAGCCAGGATGCGGTAGCGCACAGGCTACCAGTCCGGTACATCCCGAGCACAGCCCGCCCGCCCCGGAGACTCAAGGAACGCCGGCCAACCGGGAAGGGCCGGTGACCCTTTAAGCGGAGTCCCCGCCCCGTCCCGCCCCGTCCCGCCCCGTCGGGCCAATGTGCGCCGCGGCTGCCGCGCCGCTCGTTACAAGTTTCCCGTGGCGGCGGTGCCGCAGGGATCCCGGGGCCGCGGCGCCCGGCGGTAGCAGCGGGGCGCGATGCTCGATGCCCGCCTGGGGCTGAGCGGGGGGGAGCGCTGCCATGAGCGGAGCCCGGTGTCTCGCCCAGGGAGCTCTGCCGTCCCGCAGTGAGCACTCCGCGCCGAGTGTCTCTTGTCCCCTGCAGCACGCTGCCAGCTGGTACCTCCCTCCTTTCTGAAGCGTAACTGGGGAGGGGGTGGAAGGCAAAGGAAGTTTGGTGTTCAGTTTTTTTTCTGTAGGCTTTGGAGAGGGATTCCCTGTGCCTCCCAGCGCGGAGGGCTGTAGGACAGAGTGCGGTGGCGGAGGGGAAGGGGGCACAGCTGGGAGCGGCTGTGCGGAGCCGAGCCCCCGCCGCCGCGTACCTGGGGTGCTGGATGCGAGCTCCGCGCAGCTCCGCCGAGCGTAGCGGCAGCGGCGCGGCAGATGCAGATGCGTGCGTGTATGTATGCTTAACCCTTTCTTGGCTCCTCGGATTTGTACCATGCTGAAGATCCTCACCAAAAAGCTCAGGAACCAGAGTTTGAACGAAATTCAACCTTTCCAGCTAAAGGTAAGAAAACCCGTTTTCGTCTCGGTTGTTTTTTTGTCCCCTTCAGGTAACTACTAAGGGGGCCTTGAGGAGCTGGAAACTTGCAGTGTTTATTATGCTGGGTCAGTTTCCTCTCAGCCAGTGTGCTCAGGAGGAACCGGCCTAGGCTGTATTCCGTTCCTTTGCACTCAGAATTACCCTGCACAATTTAGATAATACAGAAAGGTGTATGAAGACAGATGTATCTGTCTGGTTTTTAGAATGTTTTCCTTTGGATGGGATTCACATTCAACTGTGTAGGCATTTGCCTAGATACCTTTGTACGTGTGCAATCTGTGGCTTCCCAGCCCTTGCCAGGCTAGAACCCCACAGTGCTAGGTACTGTACAAACATGATTTACCAAAAATGCCTTTCAGCTCATTATTTGCATTTCTCCCTCTTCTTGTCCTGAAGGCCAGAATCTGAGCTGAAGTTTGCAGACTGCCTCATTGCATTGACCTGTGGCTTTCCAGATTCTTCTTACATCCGTTTTTAATGTTTAAAATAAAACTGAGGACCACAGATTCAGGATAATAACTGTCTAAGCCCTTCCTGCCAAATACAAAGAAGAAATTTTGAGCCATATACCATGGGATAAAAATGGAGCCGTGACGAATGAGAAAAAAATACCAGATCCTGATTTGGCAAAATTGTTGTGAATCAAGGGATACCCCCTGAAATCAGCAGAGTTACTCTGGATTGGCACCAGTACTGCGGGAAGTGTAGCGCCTGGCCCCAAATAAAAGAAGGGATCTGGGAAAAGTAGCAGCCCTCGTTGCCTGAGTTGGGGGCTGGGGATCCGTATACCAGACTCTAGTGGAGTCTTTTGTATGTGTTACACAGAGGCTCATTGCCGTGTGGCTGCACTTCTGCGCAGTCACTCTGGACAGGCTGATGGCAACTTTGATGAAACATCAGCACTGTTTCTAACAAAGTTTGTGTACTTCTTCCTCCGGGGATTGCACGTTCTGTGGCTCTCAGGGGAGGCAGGGTTAGATTTTATTTTTGGAAGTAAAATAAGGACAGTGCTTTAGGTTGTAGTGGATTGATTCAGTGCAGAGTATCTGCAGAGGCAGTGACGGTTTTTTTTTTAACTCTGTGTTTCTGGGCCTTATGGCTCGAATCTCCTCCTTTAGCTTTGTTGTTTGTCTCTTGGAGCCTCAGGTTGTGAAACTGTGAGAATCTTTGGAAGGAGCTCTGAGAGGTAGATATAGCCTTCAGGATGCTTGGAGGCATGCAGGAAAATGTGCATGAGTGGGCATCTGCAGCCATTTTGTTCATATTAGTGCCAAGGTTTTGTGCTGCAGACAGGTGGTCTGCATTTTTGCAGGCCCAGTGGAGGAAGTTAAGCTTGCACTGTGCCTCGCTTGCAGGGCTAATGCATAGCCCATCAGAGCTGTCTTTGCAGCCTGCAGTGGAGAGTGGTACAATGAGTGGTACACATGTGTATGGGCAGAAAGCCAGACTTGCAAACTCTGGGTTTAAATCTGTTTTGTAGGCCTTTGGGGACCATGTGCAGCTGCCTGGTCTTGGTTGAGCCTTGCAGCAGCATACTAATTGCTTAATGGAGTGTGCAGTGCTCTGTCGTAGGTGTCGGACCAGAGCTCCTTGCAGGTACAGACCTGGGGTAGGTGTCACAGGGGATGAGCAGCGTGGAAGCTTCTGGTTCACGCTGTGCTGTGCGTGGGCCCTGTGTCAAGGCCAAGTGTCCTGTACCATTTTGCTCTACTGCCCTCATGATGTGAGGCTGCCAGGCACCAGGACCAGACTTCCGCCTTCTTGGCCTTGGTCTGTGTCTATGCAGGTCTGTACGTATCCTGGCTTGTATGGTATATTCATTATTTAAAATGTCCAGTGTGCTGTCATTGAAACCTAGTGAAAAGTTAGGTGAGGGCACAGAATCAGGTCTGTAGTCCTGTAAGTGGAGAACAGGCATCAAGTTTGGATAGAGTAAGAATTGATCTGCATTCACCACCCAAACCAAGAGCTTTCTGAGCTTTAATAACAGTGTGCTTAGCTTCTCTTCTCTGTCATTGCCCACTTGCTTTTGCACTTTATGACTTTATGGGAGAGTCCCAAATTCAAGGAAAAGCAAGCTGCTGTTGTGCTTCTAGCTTACAACTGTATTGAAATCAGCCAAAGTACCAGGAGACTGTCCTTGGCTAAATTGTCAACTAATTTTTACAAGTGTGGAAGATTTGACCAACCTTGGATTGGCAACCAGGCTTTGGCAATCTTTTCAGGATGAAATTTCTGCCCACTGTAAGGTTTAATTTTTGTTTGATGTGTCCCAAATTCGTTTAGTATGGCTGTGATAGGTCCTCCTAGTCTTTACCTACTTGGAGAAGCTGAGAGGATGCTGTGGTCTTCTGTAAATGAAACCACAAAATATGCAAGCTTTGCGTGTTGATGTAATGGACTTCTCTTTTCCATACTGAAGCTGATCTTTAGGCAGTTGACAGCTAGGGCCGCTCAGAGGACTTTGACTCAAGAGATGTGCTGATGTCTCTCAGAAAGTGTTCCTTTTCTTCAGAAGTCACCATGGTGGGAAGGGAGGGACTGGCTGACACTTCACCTGATGCTGGGTTAGCATGCTCAGCCAGCAGTTTCTGATAAGGGTGGCTGGGCTCTCAAGTGTGATAGTTAGGGTTCAAATTTGAGCCCCTCACCTTGGAAGATAGCTGACCTTGCTGTCTTCACAGAATCCCAGAATGGGTAAGGCTGAAAGGAAGCACAGTGGATCATCTGTTCCGAGCTCCCGGCTCAAGCAGGGTCATGATATAGCACATGGCACAAGACTGTGTTCAGATGGTTCTTGAATATCTCCAGTGAGGGAGATTCCACAACCTCTCTGGGCTTGGTCATCCACACAGTAAAGAAGTTCTTCCTCATGTTCAGGTGGAACTTTCTGTGCATCTGTTCCTGCCTGTTGCCCCTTGTCCTATTGCTCAGCACCACTGGGAAGAGCCTGGCTCCATCCTGTTGACACCTCCTCTTTACGTATTTTTATACGTTGATGAGATTCCCTCTCAGTTGCCTCTTTTTGAGACTGACCAAGCCCAGCTCTCTCAGCCTTTCCTGGTAAGAGAGATGTTCCAGTCCCTTAGCCATGTTTGTTACTCTCCACTGGACCATCTCCAGGGGCTCCACGTCTCCCTTGTACTGAGGAGCCCAGAACCGGACACAGCACTCCAGATGTGCCTCACCAGGGCTGAGTAGAGGGGCAGGATCACCTCCCTCAACCTGCTGGAATGCTCTTCCTAATGCACCCCAGGATACCACTGGCCTTCTTGGCCACAGGACACACTGCTGGCTCATGGACAGCTTCTTGTCCACCAGGACCCCAAGGTTGTTCTGTGCAGAGCTGCTTTCCAGCAGCTGAGCCCCCAGCCTGTGCTGGTCCATGGAGTTCTTCTTCCCCAGGTGCAGGACCCTGCACTTACCTTTGCTGAATTTCAGAAGGTTCCTCTGTGCCCATCTCTCCAGCCTGTTGAGGTCCTTCTGAAGGGCTGCACAGCCCTCTGGGGAGTCGGCCACTCCTCCCAACTTTGTGTCATCAGTGAACTTGCTGAGGAGGCATCTGCCCCTTCATCCAAGTCATCGATGGATAAGTTAAACAATATTGGGCCTAGTATTGAACCTGGGGGGACACCACTAGTGACAGGCCTTCAGCCAAACAGTGTGCCACTGTCAATCCACCTCACTGTCCACTCATCCAGTCCACACTTCCTGAGTTTGCCTATGAGGATGTTGTGAGTGACAGTGTTGAAAGTCTTGCTGGAGTCAGTGTAGACAATATCCACTGCTCTCCCCTCATCCAGCCAGGGAGTTCTTTCATTTTAGAAGGCAATTTGGTTTGTCAGGCATGAGATTAGTAAATTCATGCTGACTAATCCTTGTCATCCATGTGGATAGACATGGCCTCCAGAATGAGGCACTCCATCACATTTCTAGGGGTTGATGTGAGGCAGACTGGCTGGTAGTTCCTTGACTCCTAATTCTTGCCTTTTCTGAAGATTGGGGTAACATTTGCTTTCTTCCAGTCTCAGGCACCTCTCCTGATTGCTACGACCTTCCAGACATGATCGTGAATGGCCTAGCTATGGTATTTGCCAGCTTTCTCAACATTTATGGAAGCATCCCATCAGGGCCTGTGGACTTGTGGATGTCAAGATTTCCTAGGTGTCTTCCCATTGGACACTTGTGCCCTTGTAGCAGGGGCAGCGTGTCTGCTCCTGAGCTCTTGTAGTTCATAGCATGGCCTGTTAGCTTAAGAGCTTCAGCTCTTCAACCTTCAGCTTCTGTGGCAAAATCCAAGAAAGGAAAGAATTGCCTGGTGACTCAGTCTTTGGTCTACCTCTTGCTTCAGTGGTCTGGTGTTATTTGCTAGAGTTCAGGCCAGATTCAGGAACTTCTTTGGCTGTTTTTGAGCCAGAAGCAGATCTGACTTTACAGGTTAGGGATCATCTTTGGTAACAGCTGGCAACTGGGTCTGTTCTAGAGCAGCTGGGACAGGAGAAAAGAGTGAGAACAGCGGAGTGTCCCATATTGTAGTGAAATGCTTCAAACCAGGAAAGTGAGAGGGGCCTGTAACCCAAGGCCTGATTTTTTTTGTGTGTGTGTGTTAGTTGTCCAGTATTACAGTCTAGTACAGTTTTTTTATTATTTTCTTTCATAGTTTTGGACTGGTAGCCTTGAGAAACGCTTTCTGAACTACAAGTCAGGCTGATCAAGGAGCTTGTAAAATGCATATCTTGGGCTTGCATGTGGGTTTGTGATGGAGTACTGATATTAAGCCCTTAGAAGTATTCTCTGACCAACTCTGTTAGCTTTCTGAAAATTAAATGGCTTGTTCATCCCCACAATTTGAGTAGGGATTTCTCACACAAATGTGTTTCTTCCAAGTTTCTCTTTAACTCTTGTGGCCTTGCTATTTATGTAGTGGCTAAAGTGTGGGTGTCTGTTTTCTGAGCTTTGCTTGCAAGCAAGCTCCTTGGGGCAGGGAGCATCTGGCTGGAACAAGTCTGTGCATTGCCAGTCAAACTAAGCCCTTAATTAGTGGCCCTAGGTGTTATCAGAATGAAACAGTTGGATTGTGGTGTGTTAAAAAATTAACTGGCTGGAACATGCAGCTGAAAAAAACCAAGCACTTTAAAGGTGGCAATTTCATTCCAACTTTGCTGTTGACACAAACAACTTTGGAGGTGATACAACTGATGTTCTAATCCACAGAAGTTGTTAAATTACTTATGTACTTGGCATATTCATTTTGGTCCTGGGCAGAGATAATTCAGACATGTTTGTCACTTCCTTAATGTTGGTCAATGATACGAAGTCATATGTGAGTGTTCTCGTGACAGAGAACTGCATTTCTCTTCTACATAACTTTAGCCTTATACTTGCTTAAAGGGAATTGTGTGCTGGGCACTAACAAAGCCACTGTGTCAGCTCTCCTCATGTACCCTTGCAGCTTGTATGTGTGCATATACAGCACTGGGGACCAGAAAGTCATCTCAGTTATTTTCTACTGGCATCTGTATCTGGAATCCGCTATGAGACACTGGGCTGCCTGGCCAGCCCTGGTGGGCAACTGGGAATCATCTTCATCCTCCCTGTATGAAGGGGATTCAGCTGGCCGTGCAAAGTGAACCTCAAGCCTGCAGGCAGTGACCCCTGAGTCAGTGCCCCTGTGGTAGCTTGTTACTCTGCAGAGCTGGGAGTGTTAATTTTTTCTCCTTAGACCAAAAAAGAGTGGAGTAGCATTGTTATTGATGAACAGTGAGTGTGCTTTCAAAGATCTGCATAAGTGCTCATGCTTGCTGTGAATGAGGACAGACTCATTTCTGTCTTTCTTTGGGTCGATTGCTTGTCATGTGTCACAGGCCTTCAGCTTGGCACAGGGAAAATTTAGCTTTGTCTGCTGTGGCGTATGCAGGTTTTCTCTCCTTTGTGGGGTTTTCAGCAGATCCCACCAAACAGGTTCATTCCTCTAGAGCTGGAGGACTCTGTTTTACAATGAAACTTTGCTTTTCTTCCTGTTACATCAGCTGGTTCTGTTAGATGCTTCTGGTTTGTCGTAATCTCAGGAAAGACACAAATGCATGAATCTAAGTGTGTAAGTATAATTTTGAATTTTGGAGTATCTATGAATATGCCTGGTTTGTGATAATTTGGACTAAAAATATATGTGTTAATGGATTAGAAATGCTGTGGTAGATACTTAGCTAAGGCAAAGAATAGAACAGGCAATCCCAGCCGTTTTAAGCCTTAGGTTTTTGAGACTTCTGCCTGAGGCACTGTAAAATAATAGGTTTGCAATTCCTTCTGCTTGGCTTCGAAGGTCTGAATCTTTAAGGGTTGTTATCTTTTCTGTGCAGACATTCAGCACTGATAATCTCCTGTAAAGACTTAATTCCAGAGAGTGATACTCCAGACAAATTGCAGATACTGCAAATACAGCATGATGGGTCATTCATTGACATTGGGGTAGTTCATTGAGACATTCTCTCAGCTGGCCTTTATGACTGATAGGAAACTATGGACTAGCTTAAAAAAAAAGTCCACCTCCCAAAGGCACAAAGAAATCTCGTTGCTTTTCCTTGTGTTTCCCAATTCTTGTTTTTTATTTGAATGAAAAACTAAATTCTGAAAAGTCAGTGCTATGTATTTAACTTTGAGATTTCAGTGAAAAATGATTATTTTTCTTTGCTGGATAGTGCAGTTCTTCGTTTCCTGCTGTCATGCATTGTCCTACAAGTTCCAAATTTGTTGCACTGTTCGGGATGCTAAATGTTTTCCTGAGCACGAAAAGAGCTCATATTTAAGGTTAAAATAGAAAGCAGAACCAGGTCATTATTTATTTTAATTATATGGCTTTCACAAAAAAGTGGGTTCACTTTTTTTTACAGCAAAAAGCAAGGCTTGCATCTGCTTAGGAGATTTCTGTGGAGTAGTGGGTGGGCAGGGCACCACTCTGCTGTAATGTGTCAGCCTGGCCAGCTTCCCTGGCTGTTTCTGGAGCATGCCTGGGGTCACAGAAGTGTTGTTGGGATTCCTCAGAATGGGAACCAAGGGCTGTGTTCCCTTTTCAGTGGGAAATAACACTCCCACACACATTGTAGGCAGCGCCAACCCCTCCTACCCCCGTGCCTTTATCCGTAGCCCCTGTTCTCCTGTTGAGTGGGATTCAGGTTGCCGGGTGATCCAGCTCTTCCTAGCAACCAGCATCACAGGTATGTGTGCGCCCGGGCGTGTTCTGCCGCAGGAGCTGTTGTGCGTGGCCGTGGGCAGAGCCTGTCTGTCCTCCTGCCACCGGTGACCAGCAGTCAGCCAGCTAAGCTGTTTGTGAATAGGCACCAGCACCACCCACAAATACTCAGCGTGAACACCCTGGCAAGGATTTAGAGAAAAGCCAATTAGTTGTGACCTTTATCTGCACTGAAAGCATTCCCTGTGCAGTGAACTCTGCTGTGACCCAGGCCTAAAAGTCGATGTAAAGGACATATGGCCCAGTGTGACCTATACAGAGCTGTCTCCATGCCAGTCTGGGCACAGGGCTGCCCAAGCTGTGGGGATGCAGCAAACAGGTGTAGCAGAGTTCAGAGAAGGGTTCTTCTGGATCAGCATGGTCACTCATTGGGGGTGGACAGCTCAGGGTGTCTCTAGGCATTTCTTCTCTCTCTTGCTATGTTCTTGCTTTTTGTGCCCATTATAACCTCCTCTCTGTCATGGGCTGGTCTGTTTGGACACAGACCTGGTGTCCATTTGTACCTCAGTCTATATGTCACACTGAATTGTTCAGTCCTTGTAGGACAGGCATTTTGAGGCTGGGGCATCTCGGGAGCTGGCTGATCTTACATGGTGAGTAGTTGTTTTTTTGTTTGTGGGTTTTTTTTTTTTGTTTTTTTTTTTTTAAATCTCCTCTGTAATCACTGCAGCACACCAAGTGCTCAGCCAGGTGAGCTTTTGCTGTTATCCTGTTGAGAAGCTCTAGCATAATGGGAATGCCACAACAGAGTACCCATGTGAAGAGCTCACATGGTTAGTTCTCTAGTCCATCCTTGATGGCTTCATGGAGGGTGAAATACCATGGATGCTTATGGAAACTTCCTGTTGGACCTGTATGTAAGAAAGTATCTTGCCTAGTAGGTTTACACTGAAGCTGCCACATGGCTGCATGTGTAGTAATCCAAATCCTGGTACTTTCTAGTAGTTCTGTGTTAGCACATCGCAATGTTATCTAAGGGTGCCAGGGGCTAAAAGCCCAAAGAAGGTTCTGTGTGTGCTTTACAAAGCAGCTGGTGTGGACCAGCATCTTGTTTCTTTGTTTCCAGCCCTCTCCTTCCCCGGCACTCTTCTCCAGGCAGCTCATCATCCAGGCTCAGCTTGCTGCAGAGCCACTTCAGCTTACTGAGGCCTGAGCTGTGGTGCTGGGAACAGATAGATGCCTGTGCTCCACTGGCATGCACCCTTCAGATGAGTGTTGTGAGCGAGGACATGCGGTGAAACCCAGGGAGGTATCCCTAAGGCATGGTAGACTGTGAGGCTATGGGTTGCCTTCCTCAAACAGCACGGCTGGGCTGGTTGGTCTTTGTACCCAGAAAACACACCTGAGAAAAGCCCTCTACAGCTGTGCCTGGATTCACCTCCCCATCTTAGTTCCAGCATCAGCCCATGTGAGAAGACCTGAGTTCAGGGCTTGAAACACTTTCTGAGGAGGAAAAGGAAACCAATGTCTGAGTTTAGATCTCAGGAGGCTTTTATTAGTCATGCCTCCCATTTCATGGATAGGTTCACCTGAGGTTTGTTGCCTGACTTCAAGGTAGATGGTCCTTATCTGAATTTAGATGTATGAAAGGATGGGAGATGTCCAAATACCTCAATATTCATAAATGTCCACAATGAGAATAGGCGAACCTTGGTTTCTGATATTTCTAGGGACCAAACTATTGCTTGGTAGCTGATTAATTGATTTGTCTGGGCTACAAACCTGGTTTTGAGCCAGGATTTCAAGGAGATCACACCATTTGAGTTGGTGATAGCACAAAGATCCTATCCCTTCACACCTATTTTATTCACCAATCTGTCTCATCTTACTCCTTCCTAATGGGGTCACATTGTTTCCATGATGCATACTCGTTTTTATTTAACTGGTGTCCTTACTTCTTGGCAAGACAGGCCACAATCTGCCAAGCTCTATAGGGGCATAAGACGAGAATAAAATTTCCTTTGGTTGAATGGGGAATTTCCCATCTTGGGGAAAGGTGCCAGACAGGCAGCTAGGTTCTCCAGTTTGCTGGGAGTGTATTGGGATGTAAGCTGGAAAAATATAAAATAATCCTTCCATATCCTGTCACCCAGTTATTACACACAAAGCCAAGTGGTTGTTCCAGACAGTTGTCTGCAGCCAGACTGTTTTTGTGTGTGTTTCTTTTTTTTCTTTGTAATTTTTTTCTTTATTCCTATGAGTTGGTTATTCCAAGGAAATAAAGTTCTGTGGCCAAAGGCTAATTAAAAGGAGAGAACAGAGGTATTTGGTGTGAAGCATATAAACTGAAATAATTTAGAGGCTTGAAAAATCAGCAGATTCCATGTATAGATTTTTGTTCTCAGAGAACTCTTTTTGTTCTGGCTTGGACAGAACCAATCACTTTTGGGAAACTGCTCAATGGTATTTTGCAGAGGTCTGCAGTGCAATGCAGCTTTTCCCATCTTGCCCCTGAACTGATATGTGAGGGTGCTAATTTAGTATTTGGTGTTTGGACGCTGTCTCAGTAGCACTCTGTGGTGGGGTGAGTTGGACCTGAAAGAACACTGTCACGCTTTGCTCTGTGCATCCCCCTTACATTGTGACATTGCAAGTAAATGCATGGTGCTCTGTGTTCCTCTTCCATGAATGGGATTTAGGAGCATCCATCCCGTGTTAGACCTAGTTTCCCCCAGTATCCTATCTCCTGCATTATTAGCCCAGTAGGCTTCTTTTACCTAAACCTGTTCATTTTACACCACCAAATCTGTGTAGGGTATTTGCATCCAGAACATCCTGTGGCAGTGTTTCACACCTTAACTACACACTGCCAAACCTGTTGTTTGTTTAGGACCTACCTCATACTAATTTAATTTTGTGCCTTCTGTGTTGTATGTTGGAGAAGAGAGTGAATATTCAAATTCTGTCTTTGTGCGCTCATCTCTAGCCCATCCCTCCGTGTGTGGGATGATCTGACAACCCATTTGTCAGATTTTTCCCAACTAGGAACCACTTGGAATCACACAATGTTTACCAGGAAAGGATCTGGTGCAGTGAGAGCCATTGCAAGTTATGACATGTTCCTGACTCTTACTTTGAAGGTGCCTGACCAGATGGATCAAAGACCTGGTCTGAAAGGATTATCCTACTGGTTTGCTCTCTGATAAAAAGCAAGAAGTTTGGTGTAAATCCATAGAGATTAAACAGCTCTCATCTACTTGCACTCAGAGGGGTTAATGTGAGATTTTGAGAAGAGGAGAAGCCTGAAATGTCTCATGTGCTCCAAATGTATTTTCCAGCCTGACTGTAAGGCATTGTTCCTTGTGTTTGCAAATGTGGCTAATGTAGCTCTTTATGGCTGAGTAGAGGTGAGTGTCGAGTGAGGTCTCCCAACACAAGCGGCTTCTCCTCAGCTAAGGAAGTATCTCAGGGCAAAGGCAGTTGCCCTCTGAGTCTTTTGGGTAGGGAATGGAAAAACTGTTACCAGATGTGTTGTTTATGCCAGCTGCTGTCAGCCGTGCTCCCCTGGTTGAGGGGACTCATGGAATGCTGAGGAGTTGCTGTAAACTGCCAGAGAAGCTGGGCTGTGCAAAGAAACCTTTTCCCACCACAGCAGTATAGTAACTGAGCTCGGCCGGTGGGGCTGGGGTATGGGTATGGGTCGGGAGGGGTGTATTTAAATCCCTGTGGCCAAGGCAGGAATGGTTGGCACTAGTGTGAGCAGCCAGCTCCCATCCTCCCTCCCGGAGTAAATGCATTACAGATAAGATCAGCTATTATAGGTGCTTCTCCAGTTCTAGGTGTCTCTTGTACCATCTTCCTCTTATGTCTGAGAGGGTTGTCAGCCTGTGATAAATAGTGTTGCTTTTAATCTGAGTATTTGGAGCTGAGGTTTAGCAGCAAATGGGCTGTAAATTACAGATGAAGCTAAGTCACTGTATCTTAATGCAGCATCGTGGATGAGGCCCTGTAATGAAGGTCTTTAATCCTTAAGGGTCCTTTTTGTCTTTCTGGATTGCTATGCTGAATAACACTGCTCCCGCCGGGTGTGAGCCAGGCGATTGCCGGGGCTCCAAGCTGAGAGCTGTCAGGGGAGTTGACCTCCTTTGGAAACGGATCTCTTTGCAGCACAACTGTGTTGCTGCTTCTTTGTGATGGGTGCTTTCCAACACGTTGCCACCTTTTTCTTTGTTAGTTTTCATCTGAGATATGCTGTCTCCCCTCATAGGATGAGAAAGTTAACAGGTGAAGGCCAGCCTCCATGAGAATCCTTGAAACTTGGTAGGAATTAGCCATAATTCTCTTTAAGGCATCAACAAAGCTAGGGGTACAGTAAAAGAGCTGTTGAGAACTCATAGTGTGGGTCCATCACGTGCAGGTGACTGCCACCTGAGGCCAGGCTGTGCTGGGTGTCTGTATGGAGCAGAAGCTGAGTGTGGGAGGAGGGTAGGAGATTTGTGGGACGTTTACTGGGAAGTGGCACATCTGTGAGCTTTACCTGCAGGTAGAAGTGGAGTTGGAGGAGTATATGGTTTCTGTCACTTGTAGTAAGAGCTATAACTCTTAACTAGCCTCTTAAGCTAGCAACATAGGGATAGTTTGACAATTCTATAAAAGTTCTTGCTACCAGAGAGAGTGATACATATCACAGCATGGAGCTGCACCATTCCCCTGGCTCCCATACTGCAGAAGCAGTCTTACTTTGGAACACAGTGGTCTGGGAAGTCAAGAAGGAAATTGATGGATTAAAGACTCTATTTCCGTGGTAACACCTTTGTTACCAGAGCCCATCCACCTGCTGAGTGAGGGCTGTAGTGTTTTTGTTTTATCTGTATTTTTAACAAGTGAAATTTATAACCTTTGAAATTGTGGCCCCAAACTTGACTGCAGCTATGTTTAATCAGAGAGATTCTAGTTCTCGTAGTAGCTTTGAGGATAAATAAACTGAATGGGGTTCTCTCAGATTTGGAGTCTTTTGGGTGCTAAGGAACAGAGTCTGGGGTTTTTTTTTTGCCTAGGAGGCCTTTTAAAGACTAATTTTTTAATTGATAGGATTCATTTTGTGTCTTTTGTTGTCACAAATGTGTGATGCCTGATAGGAGTGTGTGCGTCTGTATAGGTGCCTATAGCATTGGTAGAGCTGAGTCTGTTCTAGTCTGTTTGCAAGTACTTATTTCTATTTTGGGTGGAATTTAAAAGCATGATCTTGGTTTCACTCTTGTAACAATATTTTCCCAGAGTTTCTGAGAACAGACCCAGGGTGGATAGGAGTCTCAGTTGTAGGCATCAGCTGCATTCACTTCCCTGGGACAGGGAACATGGGGTATCTAGTTTCTGGTGGCTGTGGACTCCATGTATTCAAGCACCATAGGCTCACTGGTGCTGTATACATACTTTTCTGGATTAATGGTGAAGGATTGGGACTTGCTTGGTTTCTTGGTTTTTTTTGTTTGGTTTTTATTTTGTAGTCTTCCCCTGCAAAATCATCTCAGCTTAGCCCTGGGAAGAGCAGGGGAAGATTTTGAAAAAGAGGTTTGCACACCCTGACTGCTGCAAAGAGAACTGATATGGGGCAGATGAGAGAGTGCAGAGAGTCAGCTGTGTTCTGTGGGTTTGGCCTGAACTATATTTTGACCAGTCTCTTTGTACCCTTTCTGAGAGCTGAAGCCAGCCCCACTGCACTTGTCTGCATAGAGTCCTCTGGTTTATTCCACTTGCGGATGAGGATCCCCAAGACTAGGGTAGCATATCTCTGCTTTAGTTCTAGCCAGATTTGTCCACAGGTGTAAATTCTTTCCAGAAGCTGTAGACAGTGTGGTCAAAACACACTTATGTATTTGTGAAAGTGCAGGTGGATGAGGGAGAGGATTTAAAACAGTAAGAGGACCACGCATGTACCTTCTCACACCCATGCACCACTCATATCCTCACTGTTCTGTGTAAGCCTTGTGCCTTCCTTTCAAGATATAGGTAACCCAGTATAAGCCCAAGCTTCTGAAAATGCAGTTCAGTCATTGCTCCTTAGAACAGAAGCTTGGTTTCTATGTTCTTTGGTTAATGACTGCCACCACTTGCACCCTGAGAGTTGCCCGTCACCATGTTTGGCAGTATCTGAGAATGGTAAGCACTGAACAAAAATAATAACTGTACTATTAAAACATTGCAGATTTTGCTGCCTTGAGTGACTCTCTGCTTCCCTCAGATCTGTGAAACCACTGATGATTAAACACACTCTAGGTCCATGCAGAAGATGGCATTCCTACAATAGGAATTTTGCTGTCCTTGGCATAAAGAGGGCCTAGAAAACAAGGGCCTCAGGGAATGCTGTGTCCCACTGGCCCACCTCTGCTTTCATTTACCCAGACAGCTGCTCTGTCAAGCAGGACCATGTTTGAGGGTCATGAACCCTGGGTTTGAACTGTAGCCATTTGCAAGGCAATGGAGAATAGAGTTTGAAGGCAGACCTACTGTGAAAATTAAAAAGGAACATAATAACGTAGAAAAAATACTCTAGAAAAGCTTTTCCAAACCAGGATGGTTCTGACTGGGGGTTTAGCTGTTGAAGGACCCCAGCTGTAAACCCCAGATATGGCCTGGGCAGTCATGGCTCACATATGGGTGTTTGAAGATGGAACTGAACTTTAACTCGGCAACTTTTCTTAAGGAGAGAACCAGCCTGTTGTACTAGCAGAAATTCTCCCTGTAATACTGAAAATCTCTCAAAATTAAAGGAGATCTTGGGAAAGGAGTTACATGATAATTTGAAGGTCTCTTTGACTCATTCCTTCCTTCTTCCTCATGTTCCATGGCTCAAAACTGCCTTTCCGTGTCTCATCATCTACCTTGTTTTCCAGCTCTCTCTAATTCAGAGTTTCTTATAGTTGGCAGGATGGCACCTCCCTCGTTCAAGATCAAGCAGTGTCCCATGGCAACTGCACCAGTTGTTGACCTGGAAAAATAACACTAGGGAAATTTAGTGAAATGTTTTGCTAAAGCCAAGCAGTGGAGAGGGAGAAGAGCCAGCAGCAGAGCCCTCTGCTGTAGGTTGCCCATGTCTGTAGCAGCTGCTCTGTAGGCAGTGTGGCAGGGGGGAGGTGAGTGAGTACTGGTTTCATTTCTTCAATCTGAAGTCTGAAGAAATGGAAATCAGTTCCCTTTTGCAGAGATATCAGTAGTCATTGTTGAGCTCATCCATTGCTTTCTGGTTTTTTGCCAGGAACCAGTGTGTGAGACCAACTCAGCAAAGTCTCTTTCCAGGGCTCTTGGAAGGGACTTCACTTAGTTGCAGAGATTCCCTGGAGTGGTTGGCCTGAAGTGAACATGTCTGTGTCACAAACAGCCTTATATGTGCAGCACAGCCAGTACTGGCTTCTGCCAGGGAAACCACCTCCCTGGAGGTAAACTCCCTCGCTCCCAGAGGGAACCTGGGAATGATGCCCTCTAGGCTATATGCATTCTTCGAGCTGGGAACAAGGGGTTGCCTGTGGTCAGTTGTATCTTTGTATTATCTCTTCCTCGTGAATACACCTCCACCATACCAAACCATGCTGTCGGTGTTTTAGGTTTTTAGGACAATGCAGCCTTTAAATGAAGCCTGTTGGGAGAGTTTTATTCTGCCTTAGAAGTGAGATTCTTTATCCTTTTTAAGCTCACAGATGATGCTTAATGTCATTACTTCTGATTGCATGATAGCAGGATAATTTCTCTTCTGGAGGCCAAACTGAGAGGAACTCCACTTTAGCGTAGTGGGACTTTTTTATTGTCTGATGTATTTCAGAGCTTTAGACTTTAAGGGTGATGTGACCCTTTAGGACCTGGGCAATTTCAGCTGCAGTTAGTTACCATTACTCAGTTGACCAGCAGCAGTGTGATGAGAAAGACATATTTTTCTGTCTGTAGTTTTTTCTTGTATCTGTTAGTTTGTCTTCCATGTTAAAACTCCCTCAAAGGTATAAAGTTTACACTCAAGTTTTCCTTAAATACCATCTGGTTATTTTACACAAACCTGTATTTCCTTACTAGAGATGGATGAAAAATGAAATGCATGGGGAAGTTAGTGCATGTTTCCATCTGGCACGGGTGGAGTCCTTATCCTGACAGAAGGCATGTCAGGTGCCGGAGCTGAAGGACCCAGGTGTAACACTGAGATCCTCTTTAACAGGAGGCTGCTTTCTGATGCATTCTGATGCTTTCTGATTCTTGAAGAAAGGCTGTAGGGTGGATGGGCACCTGTCCTTTGGTTTTTGGCTATTTCTGTGCCATAGTCTTGTAAACATTCACACATCTATGTGAACTGAATATTTTATTTTATTCTCTTCAATTTTGCATGTTAAGGCACAGAGTGTGTTGGGTGCAGTCCTGGCAACCTTTCTAGTTGTTCCAGCTTGAGCAAGAGCTTGGACTACTGTGATACCAAGAGGTGTCTTTCAGTCTAAACAGTTCTGCAGTTGATGTGCTGTGGATGAAGCCATGACCTGGCAGGACTTTTGACATGGAGTTTTTGAATTTTCTGCTATAGCAGTGCCACAGTTCTGAATTTCTGAGGAAAATGGGGCTGTACTGCCTTGGACAAAAGTAAATCTGTGGCTGGTATATGACAGGGACTGTGCAAGGGAAGCTGGAGGCCCAAACGCAGTGCTGCTGTATTTAGTGAAATGTTTTTGAATGTTTAGGGAAAGGTTACTGTTAAAGCCTGGGAAGACTCAAGGGAGAGAATATTTATCTCCAACTAGTCAGAGCATTAGTCTTTGATTCCACAGACCTACAGTTTTTGGAAAGCCATGTTATCCAGACACAGAATCCTTTTTTTGATCTTCCATTAATCTTTGCCTCTGTGGGGTATCGTGGCAAGGAGTTTCAGGTATGAAATTTCAACTCTGCAAGATTAATGGTTAGCCTACTATGAATGATGGTTTTCTGTTGGGGAACATGAAAGCTAGAGTCTCTTGTTTGAAAGAGATTTTTCTTGCAGGTGCTCTGAAGAAAGCCTCTAGCAAAGTGTTTAAGGCAACTGACAAGGGAATTGTCTTTGGTTGCCTGAGGGACTGGGGAGGGCTCAGTAGAGGGGAGTTACCCATATGAGACCAAGGGCTGGCAAAATTGCACTTGCACAGGGAAGAGTGAATATTTTGGAAGTCCAGGACTGGTAGACACAAAGACCTTCAAATGTCAATCATTGACTCAAATCCAACTCCTATCTTAAGCATCTCAAGCCAGTGATGTTGAGCAGTAGCTGTTTGACCTGCATGTGCTAGATGTCATTGCCTTTCTTTTGGAAGCCTTGCCATGCCATGTATTGACATTTACATTGTACAAAAACTGAAGCTGCTCGGTTTCCCACAGAGAGCTGCTAAACCTCACTGAAAACCCTGCCGTGTCCAAATGAAAGGTTTTTATGTGGGAATGAGCCACAGACTAAGGTCAGTACCTCTCGAGCTAGAATGGGAGCCTTGGCTTTTGTAAGGGGGACAGGATGTCTGTCTGTCTGTATAGCAGCTACACAATGGCACCTCAGTGTCAGCTGTCCCCTCTGTGAACTACCATGGTACAAACAAGGTATTATACCTGCTCTGGGGACAGCTAGAAGTCTCTGTGTTTGGCAGTGTTCCTCAGTGCCAGCTGCCTTTATTAAATGATGCATGTGTGTAAACACATACAAGAAAATTGCAGTTGTAGTAGGAAAAACAACATCTTGTGTTTACTTCAGGAATATCTGCAGTGGGGATAAATCTGAAATCTGACTTGCCCGATTCATCGTTTGACAGTTGAGAATGTAAAGACTAGCAGGGAAGGAAAATATATTTTGATTTCTCAAAGGGCAGTGTAAATACAGCAGAGCAAAAGGTAGTTGTAAAAAAGGAGGGGAAAAAAGGCATCGACATGGTTTTGGGGGAACAAAACCCTCCAAACACAATCCTGGAGGATGATCACAAAATAGGTGTGTGTTGATTTAATAGCTGTCAAGTTCAGTATCAATCAGAATTGCTCCAGTGTTATTGTTTCTCTGTGTCAGCAGTGTGTCTTTCATAGACACCGAGTTAAGTGTAGCTGCTCTTCTGTGTCTCTGGGTGGCTGAAACAGTACAAAGACATCTCCCCAGGGTGGTGGAGGTAAAAAAGGTCCAAATCAGTGTAATGGTTGCATGCTTGCCTCATCTTCCATGAAAGTCAAGCACAGCACATCAAACACACTTAAAATGGAAACACAGCTTGTAACATTTTGAAACATATTGCCACTGGGTTCTGTTGTGAGCAAGTAGCTTGAGGCAGCTAAGAACGACGGCAATGTTTGTTATTCTGAATAAAAAGGTGTGAGGAATAATGAAGTTCATCTTGCAGTGATCATACTATTCCAGAACTGTTTCTTGTAAAGATTTCTTTTAAGTATTGCATTTTCCTTTGACTCATTTGGTTTTGGCTGTTGCCAGAGACACATACTAAGCTGCGTAGCTCAGAGGTTTGATCTAACAACTTCCAGGTAGGCTCTATGCAGCCGAACAAAAGTCACTTTAGGAACAAGATAAGGTAGGGTTTCCTCTGTGTAGGAAACTCAGAAGCAGTGTGATCTATCTGACCTATAAAAGCTTGGTTTCAGGTCTCTCAACCCTCTAGATAGGCAGCTACCAGGTTTATTTAATGTTAGACATGTTTTGAGTGAGTGGTTTGAAGTCCATTGGCTGACAGAGAGCAAGTGTTCCTGAAAAGTCTCGATATTGACAAAATACGTGAATTGTCATTACTCTTGGAGCATTTAAGGGTGTTCAGTGGTATTGTAAATTATCTCCTGGAGGGGACAGCATAACAGTATTGTCTGCATTTCTGTGAAATCATGTTTCTTTTATTTCTATTAAATACTTCAGGGTTGTCCTGTAGGAAAGCAAGGTGAGTCTGTTCTGTGGTGGCTTGTGTGTGAACTTCAAGGGGGAAGTGTGGGTACATACACAGGATGGCTAAAGTTAACGTGCCACTTCCATTTGTGGGTGCCTTGCAAGATGATAGTGCTGTTTACAGGATGTGTCTTTATCTTGGCAGTGGAGATTTTGGAGGTTCAGTTATCCACGTGATGTGGATGTGGTAGGCCATGATGGTTATAAGCTACATGTCTGGGAAATGAAAGGCAGGATCCGTTCACTGTGCTTGGGAAAGAGTTGGCAGTGCAGTATGGTGGAAACAGCAGTAGGCCGTGGGTTCTGTGTTGCTGAAAGTAAGAGGATACAATGGGAGATTAGGGTTGGGAGATGAGGGTGTATATACAGGGAGGTGCTATGGCTCGGTGTGTGGTTAGGTGGGGTGGATGCCTGCAGGGTATGAGAGAGGGAGGGTGCGGGAAGTGGCTTCGGCAGCAGCAAGGCAATGTTCAGTGTTCTCAATGAATCCTTTTCTTTCTCCTTGTCCCCTAGATCTCCTATCCCCCAAGCGATGAGGACAGCGATGACTCTGAGGGAGAGAACCAGGAACTTGCTCAGATCGACAGAGGTAAAGGGATGAAGATAGAAGGATCCCGGGATACTACGGCTGAAGTCAGTTTTTCTTTTCACTTGTGCTCTTGCAAGTGCCTCCTTCTCAGTTGCCAATGTACCACAATCAGATGCATTAAATCAGTCACCTTGAAGCATTTGGGACCTCACAAGGAGAGGCTGGTGTTATCAGATGCTGCAGTTGCATTTTTACCACCAGAAACAGACATTGTTAACCATGTGTTAAAGTCCCAGTGCTGCAGACATGGGGCAGAGATGGTCTACAATTGTTCCAGCAGCAGAGCTGGGACTAAAATTTTATCTTCTATTCCATGCTTTTGCACTTGTCATCTTTGTTCTAGGTTTCCTCATGCTTGCTATTTTGAGTTTTAACCTTCAGTTTCTTCATTCTGCTGGATTCATTATTTGATTATCTCTCTCCCTTCCTCCTATACTGTTGGTATTGTGCAGGCCTATTCTTGCATCTAGTGAGAGTCTTTGATAGAGAAGATACAAGAGCTCTGCTGTTGTTTTTGGACTTGATAGGAAGTAGCTTAGAGCTGCAGGTGAAATCTGTAGTAAATGCATCTCTTGAGTTATGCTAAGCTTGCCATTAGTGCATGCCCTGTGCCCAGGTTCAAGCGGATTCTTATGCTGAGGCAGCAGAAGTTAAATTCCTGACGCACAGGACATGTCCTGTCAGAATCCAAATCCCTGCTCCATATGCTTAGCATAGAAAGAGCTCAGCAGAAGAGATAAAGTGTGCCTAGGTTGTGAATGAAGACAGGCTCTCCTCTGTGACAAGCCTTGTAATAGAGGATTTTTATTTCCAGAAACCCGATCTCACTTATTTGAGCCATAAAGGTGACGCCTAGAATAGCGTAACTTACTTGCCTTTTCTGCCCTGAGAACTGGTCACTAGAAGTTAATGTTTTCAGCTAGAGGCAAGTGCCTCGCAGCACATTTGTAAGCTCATGTCTTCTCCACCTTGAGCAGGTGAAGTGGGTGACAGGTCCATGTTCTTTCTCTGGAACGAGACTTCCAGGTGATGGTTTGAAAGGGGATGACATCTAGCGGTCTGGTCTGAACAAAGGTCTGCAAACTTCCAAAGGGAAGCAGTCAGCTTGGGGGTGTTTGATCTGGGGAAGAAAAGGTAGGGAAACAGAAGTTTACTTGGGAGGAGATGAAAACAACAGGTCAGGAGAAAACAGGCCCATTTTATTAGGCTGTGGGACACAGATCTGCTCTGCCACTCCTCTATCTCCTCCTCCCACTAGAGAGAAGACGGAATTGTACCCTGACTCCTCTGGCCACCAACCAGCTCCAGAACCAGGAGAACCAATGCTGCAAGGTTCGGGCCCTCTTCCATGCCAGCCTTGACCGCCACAGCTCAGAAGAGGAGCTGGAGCGCATCAACCGAGAGTTTGCCGCGGAGAAGCGGAAGTGGTCCCAGGTCAGCCGGCTG
Organism: Eulacestoma nigropectus; assembly: GCA_013397775.1. Classification (NCBI taxonomy): domain Eukaryota; kingdom Metazoa; phylum Chordata; class Aves; order Passeriformes; genus Eulacestoma; species Eulacestoma nigropectus. The sequence goes on from VZTE01004276.1 coordinate 343,136, forward strand.
GCCTGCTGCAGCGACGGCAACAACACCTCCTCCAGTGACGAAGAAGTGAAGAACTTGTGCGCGATGTCCTTCCGGCCCGTGGCAGAGCAGGGTGATGGCCTCCATGCCAGCCCGAGCCCCGTGCTGTTCAGTGCCTCCCCTCCCAAGAGACTCCAGCCCCCGGTGCGGAGCCCGGCCTCCAGACCTTTAATCTTCACAAGTGTTGGGGCGGGCCTTGAGCAAGTCATGCCTTGTAAGAGACATCGACAAGGATACGGGGATAAGGTCAGCAGGCCCAGCCTTGACCTGGAAAAAATGCAGCAGGTAAGGCAGAACTTCACAGGAGGAAAGCAGCATCGCTTGGAAAAAAGGTGTGGTAAGCAAAGACAGAAAAGGGTTATTGAAGCAAGGCTCAGTAGATTTATAGGGTTGCTTCTTGTGGTCATGTCTTCAGGGGCATACCTTCAGGGTTCTTCTGCTGTCTGTTTAGGATAAATTGGGGTAACTGTAGATACCCCTCTTGAGAGGTAAAGGCACTGCTTCTTGAGTGGCTCCTGCTACACTTGGGCTGTTCGCTTGCTACCCCATGAGGAAGGCAGCACTTATACTGTCCAGTTCGTTCCATGGCACAGAAACAAAATCACTGGCATTTGCTTTCATCAGGTTACCACTGCTTCCATGATCAGACCTATATCACTTACTCCAAAATAAATTAATCACTTAGGGATGTATAAAAAAAGCCTTTGGTGAAAGTGGGTGTAGACTTGATGATGATAGGTATTTCCACACTTACTTGCCTCTTTGGGCCCAGATCTCTTTATGCCTCGTAGGAGTTTTACAGCAATGTAAAACAGTGCTTTTTACCTTCTTAACACTTTACAAATGCAGACTGTTTACAGTTTGCTCTAGATGCAGTTACTCTTGATTTTGCAGGACTTAGTTTGGCCTAGGACTGAGGTCTGGAAATGCTAGAAGTTTGCCTTGTCTCTGCATAGCCTGGGAAATGGGGCAGGCTGCCCTGTGCAGTTCCCATCTGGCGCCTCTCTTTTAAAAGGCCTTGCTGTAGAGTTAGTATTTCAGCTCTGTTCATTATTTGTTTTTCTATTTGCACTGGTGTAGTGTCAGTTTAAAAGGATATGTGCAGACATCTGCTGGCCCTGGTACATTGCAGTAAGTTAAAAACAATTATTTTCAGTTGTGAATTTCCTCTCATTAGGGAGGAATTTCACTGCCTCTGGTTGGTTGGATGTACTAGTTTTAACCTTGCTTGCACTCCCTTTAAGCCTACAAGATGGACCCATTAAAAGAAAAGACTATGTATTTATTTTCTAAGATGTCTAAAAGTGAGATTTCCATTTCCCTATTACATTGCTGGTTTTTCTCAGTCCTGCTGGCAGCATACATCCCATGAATACATAATGCAGAGACTTGTGTTTTCAGTGCAGTTTTCCTCACCCCCTTTTCAACCTTCTAGCCAAGTTTCTGCTCACAGAACATTCAAAAGGCCCAGTCTTACATTTCACATCACCCAGATCTTCTACTGATACTGACAGACTTTAATTAGTCTCACATCCTTATGAGAGGAGAAGAAAGCTAGTAAGCCTATGCCCAGCCTTCTATTTTTTTTAGAGTGCACATGAGTAAATGGGGAAATGTTTCTTTTGGCCCAGGTGATTTCTCTGATTCAGATCACAGGCATAGCATCTGCCTGCTCTCCTTTAAGCTCCTTTCAGCACTGTGTTTAGGAGTGTATTGGTGAAGGTTAGGGCCTAATTTAAACAAGCTTTCCAAACTGTTGTTTTTTTTTCTGGGGAACCTTGTGAGAATAATTGGCTTCCTTGTCCATTTGCTCTCTATGCTTCTGGATTAAATTCAGCAAAGATTTTTGCAAAAGAAGTTGAAATCTGGAGTGGAGGTGGCAGTGTGTTATTTAAATAACATTTTTACTGTGGATGTCATTAACATTTCAGGTTGTGGAATCCATGTTATAAAGAAAGGATAGTCAGCTGGTGCATTTAATTTGAAAGAAAGTGTACTAAGGGCACAACGTGACATGACACACACATGCAAAGTGAGATGCAGCCTGAATATTTTATTTGGTAATTTGTATTATTTTTATAATTTTAATTGGTTAACTTTCAGCCAGTAACATCGTGAAGCTTTATGATGAGTCTTAGCTTGCTGCCTGTACTTATTTCTCCTACGAAAATCATTCATGGCCTCCATTCCCCACTTATAAAATGGGACCAGGTTGTTTGTTTTTTGGTCTGTTGCCATTTTCCAACAAAAACGTCTCTTATTAACTGCCTGGGCAGTGTGTGGCAAAGTGTGTTTCTTAGTCAGGTAAACAATGCATATGAGGAATGTTAATATTAAACAGGCTACTCTGAGGCTTCATCTGGGCTCCAAACATCAAGCTATTCTTGATTTGTGATTCTTATCCTTGCTGTCATGTGCTTGCCCATGAGAATGCAGCTGAAAAGTTTATCAGATAGCCATTTCTTTTGAGCAGCAGATGTGGCTTTCACTCTTATCCCTGAGCCTTACTTCCCATTCCTGCAGCTCTGTGCAGCTGACAGATGACAAAGAGTATCAGGCAAGATGAATTTGTGCCTGAAGCAAATGTGTTATGAGATAAGAATACCCTTTAGGAGTGTGATGTAGTATGGGTAGCTCAAGGGTGGATGAAGAGATGCCAAGGGCTTTGCATAAAATTCTGTTTATGTTGGATGATGATGGAATATTGGTCCAGAGAGTTGTAGTGTAGAGTGGCTCTGTGTTGGGATATTTAAGCAGATTTTGTTTCGTCCTATGGGTCAGTGGCAAGTGGTATCTAAATGTCTCCCTGTATTCCAGTGATTTGGTGCCTTTTGGTAAGAAAAAGGACCAAATTTGGGAGACAAGTGGGTTGGGGGGCAATCAGAGTGCTTTTAAGAAGTTAGGGAATTGGCTGTCCTTTGTTGGCCTGTGAATAAATGGAAATCTCCATCATCCATGCCTTTCAGTTCAGCCTCCTGCAGCAGGGAAGGCTGTACCAGGAGCAGGTTTAAAAAGTCCTGTTCTGGCTAGATGCTAGGCCATGCCTTTCCAGCTTCACTGGGAACAGTAATTCAGCCCTTTTGTGTTCCAGACATGAGTTTGGACTGCTGGAGGATGTATTTCCCACCCTGGCTGGTCAGCTGGCCACCCAGTGTCTCCCTGTTGAGGCAGAGCAAGGATGTTTCAATGCATGCTTTTCTTTACTTCTCCAAAGGACTAGAAAATTAGCTCAGAAGACTTCTATTCGTCCCTTAATTGGGCAGAAATACCCTGGCTTGTGCAGACACTGGCACTGCTGCAGTGAATGCCCTCTCTCAGCACCCCTTGATCACGGTCCCTGGACAGACACGTCCTTGCATGCAGGCCCTGCTGCCAACCACTTGCTATTTAATGAAGCCTGCTGCCACTTTAGCATATGTGGCTTTTTGGACAATGCTGAGAGCACAAGGTCAAGGAGAGCAGGGACATCCTTTGGTTCAAGGTGAAGGCACCAGGTTCACCTGAGGTATAAGGAACTCCATGGTGTCAGAAAGACTTCTTGGAGCTGCTGAGCTAGTTCTCAGGGGACTAATTGGTCTTGGCATGTTGTGTAAACAGAGAGGAGGTAAAGGATCCTCCTGTGACTGTTCAGTGGGACTGCCAGGAGCACCTTTGAAATCTGCTTACAGAAGCTTGGGAAGTCAGAGTGTAGCATTTGCAGGGAGAGAGATCTCTTGGAGGAGAGCAGCTTTGGCGTGGTACAACAAGCAGTCCAAATTCTTCGTGTGGATAGGTGGCTGATATGGACAGCATAATTTTAAAGTATGAGGCAAAGAGTATGGGTACGTGGGTATATTTTCAGTTACGCTGTGAAGTCACTAGATAGGTTTTGATGCCTTGATGGGCTACCTAGAAGCCGAGACTAGACAGGAGTAAGGGAATAAAGGTGGATATTTATTTGAAGGCCTTCAGAAGTACACCCTGGGGAGCCAAAGACTGCATCAAAGATGGACCCCAGGATGGATGATGAGTCACGAGTTCTTCACACTTTTATAGGTTTGGTTCATTTGCGTATCAGCATAAATTTACCAATTAAAACTTTAGCTAATGATGTAATTTCTTCAATTTCTCCACCTCTCTAGAGGCCCTAGTTTACACCTTTTGGGCCTAGGACAGCCTGAGTGTCCTTGAACAACAAGCTCGGAGAGGCTTTGTTATGTCTATCTGGCATAAGAGAGCAGCAGCTAATAGGCTACAGGAAACTTCAGAGTTAGACACTAGGCAGTACAGGATTTAAAAATATAAAAGCTAGAACCTAAGGCATCAGTTTCACAATTTGCTCAGAGCTTTCTGCCATGGTTTGCCTGCTTGTATGCATAGAGAGAATCAGAAATTCATGGAATACTTTGAGTTGGAAAGGACCCACAAGTCCAAGTCCTGGCCTTGCACAGAACAGCCCCAAGAATCACACCATGTGCCTGTGAGCATTGTCCAAGTGCCTTTTGAACTTTGGCAGAGTTGGTGCCATGACCACTAACCTGGTACCAGTGCCCAGCCACCCTCTGGGTGAAGAGCCCTTTCTTATATCCAACTCAAACCTCCCCTGACACACCTTCAGGCCATTCCCTCAGTTCCTGTCACTGGTGACCACAGAGAAGAGAGCAGTGCCTGCCCCTCTGCTTCCCCTCGTAAGGAAGTTCTAGACTGTGATGAGGTCTCCTTTCATTCTCCTCTTCTTCAGGCTGAACAAGCCAAGTGATCTCAGCTGCTCTTTATTTGGCTTCCTCTACAGAGTATCAATACCATTTTCTTTTGGAGTCTTAGTGCATTCTTTGAAATGTGTTGAGATGCTAGGATGAAAAAGGCCATCAGAGAAGAGAAAAATGCATCCTGTGCTAACACATGGATTGTTCGTTGCAGGCTCTGCACCCCCTTTGGTGGGGGAGTAGTTTCAGTGCAAGACAGATGAGTGGAACTTCATCTTGACTTGACACTGGAATGGCCTAGATATAGTGCCTGATGAGAGTTCTGATCTGGGCTTAGTGATGTAGTATCAAGGCTGTCTTCCTTCTGCTGTATTTTTTGAATACTGGCATTTTGGTTGGACTGGGCACTGGTGGGGTGATCAGCACCGAAAACTTCCTTTCGGTCAATCTGGTTGCACAGAGGCTGCAGAGCAGCACTTGCCACATGTGACCAAGGACCCAGTGTGTGACCCCGGGTGCACTGGGGTCTGGGCTTTGGGCTGCTAATGGCTCCAGGGTGAGATTTCCATATCCGTAGCACAGCTGGGTTTTGCCCTTGCCTGTCTCTCCAGGACTTGACAAATAGCTTCCAGATAGCTTCCACGTGTGAGCTCATGAGTCCTTTTCACCTCTTGGCCTCCTGTTTGAATCCAGGCCTTTTCAGTTCCTGAGAATTGTTACCATCTGTTTGCCCATCTGAGCTTCTCTCTGTGGCGAGAGGGTGCCGGAAAATCTACTGCTGGTGGTAGTTTCATCACAGTCTCTGCCCTGGGCCTCACTCTCCAGAGTGACTGAGTGGAGTTCAGGGGCCTGTGCTGAGTGTAATGGCTTACACCATTTCTTAAGGGGCCCAGTACCAGAACTTGTCTCTCAGGTGTGGGAAGTTGGGCCATAGCAGTTCTTTGTCCCTGGGCTTGTTGAAGCAACACAGTAAAGAAAGCGTTGCAGAAACTGATTGCATCAGTACAGAATGAGAAAGTCTGCTTCTGGTAACCTGCTGCAATTTCGCTTTAATTTTTCACCCCCAGAACTATGCTACAGCAGCTGTTCTTCCAGCACAGAAGCGCCTGTCTATCTCAACCCTGACAGTGGTTGGCACTGAAGTGGCCAGCAAACAAATGCTATGTGTGGCTGCTGCAAGGCAGTCCTAGCATGAGGAAGTTTGGGGCTGAACATGACTGAACATCATCAATGAGATTGTCTGGTCTGCTTGCCTGCAAGGATGTAGTTCCATACCAGGAGGCTCTGGGAGTCTAGACCTAAGCCTGTACCATATGAGTGGGAGATGGGGCATGGTAGACATGTCTTGTTATTTGCATCTTTGGAGGCGCGTAGGAGATGTTCTCCTGTGGTTTGATCTCTGTTATAAAGACTCTGGCTCAATGCCAGCCAGCTGATGTCCAGTTTCCTGACATCAGACATTGGTAGTCTGACAGTGGTGGGGAGAAAGCATGCTGTCTGGAAGGTGGAGAGAGACTCAATAGCAGGGGAAGGCATGAGGAATTCCACCCAGCCCCAAGGAAGTGATTATGACTCTGCCAGGCAGCAGATACCTCTGTCTCTGTGTCTCATAAGTGTTCCCTGGATGGTTATCTAATTTCATGTAAAAACATTAGGAAGTGCCTGTGTGCAGCTGCAGCTGGATGAATTGGAATGTAAGAGAGCAGTAACCCATGTAGGACTTGGCCTAGCTGCTTCCTAGAAAGCATGATGATTTCTTCTTCTTTCCTGAAGGAGGCAAGTAACTTGACTATGTTATTTTTTCACTGATGGTAAAGTTCGTCTTGCTGCCAGCTTGTAAATGCCAAAGGCAAGGTAGGCAGGATAATCTAGTCCTATTCCTAAACTCTCAGAATCAGTGTTCCAGAGATGAGAGCATTCTCACAGAATGGTTGAGGTTGCAAAGGCCCTCTGGAAGTTATACAGCCTTTATGTCAACAGCTTCTCCATGAGGATCTGTGTTCTCTGTACATTGTTGAAATACAGAATTAATTTTAGTGCAAGTCCACTCCAGTTCTGCTCTGCCCTATGGCATCTGTTGATACTGTGTTCACCTTTCAGGTGTGATGCTAGCAGACTTTCATTGTGAGCACACACCTCTCTTTGCACCTCTTCGCCTGTTGTGTGAGCCCTGGCACAGAATGTGTTGTCCATTCCTAGAGCCAAACGCTTCTGTTCTTCTCCCTTGATGTTTTCCTTCCTTGTTTTGTCTCAGTGCATTTTTGTTCTGGTTTTGTAACACATGCAAAGGGGCAACGGTTCAAGGGGGAGATGGACAAATGAGCTTCTCTCTGAAAATGCTTATCAGTCTCTTTTTCCTGGGGTATGTGGCTGTGTAATTTTGCTGCCTTTTCCTGGAAGCTTGCATGTTTGTGAATGTATCCATTTGGACTACCAAGGGAGGGTGAGCCAGTAGCTAGAATATCTACGGAGACATCTGAAATTTGGTTCCTTGAGGTGCTGCTGTGAATCATGAAAGGGAGCAGGAATTAGGTTGGTCAGGGTCATTCGGAGAACACCAGAGAGCTTGCTTGAGCAAAAGGAAGATGAGGGGAGGAAATTTGATGTGGCTGAAGTTTGACAGAGGGCATGTTGAAGGCAATAGAGATCTGTGGAATAGGAAGGTTGAGAATGGTGGAGACAGAGCTAGAGAGAGTATTTTTGTTGCATTAAGATTCCCAAAGGGACAATAATAGCACCTGGCACCAGTAGCAGAAAACGATGAGTCTGAGGTTAAAGCCAAGGGCTTATCATTTAGATTGGCAGGCTTGCTGGCTACCTTCCCAACCCTGCTGTCTTTCTTTTTTTTCTCAAAGCTCTAAAGCCTGGTAGGAAGGTATTAAACTAGAGCTGAGTCTTTGGCTGCAGACCAAAGAGAGGAAATCTGTTGGGCATATGGGCACCACTGGCATGTGGCCTTGGGATGTGACTCGGGGAGAAGTCCTGAGTGATGCTAGTGTAGGACTTAACTCTTGGTATGACTCTGAGGGTTAGGTAGGCCTGGGAGGAGCAAATTGGGAGGGAGGTAAAGCACTTCCACTTGGAAGTGTCTGCCGGAAACTCTGCATGTCAATGGACAAGGTTGAGATTTTGACCTCTAGCATTTTGCTCTCTGAGCACCACATAGAATGATGCCTACTGAACTAATAGAAGGAAAAGCCCGGTCTCCCGTATCTTCTGGCAGTGTTTAATGGTGGGCTGTCAGCTGGCCACAGAAAACATCACTCAGCAAACTGGGAGATCCTAACTGCAGCAACAACACAACTGGTTAAAATGTGTTTGGACGTGGGGTGAGCAGCAGTCACAGAGTGGGTGCTGGATTGGATCCCCAAGGGTGGCCATCCTGCAACAAACCTCTGTTCTGTCTCTTGTGTGTTGACTTCTTCCTCTTCCAGTAGGGTTTTCTGAAGGATATTTTCTTTCTTGTTTTGACACAGTACAGTGCAGGAGGATAATGCTGGCATGCTGTTTTCTAGTCCCTGAGTTCAGACCAAGTAATCTCAAGGGCTTGACAGATTAGGAAGTTTTGCTGCAACCTGTGTATATTTTTGAAAAACACCAGCTTGGAGATGCTGCTTGGAAGTGAAGGTCAGGACCTTCTCTACAGTGCTCTCCTCTTCTGCAGTAGGGCTGGATTGTCCTCACCTCCCCCAGCCTTGGTGTGTCTGGACTAGAGGGGCTGCCTGGGTTGGGTCCCAATGTGGCTGTTGAGTTGGCCAGATACCTTTCCCTGCCCACTCCTCCCTTAGCATGTGGCTCACTGTGATACAAATATCTCGTCCTTGCCTGAGGGGAAAAGGAGTCTGCAGGCGGCACCGCCATATGCTGTCACTGCCCAAGTTGTATTTGGTCTGCATGGATCTCGCTTCAGGCATAATAAGTTGCATCTTTTGCTTATGGTAGCAACCTCTGAAAAGGAGAGAGCCTTACAGTTTAGTTCTTTGGAGGACCAGTGAAGTCACTTGAGGAAACTGGAGAAGGTGAATGGCTGTTTAGAACCAATCTAGTTATTCCTCATATAGTCCAGAGGGCATCTGATGGTGGTGGCAGTTTTCTGCTTGCTTTTCTGACTGTGTTATATAGGTTAAGGAACTGAAATAAGCAGTAGAGATAGATTAGGGTTTTTTTTCCTCTTTGTTCCTACTTTACCACCACTAAGCGTTGGATTCCCTTAGAATTCAGCAGCCACAAGATAACAGGGGCTGGTATTGCTTAGAATTCAGATGGTTATATACTTGTTCAAAGCACTATACAGAAGAGATGGTAGCAAGGAATGGAAAACAAGTGCTTGTTTTTCCTTAGCTTTTCCCTGGCATTGCTTAGTGCTGTATTTGGGAAGCAGGACACCTTCCTTGCCCAGCATGGCTTGGCACTGGTGTCTGAGAGGTGACATGGGTGTGCTTTGCACCCTGCAGTCTCCCATGAGGCAGTGCTTGGGAGTAAGAAGGAAGGAGGGAGGCAGTAGTGTGAGTTTGGTAACAGCAGGAACAGGGCAGTCATGTGATGGTGCCAATTAACTATTAATGCCGGGCGTTTGTGCTCCAGTTTGTCACCACAGACGGAGAGCAAGCAGCTTGTCCAGGGCATGCCTGAGTCTTGAAAACACAGCAGCCATTACTGCTCCATAGGCAGAAGCTGGCTGAGCTTTCGAGGCTGAGCTCGTGACTAGAGTAAACACTCTAGGAAATGCTGGTTTTGAGAGAAGCTTTGGAGTGGTAGAATAGCCAGCCTGGCTGTCAGCAACACAGCTGTCCTTGGCGTGGGCTGGGGTTTAGCTCTGATTTTCTGCCTTAGCTCTGAATAGCCTCTCCATTGTTGGCTCACATGAGAACCGCACTGCTGGGCTCTCGCTGCTCGCGCTTTCTTTCAGCCTGTTGATGTCAATGGGAGTTTTGGGCATTGGTCCACAGCTCATCTTACAGGAGGAGGCACTCAATAGAGGGATCTACTTCTCATGTAGATGGAGACTGAGTTAAACCAGAGCAGATTCACGTGTAAAACTCCCTGCCCTTCTCCAGAGCTGTGAGCCCAGATATGCTTCTTGTTGAGCTGCAATTTGTTTTGAAGAATGATGACCAGTAAGGGAGAGACAAACCCTCCCTCTTCAAGCCAAAAAAACATGTAACAACATTTTGTTCTAAATTAAAGGTTTCAAAAACATAGGTGTCCTGGGGGCCACAGGTAAATTGAAAAAAAGCACAAATGAAGACACTTGAGAAGCCCTATGAAACTTGCTAGTTTTCCTCATTGCAAATAATCTTTTTGGTTTCCTGCTGGACTTTGACTGCTTATGCAAAGGAGATTTTCATAGGAATGAATTTACAAAACTGAGCTTCATCTGGAATGTTAGGAACTTAATGTAAATGCAGTCTGTGGTCATGTCTATACTAGGATAAACTGTATTTTTAATTCAAAAACATGCTTGTGCTTTAAAATCCTGGCATATCCTTGCAAGCTGTAACTTCACCTTCACATGTTTGTTTATGGAAAAACTAGGTTGATCAGCTGTACAAAGGATAAAACCCTAGAATGCTTTGCAAGTTACTTTGCAGTCTTATTGTAAGCATGCTCTTTTTGACAGCATAAACAAAATAAAAATTTGTCTACCTGTGGAGGCTTTAGAAACTCCCTATCTTGCTTGTCACTTCAGGAGGCTCATCAGACAGTCCTATAGGCTCTGCCAGGATGGCATGTGGGCATATTATGATTAAGAAACAAGGAACAGTTTTTAAAAAATCATTTTCCAAATTGCAAATCTAGTGGATCTGTGTAGTTCCTAGTATAGGTAGAAATATCTTTAAAATAGACCTAGTCAGATGCCTGATTTTTCTCACGTCTGTAAACCTGTTCCTTGTTATGTTTCAGGTGATGTGGTTTGCAGCTGGGGGAACTACCATAGGTCAGGGAATGCCCTGAGTTTGTTCAGGAAAGTTTGTTACTGCTACTGTTTGCTGTATGTGCAGGAAAGACAGACAAACCTCACACAAGAACATGGTGTACCTGACTGGATGATAAGACTGTATATTGAGCATACTTTAAAGTAAGTCTTAATCTAAGCTGCAGTGCTTTGTTCAGAGCTCTGGTGGAAATAGCACATTGAGTTCATGGTATGTTTATTTTCATAGTAGTACTGAATTTGGTGTGCTATCCAATCAAGCTCTTAACTAATTTTCAACTTAATACAATTTCTTGTCATCGTCTGAATAACACAACCAACCCTACTAGTTTCTAATTATTGTTAGTGGAAAGAGTGCGATTATGAGCACTGGAAGTGGTGCTCTTGGAAAATATTTTCTAAGCAGAAAGATTTATAGTATAACTATTTTAGTGTTCTTGTATCTTTTCTTTCATAGTACACCAATGTTCTATTCAAGCCTGACTGCTACCAGAAGTGTGAAAGGCATTTTTGCTGTGCTAATTCCTCCTGTTTGCATTTTGCAGACTCTTACTATGGGCAGTTATGCTAAACAGCCTATGGACTCTTTCTAGAGCTGAGTGAAACGGTAAACCACAAGAAGCTGAAAAAAAAATCAGATTACTATCTCATGATGGGGCTGCTGGTAGGGTTAGAGGTAGAAAGCAGCTGTAACTATTGCTGCAACTGTGAGACTTGCCTGTGCTGCTCAGTCTGCTGTATAAAACTCAGTACTGAGCTGAGGTACTAGTTCATTTGCTTTCCAGATGCAAGCATCCAAATCATTCAAACATGCTCAAAACTATTTGCATAAATGTGGTGTAAACTTTTGCTTTTGTTATCAACCTCTCTCTGCACAGAGGATCCTAATGAACTTGGCCTTGAGACATTCTGGTCTCTTTTTAATGAGTTTATCTGGACTTTTGCCCTTATGCAGTGTGGTGAGTGAAGGAGCCCTCTTGGTCCTAGGGCATGACCATTTTGTAAGCGTGAGATGGGTCAAAATCCTGAGCTGAAAGAAGGAAAAACTGAAATGATTTGTGCATTAAAATTGATGCATGTGTTACGAATACTGGCATGTATTATACAGGCTCTGATACGGATCTTGCAAGCTATTGAGTTGATGGTTTATTTCCAACTATTTGGAAAGTGGATATTGATGCAGACAATGGAGTGGCATGCTTGAGGGCAGCAGTTCTCCAACAAGTACTTCATGCACAGCTTTGAGGGTTGCTGTGCCCTGCTAACACCTGTTCAGAAGGGCAGTGATCTGCTTCTGGCTCTGATGGTGCCTCACTGCCCTCACATAGGGAAGTGTCAAAAAGTTGGCAGGATCATATGTATCCTGTGCTGGTAGCCATGGACAAGTAGAGATGCTGAAGCTCACTCAGCTCACTGAAGTGTCCAGGGAAAAACACTGATTGCTGAATTGGTTGTATTGTTTCTTGCATTGGGGATGGTTCTCTGGACCAGCTTTATGCCATCTCAAGCCATGTGCAGCTGTGAGGATGCGAATGAAGGGATGCAAAGTGGTATCAGAATCTGCAAGCGCTGATCAGCAGCGCTGAAGGGAACCGTATGCCTACTTCAGAGGAAGGACAGTGCGCCAGGCAGGAGATACTGGCTCCTTTGAAACATTTGCAAGCTGTTCACATGGGTACAGGCCTAGGCCAGCCCTTTCAAAATTGGTAGGTTGAGCCCCATCACAAGTTCTGAGTTTCAGCACTCAAGCACCACCTGAGCAAGGCCCTGTGTGCTGCGCAGTGTTGTGCTGCAAGGCATGTGTGGGCAGGCACTGCTGCATATGGGCATGGGAAAGCATTCTCCAAGCAGTCATTAGTTATGTTCTGCATAAATGGATTAGCTCCCTGAAGTAAGAGGCCTTTATCCTATTAGCTCGGTAGCTGCTTCACCATGTTCCCTTGTCACTAACGTGTAAGTGAGGTTCACTGGGGAAGAGGAGCAGAGGGACAAGTAGGTGATTGGGTGGGGAATATGGGAACAGTTGGCTTACATCATCATTTCTCTCAGTGGTGATTAGTGTTGTACCACTCTCACTTCATGGATGTCTATTTGTAGGCAAAAAATGGTATCTCAGGTTTGCTAATCATCTTCTGGTGTCCAGTTTCTAATATAATATTTGTTTATTTTCATGTGCTCCTGCAAACACATGAGATTTCCCAAACAGGCATAGTCATGTGAAAGGAGAATATGCTCAAATATTTTGCAGGGCAGTGCAGACATGATACATGTGTGTGTCTTGAGAGGAGAAGGAAAGGGACTCTGCTGCCCTGTGTTCAGAGCCCGAGCAAGCCCCACGGCTTGGGATGTTTGCTTCTTTGTTTAAGACAGGCTTGTTTTGGCTTTCCAAAGCTGTTTATGTAGTCAGTCTGCTTTTGGCTTTTTCAAAGTTTCCCCGCTGTCCACGAATCCAAGTTCTCATCTGAAGACGTGACCTTATGTGTTTTCTGCTTAAAGTTCCACTTGTGAGTGCTCCCAGCAGCACCAAATGAACCCAAGGCAAGGGTTCCCACAGGGTAATGTCCTTTGCATTCAGCTGGAGAGCGTGGGAGGCAATTCAGAGCCACCTTTTGAGGTTTCTATTGTGAAGATCCAAGCCGCTGACAAATCCTTTCTTCATTTAGTGCAAAGAGTACACCTCATGTTGCCCGATTTTTGAGAAGCTCCACTAAGACTAATCCTCTGGCTAAAAATCTGATGAAAAGGTACATATTCCAGGTTCTCAGAGAAAACCCACTGATCTCCACTGGATGTTTTCTGTGGTGGATTAGGTAGATCTTGTGGGTTTTATACCTTCTGAGAAGTTCCTTGTGCTAACTTTAGGGCAGGGTTTTTGGGACTGACAAACAGGCATTCAGGTCCAAGAATTTTTACTTTTAAACATAAATACTTCATATGAACATCTAAAATGTTCTAGTTGTGTCAAAACCAGGAAGAAATTGGCTTAAAAATCTAGACTTGAAACCATTTTGATCTGGTCATTTTGGCCTGTTTTTTCCTTTTGCCATCCACACATATATCTATCCTTTCATGTGGCAAACCTGTGTGAGCATGCAGTCTCTTCTGGAAATCTGGTGTTCCACATGCTTGGCTGTTCACTTTGTGGCTGGTGTGCGAGAGGCCCTGTGGCTTGCACAGAGCATTTGGAATGTCGTGTTGTTTTTTAAGTTACCCAAGGATAGTGTAAAGGCACACACTTTTGCCCCTGTGTCCTCTGGGTTTGGAGCAGCCATCTGTGGATTTTCTTCCTCTTCATGTCCCTGTAACGTCACAGCTGACAAGAGTCAGTACCTTTCAGTGATTTTAATATTTTTCATCTCCTTTCCCAGGATATACAGCTGTGTGACTTTCAGAGGTCTCTCTGTATCTCCCTGCCTAAAGGAGAACTGTGTTTACTCTATTGCCTGACTTGCGTTGATGTCTTAACCCCTTCTTGGGGCACTGGGGACAGCATTTAAACGGCAAATGGTGGAAGAGTCTGGGGCTGCTTGTTTCAAGCCCCCAGCACTGCCATCTCCCATGTGTTGCAGCAGCAGTGGTGAGGGGAATGGGATAAAACTGCAGGAGGCAGTGTGCCTTCTGTCCTAGCTCTGCCTGAAGAAAAAGTCGGTGGGGAGGAAGGGCTTTGGAGTCATGTCTGAGCCAAGGCTTCAGTTAGAAGTGAGATAAACTATAGAGACATCAGATGATATGTTAGACTAGACTGGACATTCCCTGTGGACAACTTTGGAGCCAAGGCCAGGAAGGAAGGGAGGAAACAGTCACGTTGGCTGCCCTGAATTAAAACCTTTGTAACCTTTTTCTCAGGAGCTGCTACCATGCCTGCCAGCTGTGAAACTAGACCCCCCTGTCCCTTTGCACCCCTCCTCCCTTCACACACTCTAGTGAGCAGGAGGGGCAAGCCCAACATTTGAACTTTGGTAGCTTTGGCATGTGCAGATGAGTGATAGGGAATTAATTAATCCTGCCCTTTCTTTACATTTTTGTTACTCCACAGGTGCTGGAGTTTTTGGTCAGGTCTATTTCCTGCACAAATGGAGCTTTGCATTTTTTCCAGGCCTCAAAGAAAACTCAGTGAGGGATTTGGGGTTGGCATAGAGTGAATAGATGAACCATCTGATGTACCCTGCAGATCAGCAGACTCAGACTCTGCCAGACCAGCAGGGAAAGTGGCTGCTGAGCCAGAGATGCTCCATAGAGAGTGTTCACTTCCTCCAACCCCAAGTTCCAATCAAAGGGCTAGTGGTAAAAGTGCCAGGGCAAATATGGCCCGTTTCATCTGTTCCTAAAGGGACAGGGCTTCTGTACAGATCCAGAGTATATCTGGAAACTGTATGCCACAAAGGAGACAGAGGAGCAGTAGAAAACCAGAGTCACCTGCAGACAGGCAGACAGTCTGTTTGCTTAGACCACAACTGTGTGAGTAGGTAGCTGTGTTTACGTTAGCTGTGGCTCTAGTGTGATATGCAGGGAAAACTTCAAAAAGCAGCCTATAATTTGAATAATTTAATCTGTTCTCTGGGCCTTGGGAATAGTGGGAATTCAGATGTTCTGCCACGTGGCAGACCTTGCTGGCCAGACTTCAGCTCGCTCTCTTCTGTAGCAGGCATTGACCAGGCCCAGCAGCCTGGTGCCACTCTGCAGTGATCGCTTGCACATCACCTTTCTGGACTGCAGTGCAACTGGGCTGTGCTTATTTAGAGAGCAGTTATGGGTGAGACTGACTTGCTCTTCTGCCAGTTGGTATTTGCTGTAGGCTCTCACCCATTTCTCTTCAGCAGTGATAGCTGAGCCCCTCTCAGTAGAGCACAAAATGAGGTGATTAAAGACATGATGTTGGAAAGGATTTTGGTGACCACAGGAATTATTTTGTTTTGGTTTTCATGGTGCACTGTTTGCTGAGTGTGTGATCCTGTGCAAGTCCTTGCAGTACATATTTTTTTGTAAGGCCTTGCCTGGCTTTTTTAAATTTGAATTTGTTCTCAATGATCACTTAGTAATCAGTATTTCCTCTGCTGCCTTGTCCAGATACACTAAGTTGTCAGTGTTTGCACTATATGGAGGCTGTGGATTTTTGGCCCTCACTGGCAGAGGTGCTGCTTGGATAACTGGGACTCCCATCTTGATAGAGATGGGAATCCTTTATGACAATGTTAAGAGACCAAATGTGCTGATGTTTTGAAGGAACTTCAGATGGACTGAGGATAAATGTGGCAAAAAAGCATGAATGACTAATTCAACTGAATATTAACTAAAAATAACTTTCAAAAGAGTTCAGAGGCTTTCCAGGCTGTTCCACAGTGTCACCACAGCTTAGTGTTTGGATGCCGGGGTTTATTTTTGTAGGAGAGGACTGTTGGCCAAACTATTTGAGTTAGCCTGTATTTTAAAATGCTGTGAGGCTATTTAACTTCTGATGGAGAACTCTGGAGACTGTGACTGATGATAATTGTAATTTAAAGCTGTTGCTGAACTATAGCCTTCCTGTTGCTGTGCTGCTTTCAGGGGCTGGGCAGGGAGCTCGTGTCTGTGTCCGGTACATGGATGCACCGGATAGTGGCCTTGCACCCCTGGGCCCAGACAGTGGGTGTTCCCCTGGCACAGGGCATCCCTGGTGATGCAAATGCAGAGTACCCTCAGGTGACTGCCACAAAGGCTTGGCCCCCTGGTTTGTCTGCCAGTTTAAGTCATGTGTGCCTGGGAGCCTGAGCTTGGATGGGGGTTAGTGTCAGCTGGAGTTGCTTCAGCTTAAAAGCAGTAAGGAGGAGCCTGTGACTTACTTTTTTTTCTGTACAGTTTTTGTACTGAAGGGCTAAGAGGTGATGCCCATGTCCTAGCAGCACTACTCAGTGCCAAGGAATTAAAAAAGCCAGTCCAAAATCAACCTACAAAATAGCTTTAAAATTTTATTGCTTGTTATTCTCCTAAACTCATTGGGAGGGCAGACCTGGCTTTGCCCCTTGTATAAAACCCATCACCATGTTGGCAAAAGGACAGGATCCATGGCCCTCCTCCCTCGTGCCCTGCCACGTGGGCATGAAGCACTGCTCTCCTGGGTGGAGGATTTCTCTAAAGCAGAAGACACTGGGCTGTGATGTTTAAGCCTGAAGGTGCATGGAGCTGTTGGGTTGGGAAAACACTGAAAGCTTCCGCCTTGCTACTGAACTCTGCCTGGGGCCTTGCCGGGCTTTCACATCTGGCCTCTGGAGGCACTGCCTTTGGGGGTAGCCGATCCCCTTTAACTCAGCCTGTGCTCTATAAAGAGCCTTGCTGGAATCCTCCGCTTCATCAGGAGCGTGAGGCTGCTGCTGGTTTGCCTGCATGTGCCTCCCTGCTCCGGGGGGTAGCAGCTGTGGGCCTCCCGCCCCTGGGGCCCTGTGCTGTCACGGTGCCACGCGGTGGGACGGAGGTGGGACCCGGTCAAGCAGAAGCCTGCAGCCACAGTGTGCTGCACAATGGCCACTTTGTGCAGCGCCCTGACCCCATCTGCCCACTGTGCTGCAGCTGCACCCCTGCCCTGAGCCTTAACCCTCTGCACGCTCTCCCTTCCCCAGCAGTGCTGGGGCAGGGGACACACTCTCAGCAGCAGCTGCCTGGTGGGAAAAGCTGCTCCTCCTGGCCCAAACTTGTCTCTGAGAGCTGTTAGGAAAGGAGATGGGGCAGGCTCTTTGCTCTGAAATGCCTTCCCAGGGGAGGAGGGCCATATGGCTGTGCTTCCCTGGCTGGCTCACTGTGTGTAATGGGACTGGCATCTGGCTGGAGCTCACATGTAGGCATTGCCTGTGCACCAGCATCCACTTCGCCTTGCTGTCCCAAGATGTGTCTTATTGAGGCCCCTTCAATCCTTTGTTTAATGGGCCACGGAGCTGCCTCCCTGCCTTGCTGTGAGGCAATTTTCTCTGTGCACGTTGTATCACTGGGCATGGTTTTTCCCTTTTCATCAGCCCTCTGCTGTGACTTAGAGTGCAATTTCTCCTCACACTGTACTGTTTCTTCTTTCAGTTTTGTTTTTTTTTTTTGAACAAAGCAAGCAACATCATCAGTCTGCTTTTCTGTTTCTGTGCTAGACGTGCAAGCTTGGTCTCCCTTCTTTTTCCTGAAAGACTCTGGACAACTGGGAAGCTGTCTGGTAGGGTTAACAGTATGGAAGTAAAACAGGTTGTAGAACTGAGGAGGCTTTTTCTGAAAACTTGGACTGTTTAAACTTTGTATCCTGTCAAGAGCCTTAAGATGTCAACAAGAAACAGAAATGTCCCTACCTTTAAAGTGCACTTGGCCTGTGGAGGGTCATAAGCAAAACTAAAGAAAGGCAGACTTGTGGCCTGCATGCCGTTCTTTGGAAAGTCTGATCTTTGAGTCAAATTACAGCACAGTTACTGAATACAGATTTTTTTTTTTTTAATTTTGAAATCTCTTTCATTAAGCAAGTGAAAATCTCTGCAACATTTTTAAATTGTGACAAGCTGATTGTATATCAGTATGTAGCATTTGATGAAGTGTGTCATTAAATGATGAGTTATGTTGGGAAACTGGGAGTTCCTGTGCCCTCTGGCATGAATAGACTAAACTGGTCTGAAAAAACCAGTAATAGTTAAACTGCATCCAACTCTGGACAGGCCCCTAGGTTTAAAACTATGACCAGATAATAAAATTAAATACATAATAGCAATTAAACCCCCCCCCCCCCAACACTAATGGACAAAAGAATTGGTTGGTCTTGTGGAGGCAGTGAAAATGAAACTATTCTAAAACCAGAAATGTGTATATAAAAAGCAGATGTAAGATGAAAAGTGTTTATTAATATATGTTAAATATTTTGCATTGTATGCTGGTTTAAGAGTTTGTTCAAACTCGTAAACATTTGAAAATCAAGTTGTGCCGCCTGTCTTTAAACTGTGCATTGACAGAGGTTTAAATACTTAGTTTTGAACTGTTGCAGCAGTGTGACATAAATTCATTCATCTTGGGGATATCACTATTCCTAGAATGGTCTTGCATTAAGAATGCCTGTATTTAATTGTTAATATATGTTACAGTCATCTGGATGGTGCAGTTTGTATAGAATAGTTCTGTGGTAGCTTTTGTGCATAAGCGAATGCAGGCAGTCACCATTTCCTTCTGGGTTAGTTCAGAACTGTTTGAGTCAGTGTTAGAAGACTTGGAGCACTGCTGCTTAAGCAGTCAGAGACATTTCCTGAAGCAAGGCTGGACTGGAGAGCTGTGCTCCAAGAGACACAGGGCTGGTGGCTCATCTCTGCTCTAATGGGGGTATTTTGATCTGGCAGTGATGTGCAGTGCTGCATCGTCTGCACGAGCAGCAGCTGAGGCTGAGGGGCCTAAAAGCCCAGATATAAACAAAAGCTGGTGGAAAAGCTTCAGAACTTAAAGGTATACCTGTTCTCAGTGGGACAAGCCTCCTCCATCGATCATGTGACCCTGGGGAGTTCGGGTCTGTGATTGGCAAGCAGCCAGCCATCCCCTTGTATNCATTACCACTTTTCATTTGGTGAAGATGTGACTGTTATTTCCAGTCCCTGCAACTTTCTTTTGAATCCAGGCCCAGGACTGAGAGAGTCTCTGGGTTATGAGCAGGAGGTGAGATTGGTGAGCTGAACTGATTCTGCTGCTTTCTGGAGGGTTAACCCTAAAATGTTTAAATTCAGCTTTGCTTTTAGAGCCAGGCATAACTTTTGTGTCCTCAAAAAGGCTTTA
The DNA here is from genome assembly GCA_013397775.1 of Eulacestoma nigropectus. Taxonomy (NCBI): domain Eukaryota; kingdom Metazoa; phylum Chordata; class Aves; order Passeriformes; genus Eulacestoma; species Eulacestoma nigropectus. Next base: position 362,525 of record VZTE01004276.1, read on the forward strand.
ACATTTCCTTAGTCATGTCCTATCCTCCTTTTAGTAGAAGTCACAGTAGATAGCAAAATAAACTTCCCTTCATGCAAATAATAGTGCTCCCAAGCTGTATGTTTCGGCTCTGGTGCCAGCAGTTCTGTCAGAGACCAGCAGGAAAGACTTTAATTGAAATAGGCACACTGCCTCTTTTTCTTCCATTTCATTTTCTGCAGGTGGAAGAAAGTTTTGGAAACTATACCCTATGGTTTTATTCTCAGCTCTGCTACTAATATCCTCCATGACCTTTGACAAATCTCTGCTCTGCTCATTGTCATAACTCCCAGAAAATAGCTTGAGAAAATAAAAGTGCACTTTCACGTTGATCTAGTAGTTAGGAATGATCCCAGGGTTACTAAACTGCATATGTCACCTTCCTTATAGGCCGTTTCCCCTGCTTTAGGCTACTGCAAGTCATGTAGCCAAATAAATGTTATTTCAGCTCTGCCTTGTATCTGTGTGTATAGGAGTTAATGAGTTGCTGCATCTCGTGGTTGGCTTGTGACGTGGAGGTCTCCAGAGGGAGGATGAGGAGAGGCTGCAGTGGAAAGTCCCTGGCTGTTGCTAGGCAACACTGCATTTTAGCTTCCCTGTCCGAAAGTCTGCACTCAGGTTTGGCAAGGAAAGGGAAAACTGAGGGATGGAAAACCATTCAAAGATGGCTTGACTTACTTTTTGTAAAACGTTTTGTAAAGTTATAAGGCTTTACTGTGCTGGGTGCAGAAAGCATGTGGCTGCAAGTGAGGTGGAAGCAATTTGATTAAATAGAATAGCATTTGATAACTGGCCTTCCATGTATTCATTCTCAGCTGCAGGATTGTGTGGCTGGGTTGCTCTCTCTCTCCCCCTCTCTCTGTTTTGGATCTTAATATGATGTGGGACCTGGAAGCTGTAAGAGTGCAGCACAAGTGGTCTTGCTCTGCTTTCAGTCTAAGTGGAAATAAGAGAACCTAGCAGTTCCAGGGAGCTTCCTATGCTGAGGTTTATGTTCCAATTTAACAGCCTGTGGATGAGGGGATGTCATGTTTTTATTTTTCTACTAAGTCCATCAAGAGGAACACCAGGAACAAAGAGGAAGCACAAGAGGAACAAAAATTGTTATGTAGGGTATCTTGGTCTTGCTGCACAATGAAACCTTTGCAAACTGTAGCAGTAGCATAAATAGCAGTAAGATTCTCGTATAATTAAAGCTTATCACAACAGTATCACTAAAAGTACACTCCTGTTTTCTACCAGAAGAGTAGGGCTTGGGATACAGCTGAGCACTTAAATTTCTCTTGGAAGAGTCTGGCTGGTTATCCATCTACCTACAAGCCTTTCATTCAGTCTTTGGTGTAATTCTGTAATTTCTATCTCTATTGATCCTCCCTATATGTTTTAATAGAAGACCAGGATGGGTAAATATCTTGCTGCCTCTGCTGATTTTAGTTGGGAAACAATGTCTTTTGTTGCACCCTGATGAAGTCATTGGGGGACTGTGGGTGTGACCATGCTAGACATTTCATCCCCCTGGACTGTACTGGAAGGTGGTATACTTGCTCCTTGGCCAGCAGAGCTCTGTTTTTCCCCTTTCAGTGGTGCTACTGAGGCAATGTAGAATTTTGTGTCACAGCCTCACTTCATCCTGGGGGTTCAGCCAAGTACCACTATAAAGCTCAGCTTTACAGTAGCCTGGAGAAGCTGAGGGTCTCACCCAAAGTCAAGCAGCTTGTGGTCAAGTGGGATGCAGCAGCACATATTCTGCTCTAACAGCATTCTTCCCCTAAGGGGTGGGGCTCAAAATCACGGATCCTGATTCTCACTTTCATTGCTCAACCCAACTGTGTCTCGCACATTTTATCCCACCAGTGGGCTTGTGGCTTGAGCTATCTAGCCTACCCTTCCTCATTCCACCAGCCAACGTTTCACAGCAGGTGGAAGAAAAGCTTAAGGAGAGACCAAAACTTTGCAAGACCTCACAGGTCCTCACTTTGCCCTTTCCTGCATCCTGGGTTTTGTCAGCCCTACCAAGGTCTCCTTCCTTCTCTGTCGTTTTCACTGTGTGGTTTTGGGGGTCTTAAGAAAGGCAGTGACCTCACAGTAAATAATGACCTTACAGCAGCTGCCTTGCAGCCTGCCTGTGAACTGAGTCCTGCGATATTTTATAGGAATTCCCAGAAGATTACTTGTTTAATTGGACAGCCTTGGGCTGGGTTAGTTCAGTTCAGCAGTTCCCTTTGTCTCCTACCTGGTTTGTGCGAAGACCGGTTGGGTCCTTTTAGGTTAGAAACTTCGGAGCTGTGCTGCCAGGTCAGACCTGGGGACAGAGCAATCAGGCATGGCTACTGTTGAGCCCTTTGAATAATGGAGACAGCAATAGGATTTACCTGCTAAAGGATTAACAGAAAAAGCTCAAAATCCTTGCAGCACCTCCCTTCTTCCCCATGCATGCTTGGATAGTGACATACACTGTCCTTGAGCCCCAAACTACTCATGTGAAAGTTTCAAAGTGGGATGTGAGTGTGCCAAGTTCTGGATTTTAGATCAAACAGGCTGATGTGCATAGATGTGCTGGGTGGATCTCGAACTCCCTCTCCAAGTTTTGGGCAGTAATGTGGATTGAGACTGCAAAGATGTGCTTATGGGATGTAGAATGAGAGAGGGTGGTGGAGGAATGGGAGTTCTTCCCACCTCCCAGCAGTACTTTCTACTGGGAAAATAATAAATACTTTCACCTAAGTGCTGACTTTAATTTTGGGGTGGTGCTTCTTCTGAATTTTTTTGGAGGTTGTTTGTATGTTTTGGATTTTTTAAGCTTTTTGAGTTTCCAAACCTCCCTGTTCTGTATTGCTTTTATCTTGGTGTGTGCTAGAGAAAGCAGAAAGACAACAAACAAAAAGAGAGAAAATAGAAAAGTCTCACTGTTTACCACTCATATTGGTAAAATGGTGGGATGTCTTTTTACAGTCTTTCAGAACTTCATCTGAAAAACACTTCAGTTGCTTTTTAAAAGCATGTGAGTGTGGGGAGTGTTTTCCCATACTTACACAGCTTTCCAACTGGAGAAGTGTTAAAAACAGGAGCTAGGAAAATCTTTTTTTTCTTTCAAAAGTTGATGGAGAAATTTCTTCCTGACATGCCTCCCTCACCAGGTTTTTCAATATGAAAAATGTAATAAGTATTTTTTTAAATGAAGGAACTGTTCTCTTGAAGCCTTGTTTTTCCACTTGGGAGTTGTTTTTTTGACAATTTTTTGAGGGGAAAGAATGATTTTTTTCACTTGCCAGCTTTCAAAACACTGCCTCAAAACTGGGATAGAACTTCAACTCACCCGTTTATTTCTGTAATTTCCCAGAATAATTGCTGGTTCAAGTATATCCTGTTTGCTAAGTTGTGTGGTTCATGTTATGACAACATTAATGACTCTTGCAATGTATGGCAAAGAGATTAAGGACTGCAGGCAGGTGCTTTTACCTTGTTTTTTTTTTTGTTTAATTCTAAATAAATCAGCATAATGAAAATATCTGTTAAATAATGGAAACATCCACATTTACATGAAATAGACTGGTTTTTTCCTTCATAGAGGAAGATAAATTCACCTGCTTCAGGGCAAAGTCTAACCACTAATTGATGGAAATTAAGAAGAAACTTCCTTTCAGGCAGTTGTTCCATCTCTTTCCTTGTGAAATTTCTTATATGTTCTTTCAAAACTCAGAGTATCAGCCACTGCCAAAGGACTCTGTGCAGGCTGCATGAGACAGTCTCAGATTAGGATGATTACTTGCTGGCGATCTTTGGTAATTCTTAATCTTTCATATTTCACTTAACTGTCCATCCATCTTGTTTTAATGAAATATTGATGAAAAGAGACTCCTTACAGTATCCCTCTTTCTTTTCCTTCATGCTATTTCTACTAATCCCTGGATTCTACTTCTCTTTCAGAAGATGCTGCTCAAGAAGAATTGTGGAGCGAAGACTAGATTAATTAAAATTCGTGTAAGTTGCCCTTTTCTGGTGCATTTCCTTCACCTTTCCACATATACCTAATGTGGTGACTCTCATTGAACATCTGTGTCCGGAAGATGATTTCTGGAGATTTCCTGTGGCTTGATCAGCTGCATAACAAAAGTTGCTAGTGTGGAGTATAGAATGTAGTTACAATTTAGGTTAGGTACTGACAAGGCTCATAATACATTGTCTTTTCCATTTTGGAGACTGTGGTTTCAAAGCTTCCTTGGAGTAAAAGTCTACATCCAATGCTGTGAGCTCATACAGCATAGCTGTCCTGTAGGGTGTCATCTGGATCCTTCTCGACCAAGTGGTGTTTGGTAGGGGTGAGAGGTCTGGTAAAAAGCTGGGGAAATGGGGCTGTACCTGCATGGTGCACTGGTGTTTGCAGAACCAGATGGGATATGGAACTGAGTGATGGCAGATAAGAGCTACATTGCTTAAATGGCTTTTCAGCTGGGATGACGCTGCAGTATCCTGAGCATCTCCCTGCTTGACAGCCTGCATGCCTAGTAGATGTGCTCAAGTCTCGTCCTTGTAGATGTTGCTGCCTGCACCTCTGAGAGTTCTGTCTTTAGCAGCCTGTTCCTGGACTCATCGACCATCCTCTGCTTCCTTTGTGGGTACCTTGTCTTTGTTTTGGCCAGTCCTGTATTGTGGTGTGAGAGATGTGTCCTGGGCTGAATCAAAAAGAAATGTGACAAGTAGGTTGAGGGAGGTGATTCTCCCCCTCTCCTCTGCTCTGGTGAGACCCCACCTGGAGTGCTGAATCCAGCTGTGGAGTCCCTGACAGAAGAAAGACATGGAACTGTTGGAGCAAGTCCAGAGGAGGGTCATGAAGTTAAGAGGACTGGAGCACCTTTCCTACAAAGACAGGCTGAGAAAGCAGGGGCTGCTCCGCCTGGAGAAGATAAGGCTCCTAGGAGACCTTATATCACCCTCCAGTACCTAAAAGGGGCTACAAGTGAGCTGGAGAGGGACTTTTCACAAGGATGTGTAATGATAGAACAAGGGGGAATGGCTTTATGCTGAAGGACAGTAGATTTAGATTAGATTTTATGAAGAAATTCTTTACAGTGAGGGTGATGGATGCACTGGAACAGATTGCCCAGAGAAGTTGTGGCTTCCCCATCTCTGGAAGAAGAATTGTGGCCAGGTTGGATGGGGCTCTGAGCAACTTGGTCTAGTGGAAGGTGTCCCAGTCATGGCAGGGGGTTGGAACTAGATGATCTTGAAGGTCCCTTCCAACCCAAAACATTCTATGATTCTGTTTGTTTGTGACCTTGCATGTTGTCACCAAAGCAGGTGTACCTCAGCACCATCCTCCATGTTTGTGATACACAGGCAAAAACAGATTAGGGTGAAGAAAACAAGTATCCTTCCTGGTAAAGCTGCTATTTTCACTGCAGTATTTTTTATAGCCTTGCAAGAGGGATGAATGACAGACCAGGATCCTTTCAAGGTTTTTACCTTGCCCAGCAGACAATAGGAACAAAGCCTTTGTGTACCCAGAAGTGCTGCTGTTGATAAGCACGCTGTGGGATGCCCTTGCCCATCACTGCTCTGGAAATGAATTTGGTATCTGAGAGGAGGAGGAGCAGGTAGAGCTGGCTAGAGCCTTGTGCAGAGCTGGGGGTGGTATTTTTCTGACTTCTCATGTGCCTTCTGACAGGGCTCTTCAGTCCTGTCTTCCAGCAGCCCCACAGTGACCCAGTACTTCTGACAGCACAATGAATCCTGATCTCTTAGGCGCTCTCATGTGCTTCTGCCTGGATTGTTTTCAGTATAGCTGCGTACTCCTGTGCTCCATGAGGTCTCCCCAGACTGTGCCTGTCCTTCAGACCTACCAGCTGTCTAATCCTGCTGCAATGTTTTAGCACATCTTGTTTGTCACCTTCCTTTATGCCTGCCCCATGCTCTTTCACTGGGTTTTTTCTAGGTGTCTGTCCCTGGACACCAGCTATTTCCAGTGGTGCTTGGTGGTGGTTCTCCAGCCCGTTGGGTTTCAGTGATGCCTGACTGAGGTGGTTTCCTGACACCTTAAGCTCATTATTGTGGTTTACTATTGTGCCCCTGGAGAATCTGAAAGGAGAATTATCCCTTTGCTCCTTAAGCCCACATCAGCTTGCACTAAAATAAACAGCAGAAACTGAGAGCACACTTTTCTGACAGATGGCACAAAATCCACTCTTCTCTGGCCGGCCTTGCCAAGCTGGGACAGTGCCTCTCCACCTGAGGCACTCGTGGCTGCCATAATAGCATATGATACTTCACAGCCTCTTGCTGGTCTCTTGTGGTGGCAGAGCTGTTAAGTAAATGTGCATTTTTGCTTCCATTTTTCAAGTGATTGTGAATGCCCACTTTTGTGTACCCAGCTGAGAAAGGAGGCAGCAGGTCCCTGGCAGAACTCTTTGCTGAAGTGCCTCAGCTCTGGAAGCAGCTGAGAGAGGTCAGTACTTCTGAAAGACAGTGCCGTGCTCTCGTCATATAAAGGGGAACCTCAGTCCAGCCAGCAGGACGTGCTTGGCATGGTATTCCTTCTCAGTGTTGCCCAGCAGCAGAACAAGAGGTAACAGGCACAAGTCAAAATGTAAGATATTCAGGTTGCCCAGAGAAATTGTGGAATCTCTGTCCATGGAGAGAGTCACAGTGTGCCAGGATGCAGTCCTGGGCAACAAGCTCCTGCTGACCCTGCTCAGAGGAGGGGGTTTGAACTCAGGTATCTCTAGAGGTGCCTTCCAACCTCAACCCTTCTGTGTTTTCTGGGTCTTGTCCAACATTCAGTAATGAAGTCAGAGCGCACTAGGGACCCAAGTTCTCTTGGAAGGGCTATTCTGAGGCCCTACTGAATGTGGCCTTCTGCAAAGAGTGATAACAGGAGGCAAGGTGAGAGGGTCGGCTCTCTATTGCTGAGGGTCTGGTGGCACAGGTTTATTGTTGGATCTGTCCACTGTGGTGAGGGTAGAAGAAATGAAGACAGATCTCATAGTGATGGGTTGACGAGCTGTTACAGGAGGAACCAGGCAGCTGTCTGCATGTCTGAACAGGAAGCATCACCATGTAAACCAGTTTGTTTGTGTCACTGTAGCACTGATGCACAAGTGTTGCTGTTTCGGCTCAGGTAGAGTCTCTTTCAGAACTGAGATGTCACAGATATCCAGCGTACAGCTGGATGAAGATGTAGTGAGTGAACTGATCTGAGGAGCAGGCAGGATATCTAATGGCTTGTGCCAGAGATTTGAAGCAAGGATCCTTGCTTTATCCCTTCAGTTTTCCTGCTGCTGAATAACCTGTAGGAGAAAGGATCGTGCTTATTCTGTCTTGTGTGAGGACAATGATGACAGTGACCTTCTAATATCATCAGTGAAGCATTTTCATCTTGTTCTTGCTGAGATCAGTGTCTCATGTGGTTGTGAGATGATGCCTGCTTTTCAGAAAACTTCCTCCTGGCTGTTACTTTGGTTGCCTTGACATCTTGGGGCTTTGCTGGCATGTCAGGGTGCAAGGTGTTGTGCTCTCATGCATCATTACCGCTATGCCTTCCTGCCTCTTCAGCTGGAAGAGTCTCCCATGGGAAGGTGAGATGGAGGGGCAATGTCTTTGCCGTCTGGCATGGAAACACAGCTACAGCCTTTGGAAATGTCTGTGGTCCTTGGGAGTCTTTCTTAAGCAGGTGACCTGGGTTGGGTTTTGCTGCTGTTTTAACACTAAGGTGTCACCTTGCTGTTGTTTCCTGTACTTAAGTTTCCCATGGGCCAGCTCAGGGGGTGATAAGCTACAGCCTTTCCACTCACTCAGCGGTTCTTTAGTGGGATGATGGGATAGTGATGTGACTAGTCTAAGAACCTAGACAGATTACGGAAGAGAGATTAATAACCTTTTCTAACGTGCAGCAGCTCAGTCAGTTTGGAATGTTTTCAGGAATAGCAGCTGTGAGAGGTGGCAGCCTACAGTGAAGAGCAAATAATATTAAAAAAAGAAAAAAAAAAATCTTGCTTCTGTTCCCACCCAGTAAAGGATAATGGAACAGAAGAATCAGCCCCTGCGGGCAGGTGAACAGAGATAAATTAAAGGTGACAGCATGTACGTGAACTATGGATTTGTACATAATAGGTACATGTAGCAAAGCACGTGTCACTCCAGGGTCAGGGGCAGGCGTTGGCCTATGTGGGTGTTGCACGTGGGGTGGGCAGCGTGAGTGTGCAGACCTAGTCACTGGTGCCCCAAAGTGCCAGCCAGTGTCATGTCTGTAGCTGGAAGCAAGGCACTGGAAGTGGGAGAGGGGCACACACGCGTGTGTGGGTATTTTACTGTCCAGAGTGTGCTTGCATGGTGAGGTGGGTGTTGCAATGGAGATGCTTCCTTGGTGCTGGAAGGAGGATGACTGTGACCATGTGCTCGTGGGGTGTAACTGCCTCTGCCCTAGACCAGGCTTGGCCAGCTCTGAACGCAGAGACCTGTCTTCCTGTGTGTCTGTAACACCACCAGTCTTCAATTCTCCAGGTCATCTTGGGATGAGAGTTAAAAGTCTGTCATTTATTCCTATTTTTATTCTTCCTTCACGAGCATCTACATGCAATCTCTGAATGGGATTAGTGGAGCTGAGCTTATCTTAACATCATTAAGTGGGTAGAAGACACCCAGGGGCTTACCAGTTGTGTCTCAAGGATCTTGTTGGGGCTGGCAGAAAGGAAGGAAGGATTTCAAGGCCAATCTGATAACCTGGCTGATCAGGGAGATGTTTTCTGCTATGTAAAAATAAGAACTTTAAATCGGAGCGTAAACCTCTTGTGCTCTTGCCTTGATCTTATCAATGTTGAGAACGCCCTCTGCTTGGACAGGGACCAGATCCCTCGAATGACTTCCGTGCCTCTTATCTCTTACTCTGCATCCTAAAAGGCCACTGCAAAAACATGCTGGCTTTTCTTCTCCCAAAACAAGGGACCTTTTCAGCTTGGAGCTGAGCAGGAGATGTGCTGGCCAGAGCCTTCTGGGCAGATGCCCGAGCTATTCACAAATGCAAGGCATACCAGGTGACAGAGCAGTATTGGTGCAAACCTCTGGTTCTGACTGCACAACGCAAAGTAAAGATTTCTAAAAAACCAGAACGTTCTGTGTGTGTATGCATACAAATGTGTGTATATATACACACACACATATATATATATAAACACGGATGTTGCCCCTTCCATCACAGGCTCCCAAGGAGCTGTGCAAGCATTTAGCATTGGATGCATGTAAATACGCAGGTAAATACCACGATTGCAATTTTGGAGTGAGTTACACCGAGAAACCCAGCAGAAAGTGTGACTCACCTGAAGAAGGACAGGGTGAGGAGAACTTCAAGCCATGTTCCTAGAGCTGTGTCCTTATTCATACCATATCATGAGTATAAACAGCTCGGGCATCTCAGGCAGCAGAAATCCCAAACTGCAGCTTGCTAACAATTTCCCAAACTTTCCTGGTTGTTTTTAGTATGTGACTGAGTGTCTAAACCTGACCCTGACCTTAGAACCAACAAGAGAGACTCACCTCCTTGGCCAGTCACAACCTTGGATTACTTGCTGGTCAGAAGCTGCTCATGGAGATTTTGGTGTTCCAGTTCCCCACGTGGTGTCTTGTCTCCAGCTGATGGGCATGCCTCTGCTGAGCAAAATGGAGAAGGGCCTCTGCTAAGTGGGAGCATGAACATCCCTTTGGGTATCCTATGCTCCTCCCAGCCCAGCCACTGAACTGCCTGCTGAAGATGATAGTTGGTTCTGGAGAACCCCAGGCTTTGTTCTGAATAATTCCTGACAAAAGACTTTTTCCAGGGTTTGCTCCGTGTGGGGAAGGGTCCAGTGTAGCCAGGGGGGGAATGCCTCTGTCTGTTAAAAACTATTCCAAATATCTGGCTTCTACTGGATTTCATGGCAAAGGCTAACCAGCCTTTAGCCTCCCCATAGCAGGTAGAAGTGGGACTGTCATGTCTCTCTTCTGTTTCCTTAAGGACAAGAACTTTGATTGCTTCGTGCTTTTCATAAATTCCTGCCGTGTATGCCCTGGTGAATCATGTAAGTGCCCACAGAACAGACTTCGTGAAATAACCAAGAGCTCTGTAATCCACACAGCACCATGAAAGTAGCGAGTGGCTGGTGAGTGAGGAGGCTGACTTCCCGTTTTAAGCGCTGTTCTTGCCTTGTGGTCTGATGTGGGTCTGATTTAAGAATAGGGGGAGGTGGGGAGTGGTAGAAAGGAGGTGCAGCCTAGTTGCTCCTGGGACAGCCTTGTGTGTCAATGATGGCTATGGCTAGTGGCACCGTGGTTCAAGAGACTGGAAAGTGGCAAGGCATATTTCACAGAGAGGGGATCAGATTTAATGATTTCTGGGTCATACCTGGGTGATGGAGCAGAGAGAGAGAGATGTAGGGGGTGGCAGAGGGTGACAGAGAGCCACTGTTTTCTGTCAGAGCTTCACATGCAAGATGGCTGATTAGGCACATCTACTCACTGCATCCAGGCCCACTGCAGTTGTTCCCTGCTCCCTTTTGTTCGCGTGGCTGTGGGAACCGTTGCCTCTACCAGTCCCTAGAGCTGTAATCCTCTTTTCCCACACACCTCTCCCATAATACACCCACTTCCTGAGCTTGGCTTCCACAGCTGGGGCGGTTTGTCCAGGGGCAAGCGCACTATGTCAGCATGTGTTCGCAGCCTGCTCATGCCAGGCTAATTAATCCTCACTTCGCAGGTTTAATTTGTGTACCCTTCAAGTTGAAAGCAGCGTGCTGATCTGTGCCAACCTGCCTGGCCAGAGGGAATCTGCTTGCCCTGGCCTCATGCAAACTGGAAGCTGCACACGCCCAAGTACGCACCACATGCCGGCTTTGTGGGAAGCCTGGTACCTGGGGTTCGTGGCCCCAAGGGAGGACTGTGAGGCAGCTGGTGTGATGTCTCTGAGAGGAGGGTGTTCCTGCTGCACAGCAAGGGCTGGAACGGGGAGGGTGGAGAGGAAGGAAAGGATGAGGTAGTGTCACTTGTATACAGACCAAAACTAAGGACTCAGATGCACTTGGAGATTTAGGGCCAGATTGTGCCTTGCCTGTGTCTGTGTTTGTTTGGACTCTTGTGCCTGCCTCTCCTCCTGCTCAAGCACATGCAGACCCTGTAATATTTGCAGGAACTGCAGGAATGCAGGAAGCACAGGCAATTTCTTATCATAAGGAAAAAAAGTGGATGCAAGACACAGCTCACTAGTAGGGAAATACGGGTTCATTCACTTGTTCCTAAGAGATTTGTTTTGCCTTCAGAGCATGATCTTTACTGGGACCCTGGAGTGGTGAGTTCCCCAACTTGGCCAGGGAGCACCAACAGACTGCCCCTCTGAATGACCCATCTGTCCCTTTTATTTGTGCAGCCTCTTTCCTTCAGGTTGTCAGGCAGGCAGAGTCAAAGCTTGCAGTCAGCTTTGTCAAAGACGTTTCTAAAGATGTGTGAGAGAGAGGAGAAGAAAGGCTTATCATGCTGGTGCCAGCAAGGACCCATAGCTGAAACTGGCTATTTCTCCTTTTGTGCAAGTGACCAACAAGCATCTGCTAGGCCTTTTGAAGTACCTTCCAAAAAGGTTCAGTGTTGTCTGTCTGGTGGCACCTCTGTAAGTCTGGTAGTTGCCACCTGACAAGTCTGCACACACATTTGCAAATGTTTGATTTTTTTAAAAATTTTTTAACCTTTTTAAGAGGAACAGGGATGTATTTGTAAACCATTAAACTGCTCTTTGCAATGTGGTGATATAGAAAGAAATAGGTGTTAGGCAGCCTTATGTTGGTGATGGAAGATAGGTCTTTCAGTGTTTTAGGGGAGGGTAATGAAAAACGTAAGAAAACACTGCTAACTGCAGCGTTTTGGGTTCCTTGTCAGAACAACATTTGGAGATGACCTTTTCTTTTCTTGGAAGAGAAAGGAACAGAGTAGTCATAAAATGAAGTTCTATCATGGTCTATCTTTTAACTATTCCTTGAAATAAAATCCTCTATGAACCTGGGGGTGGAGGATGGACTTTCAGGAGGAAAGGAGTTTGCCTATGAAAAGTTACTCTTTGAGCTGCTCCAAGTCTGTGACTGGAATAAATTGTCAGAGGCCCTATCGGAGTTAATGAATAAGCAGTTAAATGTGAATTGCTGCTCCACTGGAGGAGCTGGTCCTGCTTGCCAGTGACTATTTCTTGAAAACTGCCTGAAGCAAGACTGTAATTGAAAAGAAATTGCCTCTCATCAGAAGGTTGAAACACCTAGAAGTTATTTAGTTCATCCAGGCTGCCTGGCTGTGGGGTACTGTTGTGGCTTAACCCCGCGATGAAGTTGCTAACTTGCTACCCCTGTGGGATGGGGGAGGGAATTGGGAGGGTAACTGTGAGGTGGTTTGTGGGGTGAGATAAAGACAGGTTAATAGAGAAAGCAAAAACTGTGCATGCAAGCAAAGCAAAACAGGGAGTTCGTTCACTGCTTCCCATGGGCAGGCAGGTGTTCAGCCATCTCCAGGAAAGCAGGGCTGCATTGTGCATCATGGTTGCTTGGGAAGGCAAAACACCAGCTTATGCCATCATATGGTATGGAAAAGTCCTTTTTCCAGTTTGGGTCAGCTTTCCTGGCTGTTCCCTTCCCAGCTTCTTATGCCCTTCCAAACCTTCTCACTGTCAGGGCATGAAAAGCTGAGAAGTCCTTAACTTAGTATAAACATTGCTTAACAGACTGATATTTTTAGTTATTGCTGTCACCATTATTCTCATCCTAAATCTAAACCTTCAAACAGGATATACCAGCTACTAGGAAGAAAACTGATTTTATCTCAGCAGAAACCAGGACATGGATGTATTATGCATTGGAGAAACTGAGGCAGAGATGATGGGAAGTGGCCTGGTCAGAACCATGTTTGGAATTACAGATGTACCTAGGAGCAGGTGTGTGGGTGCCCTTGTTCACAGCTGATGGCTTCACACATCAAAGATGACGGGTGAAGAAGTTTGTTTTCTAACACTTAGCAGGGGTGAGAGGAAGGAGGACAAAGTGGAGTTGAATCAGTGTACCTGTAAATGTTCCTCTGTGGAGTCTGACAGCCTTTACTCTTTCTGTGCACTCCCTGAATGTCGGTGCTACCTCTGGCTCTGCCCACTCTGGGGCAAGGCAGCTGTCTCACAAACAGGCAGCATCTCAGGCAGGCATCTGTCCTTGCCAAAGCTATTCTGGGGATTTATTCCTTTCCACACAGGGTGGTGGTGGGAATCGGATGCGCCTTTACAACTTGCAATTACATGGTGCCTGTCATCCCTAAGGACTTTTAACAAGTGAGTCTACAGACTGCAAAGGCATCATTCACCCACCACTGGAAGGCAGCATCCTTTAAATGGAGCTCAGCAGCATTTCCCAACCACTGGGGGCCAAGAGTAGGAAAGAAGGAACTCCTGTGCTGGATTGGCCTTGAGTAGGGACAGGCTGGCAGAGTGCACAAGCTGATCTGGTTTTGAATCCCACCAGCATACTAGAGCTCTTAAGAAAGAGGACCTCTTAATTTTCCATCACCCCTAGCACACCACTCCCTTTGAAGACATTGTTGTGTTGGGTAACTTCATTCCCCCTGTCCTGTGGGGAATTTTCATTCCCACAGCTGAAGGGTCACTTGGAACTGTGCTCACTTTGGCTTTGTCCAAAGAGGAGAAGCGTGATTCTGTGGAATCATGAGACCAAAATTATGTTACAGTCTGCATTTGGGGTATTTTCCCAGACTTCGTAGAAGTGAGGTACTTGTTTCTAGGAGGAATATGGCTTCACATTAATAGATTTAGCTCTACATGTTTATCTTCTTCCTATGTACTCTTTCCTTGCTGAAATGTACAATTATGTTACAGATGGGTTTATGGAACAGTTGTGCATTTTTCTGTTTTCCGAGAGCTGTTAATATGATTGAAATTGGCATTTCTTCTGATATGTTTACTCTTACTGGCCTTCTTTGAGGCACCTCCCTCCACTCACTATCTTTATGTGTGCTTCTTTGTCAATGCACTTCAGATATGTTTCAAACCTGGTTGCTTATTTATCCTTCTGTATTTAAAGGTGATAATGCTATTGGTGACAACAGTGCATGTTGGCCAGAGTCTATGTGTTGGCACATGTACACGGGTGAAGAGGCATCCTTGACCAAGGTGGTCTGTGCACAGTTGCTTGAAACGTGTTTAAGACAAGTTTACCTGCTGTAGGAGCTCATCTAACTCAAAAAAGGTGTGCAGTGGGGCAGTGTGGGTGTCTTCAGGTGCGGGAACTACCTTGTGTTCTGAGCAGCTGTACGAGACAGTGATGAGCTGTGGTGCCTCAGCCCAACCCCTGGCTGCTGTGTAGTTCTGGCCCTACATGGCTTGAGTTACTTTAGGAGCAGGCAAGATTTGTATGAGTGGAAGAGCTCTCCTTGTGATTTCCAAGTCAGGAGGAGTCTGTGTGTGCACAGAGGGATGTGGACGAGTGACCAGGGAAGCCCATGTGTACTGGGGAGAGCCTGAGGCGTGTGAGGGCAGGTGGGTGTGTGCAAGGGAGCACGTGTGTGTCTGAGCCTGTGTGCTCTCCTGTGGCAGCCGAGTGAGTCTGACTCGGGCCATTCTCCAGCTGTGTAAATACATTGCTTAGCAAATTGAGGGCTCTGGTTAATGATTTGCATTAGCACAGGGCCCATATTAGGCTCCGTTTTGTGAGCGGTACCCAGCTGTCCGAATGCCATTAGAGTGAACACATGAGCCTTTAATGTCAAGTGCTTGTTGTTTGCGCTCTGAGGAGCCTCTGCAGGAGCTGGCCTGGGGTTGCTCACCAGGGGCTGTCGAGCAGGTTTATGGCAAACTCCCTGGGGACCTGCTGCAGCAGCAACAACTCTTAACACCCTTCCCTAGTCAAAGCAAAGTCCCAGGCATGGTGTGCCCAAGGAGAAGGGCAGGCTGGCTAGGACGCTTGCTCAGAGTACAGGGAGGCAGCTGGCCCAAGCGACAGGGTGGCAGGAATGTGTTCCCCTCTCTGACAGCTGGCTCTATCCATTTTCTTTCTGGAAATACAACTACAGAGCTTTGCCTTGTGCTACTCATCAGGACCAGACCACCACATGCTGTGATTCCAAATGGTGTCTTGGACTTAGCCAGATCAGGCCTGGTGATCTCTAGAGCTGTATATGAGCTCCAATCTAAAAATGCTCCTCTGCAAGAAGAGAACTGAGGTATTTGGAGGTTTCTTACCTCCAGCAAGGTCAGTAGCAGAGGTGCCGTGCTGTCAGTCAGGGAGTAGGTGCATGAGGATCCTGTATTGCTTGGGGTTATAAAGGAGTGCAGACGGGTCAGAGTGTTGCTATGGATGAGGGCAGTCAGGTTACTGCCTCTCCTGTTGCTGCCTGCAGTTGGGCACAGGCCCCTTCTCACTCTGCCCTTGTCTGTTGTTGTTGAAAGCCAGCGGTCATCTTGTGGATGCTTGAGAGGTGTCATGATGAAGAGGCAGGATTGGGTGCATTTTGAGCCTCACTTGCAGCTGCCTGAGCTCCTGTGAATCTCTGCATCCTCCTGTGTCTTCTCACATCTCTGACCTTCACCTCAACCCTTGTTCTGTGCCCATCATCCTGGTAGTGCCCTGGGAAGGCTCTCTGCCCCACACATTGGCCCCAGAAGAAGGCCTAGAGAGAAATCATAGTGCAACTTACTGCTGAAAGCTTGGTGAGTTTTGTAGATGACTTTTGTCTGTCCTTTGGACCCATCTTTCCCCAGCCTCTTCATCTGCCGTCTGCCAGAAATGAACAGATTCAGCTGCCTTCCCTAATCCTGTCTGGCATTTCAAAATGGAGGGGACTGCCAGGTTCTTTGTTCCCATTCCCTCTTGGCACTGGCAGGGGACCTTCTCTGCTCTGGAGAAGGACAAATGTGCTGATTTATTCTGCCCCTTAGCTTTGAATAGGGGTTGCTATGTTACCCTCCAGCTCTGAGGCCTGCCAGAGCATACACCATATATAACCCCACAGCAGGTGGCTATTGAGTAAAGGCCCTTAAATCTGCCTCTCTTGTTTCTTATGCTGCTGGCCAAGGTGTCAGGGGGATGTAGCAGGGCATGATTTGCTGGCTGAAACTCCAGGCACAGCTGATGCCAAGCACCATGTTGGCATTTGCCATTCTCAAGTGCCCAATCTTAATTTGCAGAAGAGATACCAACTAGGTAGGAACACGCTGCCCACACTGGCTTTAGAGGTCTTTCCTGACATGAAGGCTGCTGCCCCATGGGGCCGAGCTGTGACCAAGAGCTTGGAGACAGAGGCTTCCAGATCCTGCTGCAGTTACCGCAGCACTCAAGGCCACTGGCTTGGACACTTCCTTAGCTCACTCTGATTTGCTCTGTTTGGGTGCGACAAACCATTTGAGCAGCTTTTTGGCGATACTTGTGTGTGCTTGTCCTATGATGACAAGTTAAAACCCAGGCAGAGGAGAGGTGGAGGCATCAAAACATCACCTTACTGTGCTGTTATGTGGTTGTAGTTGTCTGACAGACTTGAATTTGAAGTGCAAAAATGAACCTCTGTCTTCTATGAGACAGTAGAGTTGGTAATTGTTCCTAAAAAGCCTAATTCTTTGAGGAACAGTCTCACAGTGGAGGCTGAGCAAAGGAAACCATGGTTATAGTTAGGAAAGGCCTAGAAAAGGAACAGGGAGTCATGTAACACCAGCACCTAGTCTGAGGGTTGGGAGTGACCTTAAAGTCATCTGCTTCCAACCCCACCTGCCATGAGCAGGGACACTTCCAAACTATCAACCAGGAACAGGCAACCTGTTCCAGTGTCTCACCACCCTCACAGGAAAGAATTTCTTCCTAATATCTAGACTAAATTTCACCTCTTCCAATTTGTACCCATAACTGCTTGTCCTGTCACTACAGTTCTTGAGGAAGAGTCTCTCTCTGGCTTCCCTGTAGACCGCTTTCAGACACTGGAAGGTTCCTGTTAGGTCTCCATGCTACCTTTTTCTCTCCAGGCTGAACAGCCCCAACTTTCCCAGCCTGTCTTCATCAGGGAGGTGCTCCAGTCCTCTTAACTTCATGGTCCTCCTCTGAACTTGCTCCAACAGTTTCATGTCCTCCTTGTGTTGGGGACTCCACAGCTGGGATGCAGCACTCCAGGTGGGTTATCACCAAGAGCAGAGTAGAGGGGGAGAATCGCTTCCTCTGACCTGCTGGCCACTCTGCTTTTGATGCAGCCCAGGATTCCACTGGCTTTCTGAGCTGTGAGTGCACAGTGCCGGCTCACGTTAAGTTTTTCATCAACCACTACTCTGAAGTCCTTTTCTGCAGGGCTGCTCCCAATCACTTCTCTGCCCAACCTGTAGGCTTTTGGGTTTTTTCTAACCTATTTCTCATTGTTTTTTTCCCTAACATCTGTGAAAATAATGGTAAAGCCCTTCCCAAGTGTGATGGAAGTGAAATGAGAGTAGCGGACATTTGCATGAGTTTCTGAGCTGCTGAACATCCCACCTATTCCTTGGGAATGAACTCTGCAGAATCATGATTAAACACTCTCCTGGCCCATAGAACAGTGAGACCTCCTCTCCTGGCCAAAAAGTATCAGTGAAGTAGCTGCCCCACTACTCTGCTTCTGCTTGCATAAGGAAAGAAACAAAACAAAGTTCCTGAAAAGTAAAAGGAAAGCTCTTCGCATTTAACAGAGTGGAATCACTTCTTTGGCATTGTAATTTCTCTGGGATCCACATTTCCCAGCACAGCCTAGTGGAGAACAGTGTTTTTGTACTGTCACGCAGTGCAGGGAGTACAGGGGTATTTCTGGCCAACTTACTCTGCAGCTGCTCTGACCATGCTCTCAATACTGGGAGCCAGAGGCAGGAGAATGGTCTTTAGTGGCCATGGTAGAAACCAGTCTGTAAGGCCTTGGGGGTTGGATCTTTTCCTCAAAGCATCTCTCAGCCATTCCTTGTCGAACTGTGGAGTCTGGAACCAAAATCCCAGGAGAGTTTCAGCATGCCTGGGACTTTAAGAAAGGGTGGTTTGTAAATCCTTATTGGAGAATTGTTGAAAAATGGAGCTGAAGAAAGAGTTTTCAGAGATGACTTGGTTTGTCTCCATGCTCTAAAAGTGTATTGGATCTTACTTCAAGGCCAAGTGAATTTAGCTTTTCTGTATGATACCTTTTGACCTTTCTGACTCTGGTACTCCAAATGCTTCAGGGATGTCCTGTTTCACTTAGTGGCTACAGGTGCCATGGGTCCTAGTCATGTGGGTCCTAGGGACCTCAGTCCTGGAGGAGGGACGTGTGCCGGCTTTTTACCTTGAAGGGTAGGAGCAAGGATGTGAGCAAAGTGTTTCCACTGCTTATGTTAGTGCCATTTGCTGCAAGTGCAAGCATGACCACCCATTGAAGGAGGTGTAATTGTATCAGAGAGGGGGATGACAAAGCACTCAAGGCAAGAACTTCACTGTGTGCAGCTGGTATGAGCACTGACTTCATGCCTCTTTTTATTCCCCTGCAGAGCATCAGCGGAGGCCGCCCGCCGCCCCACTTTATGTATGATCCCTCCACTTTTGCCTTCCGTTCCCTCAGCACCTTGAAGCCGCTGAGCCCGATAGCTCCAGTGGAAGAACCGTCGTGTGCCTACTGAAGGAGTTTCTCCAAAAAACCTCAGGAACTATCAACCAATGTCCTGCCTGGCAGGGAGAAGGGGAGGTGATGATACCCAAGGGGAGGGGTGGGAGAAGAAGGGGCAATGACACATCTTTGCAATGCAGCCGCTCTGGCAGGAGGAAGAGAATGGCTTGGCAGCAGCGCCTGTTCTCACACCACTGATGTATCCGAGCAGTGGCAAAGGGAGTGATTTTTGCCTTTCAGGGCAAAGCAAACCAGTCAGGTCTACAAACTGCAAGAACTGCCACCAAGGCAGTGTCAAACATGAGGATGGTGGTAATTGAAGATATCCATGAGGCGTTCAGGGGTTAGTATGTCCTGCGTGGCAGCAGGGATGAGTGATCAAGCTGTGAAACCAAATCCAGTCAGTTTCCCAAGGATACCTGGGTCAACAGCGCTTTGCTATAGACCTGACACTTCTCCCACTCAGAAGTGAGCTCAGGATTGGAGAAAGAGACTATACAGAGCTGCTTGCAAAACAAGAAAATCCCTCTCTGAGATTGTTATAATTGCATTCACATCAAACTCTCTTAAAGTGGAAAACCCTAGGACAGGGAGGTGTGTGGAGGAGTAACTGACACATCTAGCTGTGCATTCCAGATGATCTGCTGGCAGTTCAGTGATACTGTCCAAAAAGAGATTGAAATGGGAGAGTGAGACATCCATTTGTAGATCTGGGGTTAGAATAAAATTCTAGAGTGGAAGGTCTGTGTTGAGCCATCCAGGAAAACACAGCACCCACCTTCAGTCCACTCAGCATCATCAAAGAGAAGAACTTAGGAGTGCTTATGTGCTCATGAGTCTCCTCTCTGCTGAGGCAGTCTGTGTTCTGGGGTATGCAACACTTCTCCTTAGTATTGTCCCATTACATGATGATGGAGGTAACTGGTACCACCAAACTCAACCCAATTGAATGTCTCCAGCAAGCTTTCTGCTCCCCTTGTTCATGCTAGCTGTTAAATTCAGGTAGACTCCTCTGGTATCAGTGGAACAATATTCCCAGATGAAGCAAGGAGTGGGAAAAAGCAGTCGATTTTGTGGCTGTTGCTGGAAGAAACAGGAGGGGAGTTTGGGTGAAGGTGGGGACGTTTCTCCATAGACAGTTCTGAGGCTGTTAGGACCATGCTAGGCCTTGCTACCACTGGTGTTTGACTGGGATCTCTCCTCGAGGCATGTGTGTGTTTTGTGCACAAGGCAGGAGTTAATAGAACAAGCTCTCACCTCTCCTGTTGAGGCAGAAGAACAAGGCCTTTCCTCTTGCTGCACCTGGTGGAGAGAGTAACCTCTTTATGTAGGCATTCCCCACTGTGAGTGCAAAGGAAAGCAGGTAGTTTACTGTTTGTCCAGATCAAGAGGAGCAACTGTGAGTAAAACAAAATAATTTTTGTATTTTTAAATCTGCCTCAGTGTGGAGGTCTTTGATGCTGCTCTTTGGTTGAGACCAATGGTCGGTCCAGCTGCCAGTAGGAGGCTACCCAGTGAACTGGTCTGGGCCCTTCACTGAGACCCCTGGGGAAAGTCCAAAGACCTGAATCCCCCACCCCACCCTCCTCTCCCTAACTCCTGTCATTCATTCAGGCAGGCAGAGCAGCTGGGCAAGGTGGTGAGGGGATGTCTGTCCTGATGCTGTCCCAGCTCTGCCTGTTCTTTGGCTCCAGACTGTTACAGCTGGGCTACCCCCTGCACCAGCACCACCTCCAAGAGGTCACTTGTGTTTACTGGTGAGGGACCTCTGGCAGACCATCATGGTTCCCTGCAAGTCCCTTTTTCCAAGAGAGCCTAATTCCTCTGCTAATTCCTCCTGCCCCCGTAGAAATTCTGCTTGTCTTGTTTTAATGGCACACCTCAGCTTTTTAAGTGCTGCCCGATCAAGCTGACCAGTGCAGGACATTGCTCCTTTGGACCAAATCCCTGTGCTCAGGAGATGGGACAGCCATAGCCTGGTACCCGTCTAAGAGGCATGTTCCTTGTGCAAAAGGCTGGGCTGGCAGCCCCTGCATGGCCCTGCAGCCTCAGGCTTTGCTCAGCAAGAGCTGCCAAGGTGCTGGGGCCCAGAGGTGTGTTCCTGCCAGCCAGCAGGTGGGGCAGGCTGCCTTGCCCCGGGTGGGAGCAAGGAACAGGGATGTCCTGCCGATATCGTTGCCTTTTACTACTTTTGTAACTTTTCTCTGTCTTTTCTTTTTCAATCAGAAAGAAAAATAATAAAAAAAAATTAAAACCCCACAATGAAATAAAGTGTAACAGCTGCTATATTCACACCTCTGGTGGGTCTCGTGCGTCTGCCGTCTTCTGGGTATAGGAGGGGGTGGAGTAGAGTGAGCTCTGACACAGTGCAGCCAGTGCCAAGCACTCCACAATGCAAGGAGGCCACGCCTGCAAGTGAATGGCTTTGAAAAGGCAGAGCTTTTGCAAAATGAATGCCAGGTTCTTTGCATGTGCAGCTGCTCCATGTGAGGTATGGTGTACTGGTATGGTATATTGTCCCTCACTGGTGCTTCTTTCACCAAGAGGGTGCTTTGGCTTTTGAGTGCCTTGCCTATTGCTTGGGGGTCACATGTGTAGCCTGACTGGAAGTTTCCAGCCCCCCAAAACAGAAGAGTGGGTAACTACCCAGCTGGTCTTTGGCTTGTAATTTTAACTTCAGGAAGTCTTGCCTATCTATCCTGAGATTCTCCACAGCCCTTTTGTTTACAGCCAGAGCACTTCTTCTTCTCTATAATTTAGCTATAGTTCACCCCTTCCTCTGGATCTTGCTCTAAAAAGTCCATCTCGGGTACTTGTAATGTGCATTCCCCACCCCTTGCTATCTACTTGAGCTAATTCCTGTCTCTCCCCCACTCCTGACTCTGTATCTTCACCAGCATCTCACAAAGCTATTGCCTATGTCCCCTTTTCTAAGGCCTCCTGAGAGATATTAGCATAAATTCCCTTAGCAGTCCTCCTTAGATTCGTTCCCAGGAGGCCTTTTCCATTCTTCCCTCCAAGCTCTGATCTCCTCTAGGCTTCTTGCCATCTCTCTTATCTTGAAATCCTCCCCTCTCTGTCAGCTGCAGCTTGTTAATTGGCCTTGGCCAGTTTTGCAAGGGTTGTACGGTGACTTGCTGGCTCCCCCCAGCCCTTGCTCTTGTACCTCCTTTACAGTATGCCTTTCTCTGGGATGTTTCTTCCAGCACAGCCTGATCCCTCAGTGCACCCACCTGTGGGGCCCCAGATGCCATACAAAACCGTGGTGGTGGCTATGACTCCACAAACCCTGATCATCTCTAGATATCTGCCAGGTCAAGCTTGTTATAAGTCTGTTTTATATATTCATAGACGGGGATGCACTGACCTTGTATCCGCTAGGCTAGAGGTACGGACACGTAATGCTCCAAAGCCAGGGTACAGCCAATGAAGGGGAGGAAGCTGGCATACAGCTTGGCGGTGCACAGCCAGCCCAGTGATCAGGGTGAGCTGGGGGTAGAGCTACTGCTGCTGCCGCCGGGGCTCTTGTCTGGGGCCCCAGCCTGTGTTTGGATTTAGTTAAATCGTGCCCACCCATCACCTCTCCCTGCAGGCTGGGCTTCTGGGTTAACAACAAAACAGGGCAGTTCTTGTGGTGAAGCATGATGATAAACTGCAATATGGCAACAACTCTGAAGCTCAAAGAAGGCAGGCTGGTGGTATTCATGAAGATCTTACAGCTACTTTTCAGCTGTAGTTGCCAATGTTGCTGACAAAGGAGAGTGAGGATGCTGGCCTCCTTTGGATGCCAGACCCTGGCATGTGGGAGCAGTTTCCCAAAGCCCACTGCAGGAGCAATCAGCAGAAACCAGGGAAATGAGCGCTGAGCTCTGGTCTTCAGAGCGCTGTTTCTTGCTGTAGCCACTGCCCCCTGTTGCTGCCTCTGGCATCCATCAGTGCAGGCCTGTTCACTTCTGTGGCTTCCAAACCAGCTTGTCCAAACACTCCCTCCTCTGCCAGAGCGGGCAGGGATGCTGGCTGAGGTCTGAGCAAAGCACTGTGAGCATGGTCAGCTTGGCGTGGGTCCCTCAGGCCCTCTGCTTTGCTGGAGCTCTGGGCTCCAGTGTTAGGCTTCCCACCGGGTTTGGTCAGCGTGGGAGCCTGTAACTTTTAAGCTGAGTCCTTTCTCTGCTCTGAGCTATCTTGCTTGGAGACGTGCAGGTGTTTCCCTTCAGAGCAGAAAACACCCCATGAAGAGAGCAGGGCTGTTGTGCCAAAGTGCAGCTCAGCTGTGTTAACCATCTGCAGGAGGGTGAATGGGGACAAGCGGCTGTTTGAAGAGCTTGGCTATGGCTTCTCTATGATTTAAGCAGGACCATTTAAGCTAATAATGCTCTCCAATTAAAGTAAATTAATTAGGTTAATGCTATGGCCTTTTAAAAATAACGCAGAGGAACCAAGATCACAGCAGTGGCAAAGTAGGTTGTTGTATGTTACCCTGAGCCTCGGTGAGTCCCTTTGCAGCCAGCACACAGGACCATCTCTTCTTTGTTTTATCCAAACATTTTCTTACACAGATGTATGTGCATGGATGTACACGTGAAATATACATATATATATATATATATATATATTTCTATCTCTGTGTTTCATTTGTGCAAAAATCTCTGTCCTCTTACAGTCACCCTGTGCTCACCTGGTCAGTCTTTGACAGGGCTCCATGTGAAGCCCATCTGTGGTACACTCACCAGCTCTGTGCTGCAAAGCGCAGTGGTGCTCAGAAAACCCACCCACCACCCCGCTTCCAGCTGTATGCTGAGTGTTGACCCATCTGCCTACCTATGGGATTGACCAGGAAAATGGGCAAAACTGGCAGTGCTGCTGAAGCCAAGATTCTCAGCCCAGGCTCATTGGAGGCCACTGAAACATGGCTTGGCACAGGAAAAACCGAGAAGCAAAATTTCCAGCTGGACAGACCATCTCCTTCAAACAACTTTAGGCTTTCCCTTGCTCTTTCTGAAGCTGCATAGCATGTTGTGGCAAGGTGTGGGGTGGAAGAATGCTTTCAAGGGTGTGTATCAAATTAGGATTGAATGGGGTATGTGCTGATATGGCTTGGGTGCATAGACACAGTGCATTTATAGTGGCATTTACATGCTTGTGGCGTTTGAATTTATTGCACATTAGTTATATTTTAAGTGGAAGGACGTCTCGGAGGAGTAAAGGTGAAGGGGCATGACTGCATGCAAGTGTGGTTCTGGAAGGATGGGTGCTGGTGGATGTGCAGCTGGAGCATGGGCAGAAGGGCCTGTGCAGGGGAGGGGCATGAATGAGGCTGTGTGTTCAGAGGTGTCTGCAGGCAGTGGTGCACAGAGGACATACAGATGGGTTACATATGCCAGGGCAAGGGTGGTGAGTATTCCTTTCCTGTTTCTGCACTCTCATCTGTTAGTGGTAATAACTGGCAGACTTTTGCAGTGCATCACATCAGTAATGACTGGAAAAGTGGAGAAAAAATTACAAATGCCTGATCTGTGCCCTTGAGGCTCTTGGAAACTTTCACCATTGAGTTAGAAAGAAGCAGGCACCTGGACACCAGTGACTCAAGACAAAGCGACCTCAATACAAATTAGAGTGTGATTGTATTCTGTTGCTTCTCAGACAAGAACTTCAGGGACATCAAATAAAAGTAGCAGGTGGCAGGTTCAAAGCAAACGACCGGAGGCAGAGCTGCGCAGAGTACGGGGTTGCACTGGGGAACCCTGTGTCACAGGACGCTGTGGCTGCTTGGTGTTTACGTGGCTACAGACTTGAAAGAAAGAAGAAAAAATAAAAAATACTCCCTAGGAAACGACGTGAACAAATGCCACCTCTGGTTGAGGAAGGTGGTGACCTAGGGGCATTTTCTGGGGTAGGTTACCGTGTGCCAATCCCATCTCCTATGCCTCCTCAGTGGCAGGGTCTGCTGCTGCTACGGTTCAAGGTGGGCCAGTAGCTCCAAACAGGCCCATGCACCAGCAACCAGCCCTGCCATGCCAGCGCTGCCTTGTATGCATGTTCATTCCTGTTACCCTTCCAAGAATTTCTCCATGTGGAGGCCTCAGTGGTGACTTGGCCCTAATGTGTTTGATGGTGAGCCCAGGGGTGACCCCCTTCACCTACTGTGCTGCTACTCCAGGAGTGCTTGAAATCTGGGCTGCTTGCTGATCTATCTGCATGGCTGCAAATGGGCGTCCTATAGATCCTCTCTGCCCTCAGAGTGCGGGTGCTGGGGCCTGCTAGGAGAACCCTGGGTCATCAGGACTGTCTGGCACCCGTCGTGTCCCTTGGCATCCTGAATCATCCGTGGTTGCTGTGTGCAGAGGTTGGTCACAAAGGCATAGCTCAGGCTCAGGTTTCTGAAGTGTGTGAGGTCTGTCCTGGGTGGCAGGCCAGTGTTGATGTGTCATAGGAACAAAGTGAGTTTGGTTTGAGCACTGCTGCAGGCTTATGATGGGTATATTATGCATGTAATTTTCTTTTGAAATTTAGGAACATGTTAGGAAAGCAAGGGCAAGTGTCCTCCAGTGATTGGTAACCCTCACGTGGTAAACCTCAACCCAGCAAGCCAAAGAG
Organism: Eulacestoma nigropectus; assembly: GCA_013397775.1. Taxonomy (NCBI): domain Eukaryota; kingdom Metazoa; phylum Chordata; class Aves; order Passeriformes; genus Eulacestoma; species Eulacestoma nigropectus. The sequence continues at coordinate 387,764 of VZTE01004276.1, forward strand.
GATGCAGCTGAAGTAGCAAGGCTCTGCAGAAGTAACATCAGTGATGATGAGAACATTTAAGCATGTTGGTATCTCACCATTTCCTGAGCTAAATTTCAGTGGGCTTATTCAAGCCAAGGCGTGAGGAAGCAGAAGTTGTAGATGCTTTGAGAGCTTGCTTTGGCTGTAGCTGCACGCCAGCAGGCAGGACCTGACCACATGTTTTCAGTTAACCCGGGGCAGGATGTGCAGGCAGCTCCGGACACACGAGGAGCCCAAAGATCTGTTTGCTTTTGTGGCTGCTCACATCAGTGCCTGCTGTAATAATAGCTGGGTCTGTTAGTGGGTTGGCCAGCATCAATTGCATGTTCCTGTCTGATGTGCTCACAGCAGAGTAGCTCCGAGGTTGGATGGGTGGAGGAACTGAAAGTGCCATGGGAGCTGGGTGCCAAGTGGGGAGGGGAATGGAGACAACAAAGCCCCTTTGAAAGGAAAGTGGTTGCCATCTGCAATGGGAGGAAAGTTGTTTTCTACCAAAGGGTCCCCTAGGAGCAATGCCTACCTTGCCCTGGCATGTGCTGTAGATGCTTCAAGGCAGGCTGGTCAGCATCTGTCCTTGGTCTAGCGGCCTGGGAGTGTGCTGGCAGGCTACAGCAGGGTCACACGCCTTTGCTGCCCACTGAAGCACGGTGAGTATTGCTGGTGTGAGACCTCTCCTGGAGTGCCTATAGCTCTCCTGTTTGTGACACTCCTGCAAGTGTTTGAAGCATCTTTGCCAAGTTTTTCCAAAATGAGTTGCCAGAGTGTTCTACCCTGGGTGGTTTCATTGCCAGTGGGTGACATTTGGCAGTATGTTGGTCAGGGTCTTGCCCAAGGGCAGGCTGCTCAGCAAACCTGGCCTTGGCAGTGCCACCAAGCCAAACACATCAGGGCCAAACCTCAGTCATATACAGCTCTTGTGAATCCTGAAAGCCTTTTTCACATCTTCACCACAGAGCCTCCACAGGCCCTGTTTTGAATGGAGATGTTTTGTCCTTTCATGGCTTTAAACAGTTCCCCAAAATAAACCCTCTGCTATTTACCAGCATTGTTTTCTTTCTGGTGTTGAATGCTGATAAATAATCAGACCCATTATATTGTGTTCGTGTCTGCCCTGGTAGCAAATAATTACTACAATTACTACCAAATCAAAATGCTTCTGTTTCTCCTGGTGTCATTAGCATGTCCCAAACATTTTGTTCTTGTGGTTTAAGGTGCAGTAATAACATAGTCCAAGTGCAACACCCAGTTGAGCGGAGCTTCCCAGCACAGCAAGCTTCCCAGCCATGATTGCCTCTGAGATGCCGCTAATTTTCACTCACAGTGTCAGATCCTCTTCTACCGCAGGGAGAGCAACTGCTTAGCCTGTGATTTACCCAATTTATTCCAGTAATAACCGGGCTGGCTGTGTAGCCATCTGTCTGCTTTCTGTGCTCCTCCTGCCCCCCACCCTCCACCACCACACAGACTGAGCTGTGCCTCTGTCCTTGCAGCAGCAGAGGGAAGGCACAGCTTTGCCCAGGCCGTGAAGCAGGTCTGTGTGCACCGAGAGGGAGCAAATGTTCCTCCCCCTCTCTGCTGACCTCTGGATGCCAGGGCTGCCAGCAGTGGGGCCTGCTGCAGATATTTCCACCAGGCAGGGCAGGAAAGGTCCCTTTTCAGATAGGGCAGGCTGGGTTATCAAGGTTTTGGCAGTACTTTGGCCCAAGTGAGGGGAGCTATGACCAGTTTGTGAGGGGGAAACCGAGGCAGGGAGCAGCTGAGGCAAGGACCCCACACAAAGATAGGAGAAAGATACACATTAGTCTGAGACCAAGTCCACAGATATGAAAACCATTGTGGTCACATGGCTCTGTCAGTGAAGAAAAACATTGTATTGACTGGATCATTATAAAGCCTCTAATTGAAGAGCAGAGTCCTCTCTGCCCTGTGTAATGTTACTCAAACAGACCTGCACAACTCCTTCAAAGCAGATGTCAGCCAGGGTACAGCCCTAGATCAACAGTCATTCCGGATCAGTATTGCTTGAAACCACTGGGTAAAATCAAATATAAATAGAGCAGAGAGCATTTGAAGCAATTAAGGTCTCGGGGGAGATTCATTCCCCGTAACGAAGCCAAGGAAAGGGGAGACGATGCATCACATCTGTAATGCAGCGAGGACATGCAGAAGCTGGATTACTCAGAAAACTCAGAGCAGCACGTATGGTTCCTATTAAATCACCTGACCTTTCCATCTCCAGTGATATTTCTGGGGCTTTCATTACTGTGGTGATCTACAAACTGTAGCCTTATGATTGCCCCTGGGAGACAGCACAATATTTGAGGTAAATAGGATTTTACTTGTGCACACCAAAGTACTGAATTTTCCAACTATTTTTGAACCCCACTGATACTGCACAGAGGAAAAATCCTCCCTTTGGAGCTGAAATGCAGAACAGAGTAAGCAAATAGTTTAGGTCCTTAGAGGAACTGTTGGTTGCACGAAGACTTTCAGCTGTGGCTGAAGTGGAAAGGGAAGCAGGTGGCAGAAGTGTCTGCACTTACCGGGGTGCTTGAGGTAGATACTGCAGAGTGGTTAACCACCACAATTGATCCCAGGTGATTGGGATCATCTGCAGCACCAGCTAAAACAAGAACATGTTCTATAATTTGTGGCCATGGGAATCCAATCTCTTTGTGCCTTGGCCCATAGGCAGTGCTGTCTAAACACCACGAACAAGGTATTTAGAGAGGCTTCACACTTCCCATTGCTCCTTCAACGAGCTTTGTCCACGTGCCAAAGGGTGTTACGGCTGTTCTTCAGCAGAGTGGGGATCTGGGGCAGTTGAGTGGCTTTGCCCAGTGCTGGGTCAGGCTATAGGGACCAGGACTGCAGCCCTGTCCAGGGTGTGCAGGATGAGACCTGAGAGCCCCTCCATACCTCTCCAGCCCCCCTCATGAGGGAACACAGGCCAGGAGAGGGCAAGAGCTGTTCCATCAAGCTCCTATGTTCTGGACCCAGGACTTTCAGGGTAGCCCACCAAAGGCACCTCCTGCTGCTGAGCAGGGGATGCTGCCAAGGGCTTCCTACATGACCAGGCCTTTGCTCTGTGAGTGATGCTGCTCTGTGGAGGTGAGGCTGACCAAGGCTCTTGGGCTCATTGCAGTGTGCCTGGAAATGCTCTGGACATGAACCAGAGATTTTGGGCTTCCCGGCTGGAGTCACTTGCTGTGTGGTTTCTTGACACTGTAAGAGGCTGGGTACCATGAACTGGGTAACTCCTCATCTCACCTTCCCACGGCATCTGGCAGCTGCCTGGCAAAATTTTAGCCCTTTCCTTACAATAGCCACTCAGAAATTAATCTTCTAAGACTTGCACAGGTCAGAAGCCCCCATCAGGCTTTGGAGATGCCAGCACTGCCTCTGCCTGATGGCTGAGCTCACTGGTGGCCTGCCCTTGACAATCCTGCATCAACCAGGAGAACAACACATTTTGTCCTGGTGCTGGCACTGCCAAACAATTTACTTACTGCAAAGGAGCAGTATTTTTCCTCCCTCTGAGAAATGAAAAATTTCTTGATCTCTGAATCACTGTTGCCTCCTCTGTATCAGATAAATAATTTGGGCTTCCTGGGCTTGTGGCAGAAAGAGCAGGGATGGAAATACACAGGGTATAGCTCAAGTCATCCTTTCATGTCATGATCTTGGCTGGGCCAGGCTGTTGGTGACGTGCAGCTGTGGTGGGGACAGAGGGAAGGTTCCATTTCTCTTTGATGCTGTGTCCAGATGTCCCACCACAGCTGCCAGCACAGACTTGCCCCTTTATCTGTGAACAGCAGAGAGACCCTGAGACCAATGCCAGGCAGATGGGGATGTGATGATGTGACCCTGAAGCGAAGGTGTCCCTTGAAGATGGTGGAACATGCAGAGCTGCCTTCCAGTCAGCAGATCCCCATGGTGCCTGCAGGCAACATGAGCCTCCTGCTTCACAGGGACTTACCTGGAGCAGCCACTTTGCTGATTCTGGGGTGAAATAGGGGCAAGCAGGAAGGTGGCACTGGCCAGGCTGACAAACTGCTGTTCCTGTTGTGTAATCAGTTCCTGAAGAAGAAAAGCAAACAGCAAAGATCTGCTTGATTTCTCTTTCCTTTTTTTCCTTTGATAAGCCAAGAGAAAGAGTGGCAGCAGATACTCATTTGCAGCTCAGGGGTGTGCAGCAAAGAAGTGCTGCAGCCAAAAGCAGGACTGGTGGTGCCTGAGAGGAAGAAGAGGTTCTTCTCCCTGTGGGTTTATAAACTCTTGGCTCACAAAACAGGAAGACAAAGTACATTGCCAAAACGGCATTGTGCTTGATGTCTGGGTCAGAGAAGCTCCAGCTGAGCCCAGGCAGCCCCTTCCACTTCCCCACCCCTTGAGAGCTGGCCAGCAGCCGGGGCCAGGCTGGCACCTCAGCCTCAGCACCGACGGGAAGGTGAGGGAACCGTGGGAAAACCCGGCTCTGGCCGCTGCTGTCAGCCTGGCAGCAGCTGCAGTATGGAGAATATTTCTCTGCCCACATGCCCTCCCCCCTGCCATGGTCTGCCCCAGCTGTATGAAGGCAGCAGCACCTGGCTGTCCCAATGGACCGGGGACTGATGGATGAACCAGCCACCCCGAGTGCCTGACTGCTGGACATGAGGACCAGCTACTGACAGATGATGGGAATTACAGCTGGGTAATCTCAGTACTGTGTTAACCCCATGGAGCATGAGCAGGTCCTAGTTGCATGGGCACACAGAGCACAGCTCTGTCCCATCCTCTGCCAAGGCAGTGCCTGGCACTGCTGGGGCTGTCCTCAGGGGTGGTAATGCAAAGCCACCCCTCACCTTCACCCTGTCTTGTCTGGGGCCCCAGGCACCCTGCCATAAAAGCAGCCTTTCCCCATGTGCCCCTGCGCCTTGCCGTTTATTACACTGCAAGGGGAAAAGGTGAGCCCGGCTCTTTCAGGGATTTTGGGATGTGATGCTGGGTAGTCAATGGGGTGGGCTCAGGGAACAGCAGCACTAGGGAGACTGGAAATCTCTCATGGTACAGTGCCCTACGTGCAATAAAAAGCCAGCAGTCCATTTTGGTCAAAGCAAACAGAGCCCTTTGGAAAAGCCTGCCTTAGGAGGATGTGCTGTTCCCAGAGCATCCCCCAGCCCCCTGATGATGCTGCAGTTGGTGTCAGTGCACACAGTTAACTGCTACAGTGTTAGCAGCCCCAGAGATTTCAAAATATCAAAGAAGGCCTCAAATCTCACAGCACTGGCTTAAAAAATAGATTGAAAACTGTGCAGTTTGAACTCTGGTTACTCTGGGTTTTGAAAACTTTTGGATTTAGCTGGTTTGCATTTTCAGGTACCCTTTGCATTGCAATGGCAAGGTGACAAAAATTACCGCAGAGAAGGGAGTTTATTTCTTGAAGGAAGTTGAGATTATCATATATTTATATTTACAGGGAGGGGGCTTTAACAGTTCTCTAGGCTCTGAGTCTGTTAAAAATTGCTACAGCCCCTGATAGGATAGGAGATTAACCTCAGACCAATTTATCTGTGTGGTTACTGATCACCTGCTCTAAATGAGCAAGCAGTGGACTTCCTTTTCAAGGAAATCTACGTGTTTGCAGATGTGCTGACAAAGCATCATTTCCACTGGAAACATTGGCAAGGAGGAGGGAGAAAGTGAAATGCATCTCAGTGCTCAGGAAGGCATAAAGGCAGGCTGATAAATAATCAGGTGGTGAAACAGCAACTTGGCAATAAGTGGTGAGGCAATTGCAGTGCAATAAAGGCCAATAAGAAAATATGATGTCATGCATGGCTCTGCTTGGCCAAAGTGTGCCACTCCCTGCAGAAAATAGCAAAGAACTGTAAAAACAAGATACGTTCGTGTTTCAGCTGGAAACGGAGGTAATAATCACTATGGTGAAGTAGCAACCAACCTTTTGGTATGACGTTTAATTTCTTCTCCCAAGGAAGACTCTGCCACACATCGGCTGGGGAGACTGGAAGGTGGGACACAAAGTGAATGTTGGCTGCCTCTTTATGTGCTCCAGCCTCTGGCTGTGGGGCTGGAGCAAACTTAGAGGGAGGCCCTGGGGGTGTGTCCCACAGGAGCCACAGCCTTGTGTGTTATGGTCCTTTCTCCTATCCTAGCTCCTCCATATCACATTGGACAGGGAGCCATCAGGAGATGGAAAAATACAAATATATGGAGTTTAGAGCCTTGTGTAATGGTTGTGTGTGGGGAGGAACAGTGCAACTGAAGACGGAGAAATCTTCCCAATATCCTTGCAGGGAGATCCATCAGAAAGCCAGACTCGCCACGGAAGTGAAAACCAGGGAGTGAGGCTTGCAAGTCCCTGCTCCCATGGTCTTTGCTCCTGATTTTGCAGGTACCTATTGCTGCACAGCCAACAGTGGTTTTTGCAGGGCTTCCTGAAAAGCAAAGCCCCTACAATTGCCAGCCTCTAGCAGGGCTTCCACTTGTCCCAAATTTCTGCTGAGTGACCCGTGGAAGCTGCCAAGGCTCCATCCTGGAGACAGTCACCCTTCATGAGGGAGATAGGGTCAGGTCTGATCAGTATTTGTGGAACAGTTTGAGGTGAATTATGGAAATATAATGATTCCTTTGATTCTGGGGAGTATTTCCCAAACCTCCCCACTGATCCAGTCCAACTTCAACTCCACTTCTGCCTGTCAATGAGCACCAGGCTGCTGCTGACAGTGGGGTGGCAGGGCTTGCCCACCTTTGCCACTCAGGTTAAAAAAGAAAATCAGGCCCTTTAAAAAGAAAAAAATCCAAAGAAGAAGACAAACAAAGCACCCAGCAGCCCATGTTGGAGATGTTATGAATTGCTTTTGAAGGTGCTTGTTTGCCTGCATAAGGACAGAAGTACCTTCCTCTAGGAAAGCAGCAGAAAAAAACCACTGTCCCCCAAGTTTGGGGTGCTCTGGAGGGCAGCCATGCTGGAATTGTGATTAAGTGTTTTGGGCCATGCCTTTCACTGCAGCCTGCCAGATAAATATTTACAGCTGACCATGGAGAAGCAGGGGGGAAGGAGAGGAGAGACATCTGTAAATTCTTTGGAGCCTTGCTGCGTTTTAATTTTAATTTAGTTCTTTTTTTTTTATTGTTTTTCCATCCACACATCATTGTCTCTTTCTCTCAACCCACAGACAGCTAAAGAAAAGGGTTTTGAGAGAAAGAGGTTATTTCTGAAACCTCAGGGGACAGATCCTGCTTGCAGTGACCGTGGTGTAAAATCTGGAGCTGTGATAAACCAGTGCTGCAGAGAGCAGACCACAACCTTTGGTTTACTGACTGGCGTAAATCTAATGTAACATTATTGATCTCTGTGGATTTACTCTCAACCTCATTGCCTCCTCCCTTGTTTTCTTCACAGCTCTCTTTATCCATGCGAAGTTTCTGCCTCTGTGGCTGCAATATGCCAGTAAATTGCAGTGTTACACCCACTTCTCAATGGTGTAAATGATTCCCTCCATTTGGCCTCTGTTCTCAAACGAAAGCAATTCTCTGTGCCCGGTGGGAAAGCATCAGCCACAGCATTGGCCAGAGCATCTCCTCCCACCGGCCCTGGCCTGCCAAGGCGTCCATAGCTGAGCCCTCCAAAGAGGGGGCAACCTAGAATGACTCATGTATACGAGGGCCCTCAACCCTGGGGGCTCTCTGCATTATCTATGAGCATACATGTCCTGCTCAGAAACGTATGTAGGCATCTGTAGCTGTGAAAGCCACTGCACCACCCCGTAATCCAGCCCAGCTGTGCCTCTCCTTTCATGGCATGCTCAAGGGACCCCTCCAAGCTGAGGCAGGCAGGGATGGAAAGCATTGTGGAGGTTCCCTCACCCCAATGAAAAGTGACCCTTGCAGAGGTCCAGAGCAAGAAGGCTGGTGGGGACAACTGACTTTGGGATGGGGATTGGAGCGTGAGTCAACTGATGCTGGTCCTGATGCACAAGCCGGGAGGCTGGCAAGCTCCGGGCCTCTCTGAGAGTCAAACACCAACGCGTGCAGTGCAAACCCTGGTCTCCCTTGAGCTCCCAAAGCTTGGTGCAGGGATTGTGCAGGCAGCTGAGCCTCCAGTGATAATGTGGTGGGGCTACTCACCTCCTTAAAGGCTTCAAACCTGGGAGACAGAGGCCAAGTAATGAGACTCTGGGGGGGAATTTCATGCTGATCCATGTGGGAGAACACAGGAAAGATTTTATGCTTTGTTGTAGGTCATATTTGCAAGCGAGCAACCAGGATCTCCTCCTCCCCATGTGGTAGCAGCTTGGGCTTGAGACTTACCCCTGCTCTTATCGGTGACCTCCTAAGTAGCCAAAAAGGTAGCATTTCAAAAAACTTCTGTGATGGCTGAAAAGTCATCTGGGAAGTTACTCCTTCTGTTAGTGTCATAAAGCTGCATGGCCCTAAATAGAAAGTGTGGAGGCAAAGGTCTTGTCCCCAGGGCTTTGCAGTCTCAGCGCAAAAAGCGTGGTTATAAAGCAAGTCATGGAGTCTGGGAAGGAAATTTATGGCTTGGAAGATGGATAAATAATACGCCAAGATCAACAGCAGTGGTAATGTTGAATTGTACTGAGTGGAGTTGCTCTGCTATTACGGGGCTGTAACAGGCTTGGAACCTTGCACTGCAATGAGCCAACTGCTGCAGCAGCAGCATGCTGAGGCCCTGGCATGGGCACCACCAACACCTGACAACCTCAAGAGGCTGTTTGGATGGGAGAGAGCAGTGCCACTTACCAGGGACGTGTCTTCCCCAACACGACCTTACTCCTGGGGTCAGCGCTGGCTTGTGACGAAGATGGGGGTTTTACAGTCACGGTCTCATGCAACACCTCCCAGGGGTGATGTGACCTCATGCGGTGCTGACGTGGCTCTGACTCTTCTTTTGTTGACCATCTGGAAGCCTTTTGGGCTCCCAGATGTGGTGAGAGGAGAACTGGGCTTTCTGTAGCTCTTGGAGGGTGGAAGGAGATGAAATTCAAAATCTTGGCAGTTTTTTGTGGCTTTTCTCAACTTTCCCATCCATCTTACTTCTGTTTGACTTTCTTGCTTTTCTCATCCCGGAAAGTAAAGTCACTCCAGGGTTTACTTTCTCTGTTCCCTGCCTAAGTTTTTAAACATGTCCTAGGTCACCCCTGCTAATGGATAAAAGAGTGGTGGAAATCCATTGGTGGATGTATCTCAAAGGAGAGGTTGGAAAAACATGTCAGAAGCAGTGCAGCCATAGTTGATGCACTCTTGGGACTGGTGATGGACTAAACAACCTCCCATAGTCTTTTCCAGCCCTAATTTCTGAGCTCCTCTGACCCCTAAATTCTATGCTGTACAGAGCATGTAGCCAGTGTTTAGTCCCATACTTACTCTCCATGTGAACTGTCTGAAAGCAGAATGAATTGTTTGGGGGAACATCCTGGCCACCCCCACCCGCTCTCAGGCTCTGTACAACCAGCCCCTATGTGTGATCTGAGACACCAGAGACAAACTCACCCCCTCTCCTCGGGGTTTGCCATTTGAATACTCTTGAAGCTCCAGCTCCTGGAGTGCTGTGCTTACACGTGGCTCTCATCTCTCACGTCCTCAAAGCAATGGCAACAGGGCTCCTGAGGGGAGAGGAAAGCTTGTGTGTAGCCTTCACAGCAAGAAAGCAAACCGAAGACCTCAATCCTTTAAAAAGAAATCTTACGTTTTAGGAAAGATCTTCTGATTTTGGTTGGGACAATTGCCTGAAGCTTGGCTTTGACAATCCTCATGGTTAGAAGACCTAGTGTGAGAGGGGCCTGAGAGGCAGCTGGAGAACAAGCCCTTCTAAGATGGCTAAAAGGAGCCTGGAAAATTATTATGGAGGGATCCATGGTGGGCAGCGGAGGATCAGCATTTCTCTCAGCCCTTCTGTCTGTGACACAGACCTGCATCTGTCCAAACACTGGCGCTTCCCTCCGCTTGCCGACTCAAACCAATGAGGGGCAGCACAGTTCGCGTCCGTCTCCCGCAGGGATGGAGAGCTTCCCGGTTCCCTCCGTGTCAGGCTGGCTCACTGCAGCTTGCACCGGGTCGGGTTTCAGGGTCTGGGCTCTGCGTGTGTGCACTCACGTGTGCTTTTAACTCACTCTGAAGTCTCTGCAGGAAAATAATTTGTGTCAAACGATTGGGTTTTGTCTTCCCTTTGGTTTCTGGAGGGCAGGGGCTGGAGGATGCTGTTGATTCAATATGCTGCAGCTACTGCCCTGCTCTTCTGGCCCCCACAGCTGTGTGTGCCTGGTGCAGCTCTTCCCCAGAATCAATTAAGTGAGGGGAAACCTCCATGTGACAGCTCAACCATTTGGGGCATAGGTATCAGGAATGAATCCAAAAAAGCAGTAGAAGTTGGTATTCTGGAGTTTGAATTGATGCTTGCACAATGGCAGGGTAGCAAGTGGCTGGATTATCCAGAAGAAGAGTAAGAATGACAGGCAGCAACCTTCTGTCTGTTCCCCAGGATCTCCAACATACGCATCGCACAGCAAGTACTGTAGCTGATCTGTTTGCAGCGTCGGTGACACGCCCATGGATCTCCTCACTCCTACCGTGATCCTGTCAGTTCATGTAAGTCAAAGAGGTTTGATCCAGGTTGGCCCTTGGTTGAGAGTCCTTGGAGAAGAGGCCAGGGTGTCTCCAGACGTGACCACCTCTTTTCTGGCGCAGTAGGATTGATCTCCCTAGTGTACTGTGACAGAGCTCTGTGAGTATTGAGCCTGGAGACTGAGCTGATGAAACAGGGCCTTCACATTTCTGTGACCAGGAAATATGAGCCTGGGCCACGCATGCCTCTCACAGCCAGATTTCACTCTCTTTGAGCTGTGGATTTTTTTATTTCTTGCCCCAAATTGCTGTGCTTAGAGATCCCATTTGCTCACTAATCTACAGCAATTTTGCTGGCCCAGGGGAGCTGTATTTGGGAATTGAGTGGGTGATGCACTGGTGAGTAACGTGCAGTTCATAAATGCTCTGCATCCTTTCAGCTCAGTGCTGTGGGAGGCCATAGTGGACTCAGCTATACAGCCACTAGAGTGGTGAAATAATCAGTGCCTCATTATTTTTCCACTGTCAACAATTGTCTGTGAACCCCACAGGCGAAGTGTCCAGTGCAGGCTTACACAAAGGATGACAAATAGCCATTGCCCTCACTTACTCTGCTAGTCCAGGGGCTGAAGGCTGCGCAGTAGATCTCATGGACGTGACCCTGCTGAGTTTCCTGCGGGTACAAGGAAGATATCATGCAATAAAGTTCCTTTCCTCTTCTCTCACTGTGCTTTAAAAACAAACAAACGCTATTGCTTATAACCACTTCCTGCCCCTACCATTGAACAATTAATTCTGCCACTGTGATCTTAAATTCTGCTGTTTACCAGTGTTGGAGTGGTCACATCTCCAACAGTGTCCTTTTACCAAAAGAGCTTTGCTCATGTGTGCATCCCTGAGCGGGTGCACTCTGTGTGTTCCAGCCATCCATGACCTCTCTCATGTCCATCACCAGTGGTGGGGGAACAACCTCCCATGCCATGGTGGGTTCAGCAGGACGTGCACGTGCACTGCATGCAGTGGGGGTACCATGCTGCAGATCAAAGGGAAAATGAATCTCTAAAATGTTTAGTTTATTAAGTGTATTGTTGTTGCACTGCCGCCCAAGGTCTTCAAAGGGCTCCAAATTTATTGTCTCAGCACAGTTCAGAGATATTTGTTGTAGATTAAAAATGGAAGAAATAGGAAGGCGGCCAGGCATGTAGATTACTGAGTAAAAATAGAAGCTCTTACATTTGTTTGCGGTATGAATTTGGGTTTTGTCGCTTTCTTTGCCCTGCTAGTTCTTTTCTCCCCTCCCCCTTACATTTGTTCCTAAGAGCCAAGGGGTCACGTCTGTGTTTTCTTGTGTGGCCGCACGCAGTATGTCCTGACAGCTCTGCTATCTCTTAGGTAGAAACTGAGATTATCCAGGCACGGCTTTTGGAAAGGAAAACTCACTACAGGCAAATCTGCTTCGCTTTTAGGACTGGAGGTACCGTTTAATCTCAGCCCCTGACTGTTTCTCTTCCCGCAGCTCCTCTGCTTGGAGGAAATTCATCAACTCAACACATGACAAAGAAATTAACTCTCCTTTGTGGCCACAGATTTTAAAGAGAAGAGCAGTCATTTGGATCCTGCTCAGCTGGTCATGTAACACAGCCCAGAGAGCCTGGGCCGTCGTGTCCAGCTTACTGGCATGGCGAGGTTGGCATGTCCCTGGCAGGATCTGACCAGGCACCAGCTGTGATGGTGCTGTGGGCAGGCACAGAATGCACCTACACTGCCTGGGCCCATGCAGGCGCTTTGTCCAGAGCTTCTGCTCTCACTTACTACTTATACACTGACCTTCCCCACCAAATCCCTTGACTGAGGCTGGAGGAGGACATCCCAACCAGGCAGTCTACTGTCACTCCTTTCTGCAGTGTAGCTGGGGTGCTGGTGGGAGGTGGCAGGGAGAAGTATGGGCTGTGAGGTGGAGAGATGAAAAGCATGAAAACACTTCTTTTCACCTTTACTCACCTGCATGGAGCTCTTTCTCCCAGTTCCAGTGGGCAGATGGAGGCTTGTTCTCACCATTATGATCTGACTTTGCCATGGGATAAGTGGGGTTGTCCACATTCACAACTGAGAGAAAAGATGAGATCTCAAATACTTCTCCTCACCACCTCTTGCTGATTATGTCCTGGGCTAAATGTGCTAGATATGTCCTCACTGGGCCACTGGCTATGGCTTGTTAGGCAAAATCTTTGGGTCAAGCATTCCCATGAGTGCCTTTCTCCAAAAGCTTACACTTCAGGTTGAGAAGACAGCACAAGGAGGGAGATACAAATCCAGAGAGGGAAAGCGCTGAAGGCTTTTGAGCCAGAGATAGTATTGAGTATCTTGTGTTTGATTTGTAGTTCTGGTTCTCCAGAACGCTTTACTCCAAATGGTAAATTCCCCTGTGCAGCTCTGAGCCCTACCTAACAGGCCTGGACAAATTTAAAGGGCTGAGGTTTGGCATCCTACATCCTATCACTTGAGGGAAGCATAATCTTCATGCTAAGTGTGAGCCCTAGCTGTGTGAATCTTACAGCCACAGCTATAAGGATAGATACTTCATCCATCTTGTGACCTTGTTGGGGGACAGAGCATCCCAGATAAGTCTCCTGCTGGTGCCCATCTTTCAGGGATTCCAGCTAGCCATGCAGCAGCTTTCAGCTGAAGAGCTGGAAGCTGTGGCCATCTTGCTGGATGCCAGGAACCCTACTCAGCTGTGGTTGTGGTGTTGGGTAATCTTAGGAGTGCTCACCCCACATCCATCTTGTCACCTTTTACCTCTGCATCCTGCTGTCCATTGCAAAGGCTGCCATGCATTAAAAAATCTCTGTCTCCAGTGAGGTTTAGTTACAGATTTTAATATCATAATTACAGCATGTAAACAAAATACCACTTGATTATTGAAACCATATTCAGTGAAGCTCAGCTCCCATGCAAGAGATACATATGCATTTAATTGCTGTTAAACCTCTGCAAATGTACTTTCAGTAAGGCACTGGTATTATTTAACACACAGATCAAAACAACTACTGCAATCTAGAGCTGATGCTGGAGATTAATTAGTGTGGGCTTTGGCCGTTTCACTGTACAACTGGTTATTTGTGTGACGCTTCCTGCATTTTGGCAGCTGGTAGGACAATGTCACGCCCATGACATCCAGCTCCAGCCATCACTCTGACCCATCCAGGGGTTGCACTTGAGCTGTCCTCCTCACGGGAGAGCAGATGAGACATCGCTGCTCTTATCAACAGTGGCCAGGCTGTCTTTCAAACCAGGAGGGTCAGCACTGGGAATAGGCTTGCGAATGCCAGTGGATCTGGGTGCTGCCGTGGGGACAGTGAGGGCGATACCACCTTTGCTGGGATGCCCCCTGGCTGAGCAGTGAGTCCATGACATCCCTCTCCCATGGCTGCTCTGTCCCCTGCAGCTTGACTGCTCCCTTCAGCTGCTGACATCTGGAGCAACAACGTATACAAAAGTCTTTACAAAGCAAAAACATACACGGAAGAAGGAGATTAGGTTCTTTTGAGCCTCTTCCAGGCCCAGCCTCCCCCAGAGGTCTTCACTATGTTTTGCCTTGTACACTGGGAGGAGAAGAGCTTGGGTAGAGAAAAAAGGACATTTTATAGATTAATGAAGCCTAGATTTGATCCAGGTGTTGCTTCCCGGGTCTTTTCAAACTCTGGTGACAACTGAAGATGTTTTGCAGAGCCCAGAGGGTGGTGGAGAAGCTTGGGACAGCTTACAGATGTGTGCTTTCCCTGGCCTTTCCAGCCTGACAGCCCAGTGATGGCTGTCTTGGGCTCAGTGCATCAGGATCTCTGCAAAAGCAGCGAGCCACCCGAGGCAGAGGCCTTGGGGCTTGTGAGCACTGACAGGATGTGCTCTGGGTGGCAGGGCAGCAGTGGTGGTGGCACAGAGCCTCCTGCGCTAGTCCTGGCTGGGGAGCGCCTGGTGAAGGAGAGCAGTGCCCCTCTGTGTCTGCCAGTGCTGCCCACCTCACCAGGCAGAGCTTCTGTCACCTCAGAAAAGCCTTTCTTAAAACTTGAGGTGCTGTTAGTCTCATTTTACATACAGATCCTCAAAAACGTTCACACATCCAATTTCCTGTTAAACTGAGAACTCAGTACCTAAATGCCTACTTGGATGCAGGTGATTTGCTGATAATATGTTGTAAATGAAATTTTGACCTTCCAAACTGTTTGGTGGTGGCCTTACCCTGAGGCATCTGCTGCTGCCAGAGTACAGGTCCCTGCTCCCACATGAGGCAGCCAAATAACTTGTGGCTTCTTGGTGGGGCTTGCCTCGGCCTCCAGCCCAGTTGGTGCTCTCCTGTGGCACTGGGAGGGCCTGAGAGGCTGGTGGGGATGGGCTGTGTTCAGAGGAGATAGGACATCAAAGTCCCGGCCACACACAGCAGGAGATATTCTACAGCTTCTCCCCCGCTCCTTTGCCCCCCCCCCCAGCAATGGGGTGCCACCCTGTTGTTTTTGGCATTTCCCAGTGGGAATAATTACATTGTGCATGCCTTAAATTCCCTCTTTTGCAATGACAACTGGATGCAATTTCCTTAGGAGTCTCACAAATGAAGCTCTCACATTGTTGGAAGCCATTCAGTGAGTGCTGCAATATGTTCAGAGGTGGCTGCGTCTCAGCAGGACCCCGAGTCATTTCTAGAAACCTTTCCGTAGCCTGTTGTGCACCTTGGGACCCACGCAGTGAGGCATACAGGGGAGCAGGGTCTTTCAGCTAAATGCAAGCTTGTTATTGCCATGCTGCAGAATACCAAGATAGCCTGGTTGGAGGCACACACTCACGAGAGAGAGTGTGAAATGCAAACCTGAAGGTTTAAAGATTTCATATGTTGTTGGGATTTTGCTCAGGAAATGCCAAACCAGAACTGAAACCTGTGCTTGATGTTTGATTCTCATTCATGCTTAACATAAATATTACTCTTGTTAACCAAACATTCCCCAGAACAGCTCCATGGAGCTAAGGGTGAGTCTCTGCAGAGGACTTTATGGCCTAGTTTTGGCCTTTGCCTGTGGCAGCACAGGCCTCGATACACCCCAGGTCTCTTCCATTCTCGTTGCCCTGTGATGAAAGAGGGAGATTCACCAGAGCAGACTGCTCAGGGAAGTGACTTTTGAGACCACACGCACGTGCATTAAGATGGTCTGTTTGGCAGGAGGGGAAATAGTCCTTTTGATCTGGAGACATGGAGGAAACAAAAAATATTTCCCCCAGCAAAAGGCTGGAGGACATGGAGGAAAATGTTCTTCTGACAATGGAAAGCACCACATCCCTCCTGCCTGCACACTGCACTGTGCTGAAGATGGCCAGCATCAGACCATCATGGTCAGCACCAAGTCAGGCTCTGAGCAACCTGAGCTAGTTGGAGATGTCCCTGCTCACTGCAGGGGGGTCGGACTAGGTGACCTTTAAAGGTCCCTGCCAACCCAAACACTCTATGATTTGGTGCTACTTTCAGACTTCTGTTGACTTGCGAAGGCTTTCATACCAACACCCCACCAAAGTGCTTGACCACTGAAGGATGGCCTATAATGCTCTTCCAGAATGTTCTCCAGGCAGCTCATGAAAGAGCATGATAACTCTAGAGGCCTGATGAAACCCAGCTCCTGTCTGTGTGGGCAGATGATCTGTGCAATGGACATCAGGAGAGGAGAGGAGAGGAGAGGAGAGGAGAGGAGAGGGGAGGACAGGACAGGACAGGGCAGGACAGGACAGGGCAGGAAAGGAAACGACCANGACAGGACAGGACAGGACAGGACAGGACAGGACAGGACAGGGCAGGAGAAAAGAATGCCAAGGACTTGAAAAAACAAGGTCCAGGGGAGGTAAATGACAGACAAAGGAAGACCAATATGTATTGTGGTTGGAGGGAAGGGGTAAAAGAAAAAGCATGCTTCTGTCATTTGTAATTTGGGAGGGAGGGCTTGCACAGATATTTTATTCCAAGTGCCTGATCTTTGCCCTATCTGGGGAACATAGGAATTAACTCAGATATTAAGCAAATGCTTTGGTCTCACTGGAAAGCAGCTTGCACTTATCTGGAGCAAGTGAGGCCTTGGGTAAAAGCCCATGTCAAACAGCACCTTGGGGAAACTGTGCAGATGGTTCTGGATAAAGAAATGCCATCTCAGTCCTTGAGCATGGCGGGAAACAAGCTGCCTGAATGGCTGAGTATGGAGGAAACCGGCATGGCCCAGTAGAGCAGTGAGGACATTTTGGGAGCTCTGGTGGGCTATGATGACCTGAGAGGGTCAGCTGTCCCACAGTGCTTGATGAGCAGAGCTGCCCTTCCAACAGAAGTGCTGTGCAGGTACTGCTGTGTTTTTGTCGCTGTTTTTTCCCATTTCCTGACAGCAGTAGCACTACAGGTGTCCCTAGGCCATCTCTCTGTTCTCTGACACAGCACAGTCCTTGCCAGCCTGCAGTCCATGCAGTTCCCAGGTGCTCAGCAAACGTACAAAGTGCAATACAAACCATAACCTTCCTGCATTCGCAGTCCAGTGCATGCAATCAAACCTGTGGAATGTAAAGGAATAAACAGGTACTCACAGCTGAGCTTCACTTTTACCTGGGCCCAAGTACAAATCACTGTGGTGACTGTGCCATAGGATGCCTTCAGTTTATTCAGGAAAGGCTGGGCAAACCTTTGCGTAAAGCGCGTGCAAGATGCTGGTAAAACATTTACAAGGCAGAAACCAGGAGAGCAAGATGGGAGCATGGTATGCACATTGTCCTGAGGTGTTCCAGGCACTCAGAGTCAACCTCTGCTCTGCCATTCAAGACTCCATGGGACCTAAGGACTTCTGCTGGCCTCTGAGGAGCTCATTGAGGCTGTACTCATTTCTGTGGGTGCTGCAGGATTGTGTTCTGCACAGCATTGCAGGCTGGTGCTCTGGGACACTGCTGAATAAGGGCTTATGGAGCACTGGGGACAAGGGAAAAATGTCTCAAACTCAATAGATTCAGTAGAAAAAAAATACCTTTCTGCATACAGGATGGAATATGACCATGCTGGCCACACTCAAACCGAAGAGCAGCTACAGGTTACAATGGCTTTCCAATACCTGCCCTAATTTCTTTCTGGTTTCACAGCTTAGTTCCTGTGGGAAGAGGGAATTTGCCCCCAAAGGAGGGAACCAGGGTGTTCTCTCTGTTTCTATTTAATTTCCCTCAGTGATTGTTTATTCTTGGAGAGCATCACTACCCATCCAGTCATCAAAGCATCAGGTTCTCATAGTCAACGTCCTGGCCTTGGACCATAACTGCAAGAAATGGAAGAGTTCACTTTGCTGTGGACCTTTTGGGTGTTGGCAGTATTTGGAGATACGGTCCCATGCTGGTGGCGCCTGTGTGGTCTAATTACCCTTTATTGCTACTCTCGCCTGCCCGCTTACTTCCACGTTAATTTATGTGTCCCAAGATGCGCCTGCGCATCTGTTCCTTATTTCCTGGGTATGCATTTATTTTCTTGCTGAGTACTGAAAGGAAAGGAGATGAAATGCATTGAAGATCTTGATTTACAGCTTCAGCATTTCCCTAAATCTGTTAAGAACTGTGTTCTCATCTCCCCCTCCTCACTACCCTCTATGATTGCAGGGAGACACCCAGCATGGCAAGCTGGAACACCAAAGCAGACGGACCCCTGTCATTTCACTGACCACAGCTGATAACGGGCATTATCTGCCCTGCACCCAGTCCGGAGTGTACTTTTTGTGATATCTTGACCCTCCAGTGCAGCACTGTACGCTCACCATTTGGTTCTTCAACAACTCTCCTGTGTCAGTTTGAAGTTGATGATGTGACTGGTGGTGGTGATGCACAGGGGCTAGTCTGGGACGTAGCTTGTCTAAGGCAAGGAGGAGAAGATGGGAGCAGGTCAGAGCAACTTCAGCTCAAACAGCCACCGCCCTGCCTGACCCCACAGCTGCCCAGCTGCCTCTTCCTTGTGATGCTTTGCTACAAGGAAGAAACTTCTGTCAGTGGAACAGACCTAACCTGACTCCACAATGAATTTCATCACATTTCTTCTCCTTCACTTGCTTTGGCCAGTGATGCCTCACGTGTGCATACGTCAGAGCAAGCCTGTGCCGCCAGAAGAGAGGGGACGGCTCACAGGCAAGGCTCAGGAGAGGATGATTCCCTGGACAGAGTGACACCCAGACTGCTCCAGGATGTCATAGCCCGGGCTGGACTGTCCTATCCTCTAAGCCTTCGTGTTTGGTTTACTCTACCCAGTCAGTATCACAGGAAAAGCAGCTGCTCGTTGATCCAGAAGGTTGATGTCAGTGGTTGATTAGGAAAACTCTGTCAGCATGCAAGTGCCTCACAGTCCCTTGAAAAGGGACTTCTTTTGGTGGTGGGTCCTTCCTGGTTCCCCAACAGCACATACTTGCCAGTCCATGCTGCTGTGATGAGAGGGGTTTGAGTCAGCTGGGAAAGCACATCCAAGAGAGGTCACTGAGATAGGTCATCCCTTCCTCCTGCTTCTGAGGTCCTGTATGATGAGTAGTAAGCTTTCCCAAGCAGGGATTATGCCACTCTGGAGTTTACTGGACCATTTCTCCTGGGCTTCTCCAGGCCTTTCCTCTCAATTATATTAAAAGTCATGGGAAGAACATTTCTCAGCTTCTGGAAAAGATTTTATTTAGATTTATGAAGCAGCTTGTTTGAAAAGGTTGTGTCCAATCACTCTCCTCACTTCACCCTTGCCTAGGCATGGATGAGGAAAGGAAAAACAGAGGCCATTGGGGAATCCTGCCACTGCATGGGTCAAACCCATATGCTTGGACCTCTGGGGACCAGCAGAGGTAGGAGAGGTCTGGAGGTCCTCTGGAAGACTTCTGGAGGAGGCAGCAGGACTTGCACTCCTGACCAGGATAATTCCTGTTGGGGGACTGAAGAACAAACATCCATTAGCTTTAATTTTGCTGGCAAAGGAAGGTGACAGGCACCAGGGAGAAGCTTCTCCCTCACCTGTGGCACATGAAGATTCCCTACCAGGCTGGCAGCCACACTTGGGTTGGAGGAGGGACCCCATGCATCCCCGGTGTCCCTCCTGGCAAAGCTGGCATGAGCCATTCGTGATGGAACACAAGCTGAGGACCCCTGCAAGGCAGCCCAGTGTCATCCCCCTGCCGTGCCTGGCCTGAGGAGTCTGTGCCAGTTGAACCCAGCCTGCTGCTTGGAAAACCCCTGGCTGTGCCACGGGACTAAGTGAAATATTTCCCAGCCTAATGGACAGGTTGTTAAGTATATAATGATTTACCAGCTCTTTCACTGCAATAACTGTTCACACATTGTCTCTTTGCCTCTTTCACTGTTTTTATGATTCATGCTATTTGGTTGCCCAATTGACATTTCCAAAATGAGGTTCCTAAGCCCCAGCCTTTCCTTCCTCCTCTCTCCCCTTTTTCTTTGACAGTTTATAGGCCTGGGAGAAGTTTTTCCAATCACGATAATATCTTCATGTTTTGTTGACAAAAGGTCAACCTAGGAATAAGCTCAACTGGTTTTAGGAAAAATATTTGCTTATTTAGTAAGGGGATGTGTGTAGGAGATCAAATTTATGAGGGTGAAATTGAATCTGGTTATTTGAAGGATTCTGAAATAAAAGTTTCCCACCCACTCACAAGGGGAAGAACCAGACTTATAAATTGCTTTAGGCTGAAGCAGAACATAGAAATAAACTAAGTTTCTGTGCAAAAGGTAATAGGATCCAAAGGAAGAACTAAAACTAGAGCTTAAGAGACAGCAGCCCGTTCACTCCCTCATGCACAGTGCTCATTTCACACTACCATTCCTTACAGAAGAAAGGTCATAATTTTTCCCAGTGTCTGACCTTCTAGCTCTGCAGCATCTATCCTTATCCATTGGTCAAACACTTGCTCAGACTCAAAAAAAGGAAAGATCCAGTAGCTTAACTGGTCACATAGCTGGGAAATCTCTTCTGTAGCATGATTTCTCTGGTTTGACTTTAAATTATAGCTCTAAAATAGGTCTTGCACACCTTTTCATGAGAACGGCCCATGCCAGGAACCCTACTCAGTTCAGGAGTAATTTGCATGAATAGCATTGCTGAACACGTGTTTGAAGGGTCCTGTCCCAAAGATCTTCTCTCTTTTCCCTGAGAAGACTAGCCAACAGTGGAACAGGTTAAGTTACAGTTTTCCATGCAGAATATGAAGAGGGAATGTGCCACATACATGCATATATGTATCTTCATATATTTTAAAAGTCTAAATATGAATGTGCATGTGTATGTATATACATATAAATGAATTAGAGTAATTCAGGCTGGAAAACCACTCTGGAGGTGATCATGTTTAATCCCTGGAAAGACAGCCCAACCTGATTGTTCCGGCCCTTGTCCAGTTAAGTGCTGAGCCCTTTCAGATGTGAAGAAATTTTCCTGATTGGAATTTTCTTTCTTGCACCTTGTGACTGCTGCCTCTGTCCTACTACCGCGCACCTCTGAGGACAGTCTGACAGACACACGTACGAGTACATCTTTGGACACACACATATACACACAGAAACACACACAGGGTTCCTTTTGTCCTTCCTCTGTGCATCTGAGAGGTAACAAGCAAGTGGAGTCTTGCTCTGGCCCAGTGCAGCTATTCCTATTTCTAGTAAACTCCGAGTGACTGTGGAGAGGATCTGGCATTTTCTGCCTTCTCCTGCTGTTGCACAGCTCCAGTTCCTTTGTATTATTTAGACACATGCCCCCCTCATGGCTTAGGAAATGACATGTCTTTCCTCTTTAAGCATGATTATTACAAAACAACAAATTGGAGCAAGAACTACAGTTAAAAAAACCCTCTTTAATGAAGTCCCATTGACACTGGATGCTTGTTAAAAAGCACAACAGAACATTAAGCAGGTCTTTGCAGCTATTAGAAAGGAAGACGAGCCATTATTAAAAGAGTTTAACTGGTTTAGGTTAACCCTACTGTCATGCATGACACATTTTGGCAATTTCTAGATAGAGAGGAGGCAGGATACAACAATGAAATCCAATTTGCTGGAGATTTTATATAATTTTTAAACAAGATAACAATATTTTTTTTAGATACTCAGTATTGTTTGCAGATATTCTGCCTCTCTTTCTCTATGTAGCCACCACAGATCAGCACTATAGGACTGGAGATGAGCTATGATCAAATCCTGCTGGACAAAGGACTTGCTTCGGCATAGCTGCATATGTCTTGGGCTTAGAGCCATAAAAAGAATGAGGCCAAACTATCTCCCAGCACAGAGGCAAAAATGATGAAGCTGCTTGATTGTGAAACAATCTTCTTGATGGAAAAGCTGCTCGGGATTTCATAGTTGTTCTGTCCCCAAACACACCACAGCTGGTGTGACCTAGCCTGTGAAAGGATAATTAGAGAGAAATATATGGGTAGTGTTCACAGGCACGGAACCTATTTCTGATAGAGGTAAATGGAGATTAATCTATCTGTACCTGTGGACCTCCCAGCCAATTTTCTCCCTAGTGGATGTTAGAGGTTTTTTTATTCATGCTTTTCTCATTTTATAACATGAAAGCAATCATACAGTCAGAGCTGTAACCTCTCACCATTATGCTCTACCCTAAGAAGAGCACATCTTCACATTTGTCTTTGGAGAACAACCAGGGCCTATTCCAAGAGGATTTTAGTTACCCCAGTGCCACAACAGCTAACCAGAGTAATTTTTTTGGCATAATAAAATTGTATCTCCTTCCCATTTGCTCTCAGTGGCCCATCAAAGTATATAGAAAGCTTTATTTTGGTAGTAATTTCAAGCATAGCTTAAATTCTGCCATTTTCTACACAGGAGAGACCTGGCCATCCTCCCCTCTCTCTCTCCCATTCCAAACACCAACCCCATCTCCAAGGGGGGAGACACTTGGTTGCACGTGGCTAACAAAGCTCTTCACAAAGGCCCTACATGTACTGCCAGTGTCTTTCAGAGAGATCAGAGTTTCACTCACCGAGTACGGCTGCATTTCTGTAAAATTAGCCCCACTTTACTGCTGGATGTGTCGGGCAGCAAGAGGTAAATGCCACAGGGAAGTCAGAGATTGGGAGTGGGTCAGGGTGCAACCTCAGTAGCTGATTCTGCTTGGGCCAGAGCCAAAACTGTTTAATACTTGTCTGTGTGTTTTGAGCAGTCGAGGAGAACGTGCAGTGCATCAGTGCTTCACAACATGTCTCCTTGTTTGACTGCTTTGCAAGAGCAGATGACAGTTCTCAGGCAAATCTGCTAATTTGGAGGGAGAAAACGGTTTCATCTGTCTTGCAGCAAGACACCTGAGAAGCCAAGGGAGTTATTTCAGGAGAAAGCACAGAGAAGGTCTGTGTACTTACAGCTGTGCTTTCAACACTGGAAAATAAATCTTCTTTCCACCACAGACCCCATTATAGTTACCCTCACATGTAAGAGCAATTAGGATGTTACTGCCTTGCTGTCATGGAGCAGCCTGAATTGCTGTTTGAAGAGGTGTAATGGGAGTGGGGTGATTATTTGTGGTTAAGGAATAAGGGTATGAATGAGTGAGTTACAAGATTTCAGATAAATAATCCTCTGGCTTTTTGCGAAGAAGTGTTGCCCCACCCCATCACAAACTGACAGCTCTGCCATTTCCTGCCCCAAGAAATTCGTAAGAGCAAATATCAGCTCTTCCCGGACTCCTCTCTGATGAGGGAGAACAAGAAGGGAGAAATTTGGCAGTGGCTGTTTAGTGTTGTGCCACTTCATACTGCTGGCTCAGACCCCAGCAGCTTGCTCAGCTCTGCCCGAATGGCAAACACAGCTCCTGCCCAGGACAGCTGCCACGGTGGGAGCCAGCCCTTCCTGGCAGAGGTAAGGGCACAAGATGGAGCTAAACCCGGTTTAGCCACAGATAATGCCCACTTTGTTCTGTGCTAGATGGACCCCCCAGAAAGAAAGATGCAACAGATCCCAAAGAAAAGGAGCAGGTAGGAGACAAGTGTGTGTGTGTGTCCCTCACTCTATTTTCCCGAAAGAAAACAAACCCAAAAAATTGTTTCAGGTTCCACTGGGACTGGAGGCTCCTCTCAAAACTTTGAAATACAAATTCAGATTCAGTTTCTGCTTGATGGATGGAAAAAAATAATGCTTCAGGCTGGTTTCTGGTGAAGTTCAACTCCCAGCAGAACCACTTGTGCAACTCAGGAGCAGGACAAAAGTATGAAGGGGGTGTTTTGCCATATGGGTAAATAGAGTTTGGCTCGAGAATGAAGATGAATAAAGGAAGAAGCTCAGCACAACGATGTCCTCTCCCACGGGAAACAATTAAGCTTGAACTGAATTCAACATACGGGAAAAGCAACAGCAGAACAGAGAAGCAGCAGCAGCAGCAAGACAGTCTGGTGTGAGAAAGATACAAGATCAAATTAAACCAGGAAAGCTATTGTGAAGGGATGGCTTCAAGAGGTGTCTGCTAGTCCCTCGCTTCTGCATGAAAGGAAAATGATCACTTGCTAAACAGAAGAAACTCTAAGAAGCCGCTGGATAAATCTTTCCCTTTAGGGACTGCCCTTTTGGAGCAAAGTCTGCTCTGCTTGTATTACACGTGCCAGCTCTTAAAACCTTCCGTATGTATGAAGAGTTTTGATTCACACGAACATCAATTTTTGTCAGAGCCCATGTGTTGCATTTAAAACAAAGTACTGCGCGCGCTGCCTATCGGCCATAGGGTCAAGGCTTCAGCCTTGTCTGTCAGTGTATACAGGGGTATAAACACGATCCATACAACAAGAGGAGCTCTTTGCCTTGGGTCTGGGGGAGCTGGGGAGTCTTCTAATGAGCATCCGAGCACCTTCATCGCTTGGGCCAGCACAGATGAGTTTTGATCTGCTGTTCCATGAGCCTAATCTCCATTAGACTTCCCTTGAGCGGTCACCTGCAGGTGGATTCATATCATATGCTATTCTTAGCCTACATATCTCATTTCTGGGTGTTACAAGAAACTGGATTAGAAACAGGTACTCAGCATAAACAGGCGAACTGCTCGAAATGCCCTAAGACTGCAGTTTCAGCAGACTGCATCCAGCAAAAGAATGAACTTGAGTTTCAAGTGGTTTAACAGGTCAAAGCAGAGGAACAAAGTAATATATTCATGGTTGAAAGTGTGCATACACCTGCATATACATCCACACAGCTGCACAATCAACAAAACACTTCCACAATTTAAAAGCGTAATTAAGCAAATCAGGCTGATATATAGATCTTTTCTTTGACTTAAAGTACATTTTTAACATCTTACCTCACATTCACTTCACTGAAAATGAAACTGAGAGCTCTTAAGACAGTTTCATTTTCAGATTGCAAAAAAATAAACCTAAAAATGTCCCCCCGTATCAAGTCTACAGCTATGCTGAGTATGTATTCTGTACCTCAGAAGGGCAGAATGTGATGCTACACAGGTATCAAAAATATATGTTCTTTATGCACAGAACTGCAGCCAGCTGCCCAAACATTAGGTTCTCAAGGGCCTTAGGGCATTGATGCCTCATAAATTTGAGAGTATTTATTAGGTGAATACAGAACTGGAAGTTTTGTAGCAGTGGAAAGTAAGTATGATAATGAGGTAAACACATGTTCCAAAGAAAATACGAGCTAATCGTGCCCTCTGTGTAGGAGACAGCAGCTTTAAACAATCACTTTGGGAATGCCAGAGCAAGGCCTGTGAGCTGCTACAGGATGGGCTGCTCGTTAATGACATCTCTCTGTGTCCTGTAGCTTTTTAGTGCTGTAAACCCAGTTTGACAAGCAGGTAACCAAATAGGTGTTCTGCTCCTTTGAATGCTTTGAAGAACCTTATGAATGCTCCTTTCCGTTCCAAAAAGTGGAGTGTTACACGTAGCTTCAGTTTTCCTTAGATAAGTTAGAGGAAGCATCCTTCAGGCACCATAACCACAGGTACAGCCGGGATTCCTCCTTGGGTCGGAGGACTCCTCCAGGTGTGGTGAGGTCTGTGCATCATGAGCTCCATCTGGAGGTTATTTGCTCTAATCTGTGCTTTCGGAAGAAATGGAGAGAAAATGCAGCAGTGCTGGGTCAAAGTCACCAAGTCATCTAGAAAAAAATGACCTTGCGAACCAGCAGGAAACCGCACATTTTTTGCCATGGAGTTAGTGCCAGATGCCCCATGGGATGAAGGAGTCCAAAGGAAAATTGAAGGAGAGTGGGAGCTTAAGGGGACACGTGGACTTTGGTCAGCTGCTTAATGACACAAGTTTCAGGGCTACGCTTCTCTAACACCAGAGGCTATAACGGCTGCTCCGTTGTCAGCCAGCTTCTGAAAGAAAAAACATGTCTGCAATTAATTACCCAGGGTGTTAAACTGATGTGCAAGCAGAGTTTTCATTTTCATAGACTCTTTACATTTTATAGTCATGAAACTAAGCAGTCTTCCCTAAGTTGTGGGTATCAAGGGCTGCAAAAGTTATTTCCTCTGTTTTTTCAACACTGTTTAAAATCAGTTACATAGGCCCTCTTCCACAAGAGGATTATTATAGGGTGCACAGTGTGGTGCTTAAGGAAAAAAAAAAAAGCAATTCTTGACATGCACACAGACCATGAGGAGATCTTTGACTTGCAGGAAGAGCTGAGCTACTATTGCCAGCAAGATGTAAAAATTTGGAGGGAGGCCTCCAGGTCATACAGAGATAAGCTTATGGTGATGGCCTGTCACACAGTGGATGAGAAAGAAAGTGATGAAAAGGTGAAGCTTTACTGCTGTGTATATCCCTTTCTGTGTAATATGGTGACATGTACTCCCATGTCCACGTACTGGTTTATAGCTCTTATTGGAGGAAAAAGGTACTTGACGAATGACATACATCCCTGGCCCAA
The DNA here is from genome assembly GCA_013397775.1 of Eulacestoma nigropectus. Taxonomy (NCBI): domain Eukaryota; kingdom Metazoa; phylum Chordata; class Aves; order Passeriformes; genus Eulacestoma; species Eulacestoma nigropectus. Next base: position 414,290 of record VZTE01004276.1, read on the forward strand.
AAGGAGAATATTCAAACCTGTCATGCATTGCACAGCTGTTGGGTATCACGTGAGACATTGCTTCTGGGGTGGCAAAGTCATCATCGATGGGAGGACAACAACCTTCAAATATACTGGGTGCTTTTTCCGTGGTTTTATTGAATGCCACCATGAAAATGACTGTAACCATCCAGTGGGGACGACCTTTGGGTGTTCATATTACACAATGAAATGAAAGATGGATGGCCTAGTGAAAGCAGGGTTTACCATCAGATCCAGATGGGAGCACAAGTGAGCTGCTATGAAAAGAAACAGATGGGGAGCTCATGGTCTTAGCCAGGACCAAACTGTCCAGGCCCTTATCCCCAGAGATGTGTTTTCTGGCAGCAGGTCAATGCCATTTGTCTGTACTACAAAGCAGCCCCTGATGAAAAGATACACTGCCCACCTACTTTAGACTGGTAAAAATAAAGGTGTACTTACATGGGCTCTTTTCCCTCGTGCTTCTCATGAGCATAAACGGAAAATTATTATTTTCCCTGTCTGAAACCTGCCAGGCCTGCTGCTGATGAACAGAAGTCCCTTGCAGTTGCCTGGTATACCCTGGAACTGAGCAAGGCTCTGGGGAAGGGCTACAGCTGGGAACCTATGACGTCTGGCATTTTGAACAGAGAGGCAACAGCCTTTCCTTGGATTACATAAAGACATGCCTCTGCCAGAAGCAGGAAGCTTTAGGCTGCCCAGCCTGGTGTGCAGATGCAGACAAAACCCTGCTACATATGCTGAAGATTACAGGCAGAAAGATGCTGTTTTGTAGCTTGAGCCTGTTAAGTAAGGAGTTGCATGGTTATCCCTTCACGCCAGCTTCTGACATGCCCTCCTGTGATTTGTCCATGAGGATGCAGCCCCTGGCTGGTGGAAGCACACCGAAGGATGGGTGTCCTTGATTTGTAAGACTGCCATTTCTACAGTTTTCCTTGCCCCTGTATGGTTGTGCCTACAGCCATTTAAACCCTCAGACATCCTGCATGACCATGCCTTTATCACAGCACAGGCTCTGGGACAATCGTGAGCCACCCAGGGGATTTCCCCAGACAAAGACTATTTAGGTGAGCTGGTGGGTGATGGCTGTGCTGCTGAGCTGGAGGCTTCAGGTCCCACTTGCTGCTTTAAAGTTCAAAGCTGGACTTGAAGTGCAACAAACAGAAAAGATTCATTTTTCTGTGAGAGCCCAGAGGGGCTGGGCAGGGACAGGCAGGTCTGGCAGTGCCCCCAGGGTCCTGGCAGTCCCTTGCTGGCCTCGGTGTAGGACTCTATAGCCCTGGGGCACACTCCAGCTTGCTCACACTCCCTTGCTCTCTTCAACTCCCCCCCACCCGAAAGAGGACTTGATGTGCAGGCTCAGAAGGTTGGGTTGTACTTGCCCTTTGCTTTTGTTTAATTACTTCCATTCACACTGACATGAAGAGGTTGCCCTTGCTGAGGCAGGAGGGGACTGCCTGCACTGATGGACCCTGGGGTACAAGGAAAACATTGGGAGCTTCCAAGAAACACTTGTCACCTCTCCATAAAGATGCCTGTTTGCTCTTTGAACCTGACTTCAGTTGTAGCTCTAACAATTTTTGATGGCAAAGAATTTCATAGCCAATCACACAGACATTCAAAAGTATGTTAGTGATAAATGAAGAGCAGGCATGCCTTGAACTGCATTAAGATGGCCCTTTGCTCATGTTGTGACACGAGAAGAGCAGGCTCCATTATAGGCTTTTCCAGGATATCCTTCCATCTGTTTCTTCTGTTACCCACTGACTCAAGCAGTGCCAGCCTCTTCAGTTCTTTGGCATTTCTGGACCTTTGTAACATTGTACACTCACCACTTCCTGTCCACTCCATACTAAGTATTCCAACAACTGCGTAAGGGAGAAATGAAAACAATTTTCTTTTCAAAATGTAAGTTGTTCTTTTTTCCATAGGAAAGGAAAAAAAAGAACCCTCAAGTTTTAGGTTGTGTTTACCATGACAGTATTTTCAAACAGCAGCCACAGAAACAAAACAGTAGTGTTTCTTATTTTAATTGCATAAACCCAACATGAATAATTTTATCAAGCCCGTAAGTATACAGAGGTGTATTCTTTTAATATTTTGGTCTACTTTTATTTACAAAAGGAAAAATGAGCCTACAGTTTCAAGCCAAATGAAAAAAAAACAATAAACAAGGCTAAAAGTGAAAGAAGAGACAGAAGAATGTGTGGGCTTTTACTTTAAAAAAGTATCTGGAAGACAAGCAGAGTACACACAGGGAGAGCTAAGAGCCAGAGTAGCTGCTGATGCCCTTGAATTTGAAACAGCATCTGAAAACCCAAGTCTCTTATCCCTCACTTAATGTGTAGTGAGAGAGTCCAAAATAGAGCAGTCCTTCAAGCCTCAGATGTACTCTGGGGCACTGGAAGCTTAGTAGCCATATTTTTCATTGAGATGAGTCTTGCCATCACCACTTTGACCTAATGGACAAAGAGGAAGAGTTGCATTATTCCTTTTACCCCTCATCTAAGAGAAATGTGTATCCCTGTACAGAATAGTCTCTAGGTAGCACCAGGCATACAAGCACAGAGGATAAAAAGTCAGGCTGCATATTGCAATGTGTCTTTTGATTTACACTTACAATTCATTTCAATTTAACTAACAGTGTTAAGATTATATCAGGTACTCCTGGTTTTGTTTGGGTTTTTTTTTTCTGGAGTCCTCATAATGCCAACTTAGAAGGAACGTTTGACTATTTATTAGCAGGCAGAGCCAGAAAACAGAGCTCCCTCTTATGGACACAGCTTGCTTAACTATCCCAGATCAGACCTGAATCCAGTATTCTGTTCCTGTGGATTCATATGCCAGAGACGTGCAGTCATTTCATTGAAGCATGATTCACCAAATTACAGTTTTCTTCAGTGAAATTTATTCTTACTTCTATAACCTTGCAACAGCCTTACAAAAATTATAGTAATGAATCTATGAAGTGAAGGCTAAGCTTTGAACTTACTCTGAAAACCTCAATGCATGAAAATGAGTTTTCTATTTTAGAGGAACTGAACATTCATTACCCTGTTTAAGAATAACTTCACCTAGCTAAAAAAACCCTGGAACTAAAGATAAAGAATTATTCAAGTTTAACATATGTTGCATGAGTGCATCAATTATTCACTGCCTTCACCGAAGCATTATCAAGACTTTTCTCCAAAACGGCTGACCCAGTGTTTGTATTCCAATGATTTTTGCAAAAAAACTGCAAAGAAGCATTTTTGGATTTCACAGACTTCTGTGAAAACTGAGAATACTAACACTGCTGGAGCATTTATCCCTAGGGAAGGTTTGAGCTTGTCTTTCAACTAGATCATCATACCACCATGTGTGAATGCAGTTAGCTCTCTGAGGTGTTACAAAACTGAAAAACAAACTTCAGATGTCTCTTTCCATTGCCATGAAGCTACTACAGATATGGTCTGTACTTCACTGCAGGACTTGCATGGCCATACAACAAACATGGGACATGACACGCCACAAAACACCAGGATCTGAGTAAAGTATTCCTGAATTAGCTTTTTTTCAAGGGCTTACAAGGACATCCTGACAACTGATTAGGAAGATTCCTGAGTTATGAGACTAAAACCAGTAAGGAAATGGTTGATACCTGCAGGAGGAATCCATATGCAGTAGTCTGGGTCATCATCTGGATACTGTGAGGAAAAAAAAGGTTGTTGGACCTGCAAAGAGAGTAAAGATTTTTTAAGGTGCTGCACCCTTCCACCAATGTGTCACAGCCACTAAACCTCTCACTAATTCAGAGACAAATACTGAGAGGTGAGGGTTATTTCTACAGGAGTCAAGGATGAAAGCAGTAATACAGAAGAAAGATCAAACCCTCAAACAGATCCAGTTCACTTTCATTAGAATCACAGACTAACAGAAATGCTAGTTAGAGGGGTCATCCCTCATCTGGAGGTCATCCAGCCCAATTTCCCCCTCAAAACAGAACCTGTCCACTTCGGGACAGTATAAGCCTAATGTTTGGTGATGCCATTTGATATAGGATTTCTTTATGCAGGGAAAAGCTTTAGAGTAGGGTTTTCACTAAGTGCTTTACTGATTTCAATGCACAATGCCACTGAAAACTTTGGGTTTAAGGTTTCAAACTGGAGCTTTTATAAAAGTTCAGCTGTTATATAAGGATAACTTAGTTTTCAAAAATAAAAGAATGCTCATTTTTTTCAGGTCTCACTGGCATCTTGAAATGTTAAAGCAAACCAAAACAGGTCACTTGCAATGCAGTTGTTGACACAGCAGTATCTTTTTGTCCTTAGATTTTTAAGTTTTGCCACATCAGCATAATTTTCTCAACAACTTCTGTTTTCAACAACTGCAGGTAAAAAAAAAACCATACAACTGTAGAGTGCAAGACTTAAGAGCTCAAAATAATGCCAAGTTACTCAGCACTGATTTGCATTATTCTGTAGTATCATTACACAGTCTCAAGTTATGCAGTTGAAGCAAATTTTCATTCCCTCAAAAACCTTCCTTCCCCAAATTAACATCTAAAACAGCTTTTTTAGAAGACTAATGTTTTCCAAAACATTAGACTGCAGAGTTGTACAGCTTTTAAATATGGCTTGTGAACAATCACTTGAAAATTGTTTTTCCAGTTTTACATGATTGAAAGTCATTGAAATACTACAAAAAAAAAGAAAAAGCTGACTTCTGGTTGATACTTTCCATGCAAGATCTGAGCCCAAAGGCAGGGACAGCATGTGGAAAAAGTGATTTGTGATGGGAGAAAGAAGACATCTAAGCCATCTGGCATTTGGAGAATGCTCAGTGTTAGAGCAAGCTCTCTGCTGATGAGAGGTGCTGACTTGATTGCCTCAGCATGAAAAACTGCCTTGTCCTCCCATATTCATAAAAGTGGTAAAACTTGGGCTTTACCACTATAAACATACTCTTGATTACTTTAGCATCTTTAGCAAGGCCAGCAACAAAAGACAGTTCTGAGGACTGTGCCTACCCAATCCCTGGGTCCTCTGCCAGGACTAACAAGGCAGCAGTCAGCACACACAGGATGCGGGGAACTGAGGTTCAATAAGTGCTGCAGGGCTAAAATTAGATGGTCCCCACAAGGAAACTGTCCCAGTGGTCAAAACTCATGGTCCACCAAGTAGAGTCATCTCCTCTGATGGCAGTCAGCAGAAGGGTGGGATGCCCTCTAAAGGGAAGAGCCTGACAATAATCACAAGGCTGCCAGAGAAGACCCTTCCCAGTTCCAGGAAGGCAACAATTGACTGAGTCCCAAAACACGCAAAGCTCACATACTTTACATTTTAATACAAATCTTATGCACAGGAGAAACATTATCTGATATATCCACTCAAATTCAGTGATAACTTGGTTGCAAAAGACATTAATCTCTTAGACTCATCCCTTTTCACAACTTACAGAGAAGGATGAGGTTTGATACAGACTAACTGCAGCTTTAGTACAGGGTGTTCTGTGCCAGCCAGTGTGTATTTCCCAGGCTACTCTCCAAGGAAAACTTTGCATTGACATTTCAAAGCCTGGAGAGCACCTGTGTGCTACAGCACTTGTGATACAGGAGAAGCAGCAATTAGTAACCGACAAGTGAAAAGGTGAAAAAAATAATTTTTGTGATTGAACAGAGAGCCTCTAGCATGCCTGAAATGCTGTGCTTTACCTTTTCATTGGACACTCCAGAATCTGTGTTCAATGGCAGAATATAGTTCTACATTTGGGTCTTAGTCAAGCAGAGAAGCACTACTATCACCAAGTTAGAGTCCATCAAATTGTTACTATTTACTAAAAAAAGAGCGTAGAAATGACTTTCTCTTAAGCTGCAGGAGTCATAGTGTCATAACTGACCTTGCTTGAGCTATTGATTTTCTTAACTTTCTCAGATGTCTCTTCAGGTTCCTTATTTACTACCTTGGATGCTAGGAAGAAAGAAGATTTTTTTTTATGACACAGCACAAATGACCAATTCTACAGAAATAAACTTAAAGGAAGTTCACATAAAAATTAATACATCCATAAGGAAATCCAAGATATCTCACTGCACCACAATTCATACTTAAGAATAATACTGCTGCACATCTTACTGGTTTTCCTAGATTTAACTTAGGTTAAATACACTGTCAGTCATGTAATTGAATGCAGTTTAGTAAGATCCTCTATTAGTGATTCTGTAACATTAACTTTAGTTAATGGCAGATGTTAATTTTCTAAAAGACACTATCTGTAATCACTGCAGTGATTGATTTAGAAAGGAAGGAGTAGGAAATGTGCAGGACCAATTTGCTTTAAAAAAAACCAAAAAACCACCAAACTTCAGAGTTGATGGGTGAGAAGAATTCTTTGGTTTTCTTCCACTTAGTCTGTGAAATATTGATACTCTCATGGCTTAAGTCTATGGGTGAGATGATGAGGATAGATTCTTAGGAGTCTGAGTTATGAAGAAATAGAAAGGTCATAAAAATCTCCTCCATGTACACCCAACATTCTTCATTTTGAAGCTCTGATTTTTGTGCATACATGCAGAGGCACCATCTAGGTCACTAGCAGATTATTACCTAATGTTATGTAGCATTTTTCACTTTATAAAAGGAAGTTTTGTCCTTCTGTAGTGTTAAGAGCTAGTGCAAGAGAATAAGGGAGGAAAAAGCATCATCATATTCTCCTAAATTAATTCTTCTTCTCACACTATTTTTTTAAATAAAGGATCTCAAAGCAATTAATGACTATGAAAAGCAAGGAGCACTGTAATATAGTGGAAGTGAGTTGTCTTTACCATACACTTACCACTTCCCAAACAAAACACAATCTTTCAGTTCAATTCTAGATTCTTTAGGCTCTAGATTAGGCTCAGCTTCCTTTGACCCACATCAGATAGTAAGTCCTTTAGTCAGTTTCTAAATGCACATGGTATTACAAAATAGCCCGTATTGTACTGTTCACCTTGGGATTTCCCTTGTGAGAGTCCCATCTGAGATTCATTCCTCAGTACCTTTGGCTCAGGCAGAAAATCAACCCCTGTAATAGAAAAAAGAAAGAGCTCGGTGGGCACTGCAGTAACTCGGATGAGCAGAGTGCATCCCCGAGACCAAGTACAGAAGGGAACTCTTTGCTACATTTGTCTCAGGAAGAAGTCTCGAAAGCCTTCCAAATTATTTCATCCACCAAGTCCATTGCAATACAATAAAGAAAATTCTGTGATCTGTTAAAACACTTTTCAACAGCAACCTGTCCAGCATTAAGCCAAAAAGCTAGAACTAGCTTTCTGTTATCAAACGTATTGTCCCCTGAGAAACACCATTACCGAGTTTTCAAATGCATCAGGCTGATACAGATAAGGAGGGATTAGAGATACCTCAAAGATACCTTTCCATTACCACTTTTGAAATTGTTTTACCTCCTCACAAATGGATCTGAAGTTTTGCACAGACATTTGTTTTCTTATTATGTCACTTTTACTGCCAACAAAACATTGCAGTTGTTTTCATTTGGACAATCAATTTAATGGAAACAGGGCTTATCAACATAGGCCTTTCTTACATCCAGGAGATTTATTCTATTTTACCAAAAAGCATGAAACACTGACTGCCAAGCAGAGTTTCAGCTAGAAACATGTGAAACTCAGCTGCTGCCACACAGACTCTGGACTCATGGCAAAAAAACTTTGGAAAAGAAATAGGCTGAAGAACGTGTGACTCAAATATTTGATTCACATAGCTCTTAAAAATTCAGCAGTAACAGACTCATCTTCATTACTGAAAAAATCAGAAACAACGGTTTACCATCCTGAAGGGATTCTAGATTCTTGTTATTGCAAGGAGAGCCATCGGGAGCATGAGTTTCTTTTCCTGTTTCTTTCTCTGTTGCCATTTTCATTTCCAGGTTTGATACTCTGCTGTTTACCGCATCTGCTTCTTGCTGCTCTTCCATTTCTTCCTCTTCCTCCTCCTCCTCCTCCTCTGGTCCATCATCTTTTGTTTTTAACAAGCTTTCAGGGATGTCTGGACGCTTAACAGGCAACTTCTGCAAGACAAAGGCTTGTGCCTCAGTGCCAAGACAGAGGCAGCTGTCACAGATACCCATTACAGGAGAAAGCACACACACTACTGTCAGAGACAGCTGGTAAGGAAACGTTCTCAGGATAACAAATAGGTTTTAAGGAAAAGTTATTCATAGAGAAGGAAGATGAAAAAATACATCCAGTTCATAAACAAGAAGTGCAGTCTTTTCATAAGAGGGACACTGGAAACTGAATCAATCGTGGATATGATCCTGGCTATCAAGACAGAGAAGAACAAGAAAAGGACCAGCTGCTGAGGTAGAGCACTGGTTCAGCCTCATGTCCCCAGACTGCCTCTACTGAGCCACTGCCTTTTGACCACAGCTGCACCCCAGGAAACTGGCTGTGCAAGGACACAGAATGGCAACTGCTGGCAGCAAACAATATCCAACAGCCACTGCTTGTTGTCCATGCACCTTCCACTGCCAGAGGCTGGACCTCCATGCTGTTTCCATGCATGTGAGAAGACACAGTTGCCACCTGCAGCCTCCACAGCCTCAGAAGGTGTCCCACAAACAGCCACGGACTTGCAACACTTACAAGTCCAACTTACCCCTAGGCTTCCAGTTTTCAGTTTGAATTTGCTTCCCCCTTTCATTGCACCGAAGAGAGGCAGGTTCATCTTTTTAGGCTTGTTCTCTGCATTCAGACTGTAACTCCCACCCCTAATAAAAATTAGACACAAAAGAAAACAGTTTATAAAGTATCAAACAAATCTTATATATACAAATGCAAAAAAAAAAAAAAGTCTGCCTATGAGAAGTGGATATATAAAAAATCTTTTTATTTCTCTCCCACTTGCAGCACCCAAGAAGGAAACTGCAAGAGGTGAATCCTTCATCCTACATATATGTTGTAGGATTCAGACACGTGCCATAACAGGAAACAAAAAATAAACAAGGAAAAAAAAACCTCTGTATCATATAGACTCCCTCAAATTCAATTGCATACATCCATACATATTTATACATAAAAACACACTTGGAGGCCAAACCTCAATTTAAATGAATTAAGTAATTAACCTCTAATCAAGCTGCCACGAGTAAATGGTGAAGCTGGCACACACTCTCTCTAACTGCAGTAGTGCTGCTAGGCAGTAGTTGAACAGCCATTACATTTGACTTCCAAATACATTTCACAGAGTGAAAGTGGGCTTCATGTTGTACATAATATCTGTAAAATTTTTCACTTGCTTTTGGATGCAGGTTGGGAAAAAAATTAAAGAAGCTAACACTGTGCTTCCAATCCCTTATCCATCTCATCCTGCCAGCTTGGGCTGGTCTTACTCCAGTGTTGTGCATTTCCCTCAGCCATGGATGATGCAGTAGCCCAGAGGCACAGCAGCTCCTTAAAGAGAAGAGCCAGGTCGTCTGGAAGGCTGTCCTGCTTTTGTGATCGGAAAGCTGTCTATTTACTGGGCTTGCACAGCTGCCCGTGGATAACAATAAAAGAAAAGTCACTGTTTTATGTTTTCACCAAGACTTACTGGGGCTTCAGCTCAGGCAGTTCTGCAGGCTTGACAAGCTTTATTAACCCTTTCAGTCTCTGCTGCTCTTTCTTCAGTTCAAACGACCGCAGGTGAAGCTTCTTTCGCGCCACACTGTCTAAGGTGCATCCTGATTTTATTTCGGTCATGAACTCATCCAAGGAATCTTGAGCTGCTGGATGGGACTGGACTAGGCAAGATAAAGGGGAAATACATAATGTTACGGTGGGGAGATAAGAACTGTAATCATCAGGTCCTGCCTTTAGAGAATAAGGTACAGAGGGACAACTACCCTCTCTCTGAGTTTCTGCTGAATTGTGAAATAATGGAAGTTGTTAGGCCTGGAAAGATGAAAGCATTTCTCCTAACAAAAGCCTGAAAGGAAACTTTAATTCACTTACCTAACAAAGCCTCTCTTAAAACCGAATGTTTCTTTGTGAGCACTATTCCTGGTTGTTCATCTCACTTCTCGATCTGCTCCTCCTAAAAAGGTGGCTTAGGGGTTTTTTTTTGTAGTCACAAACTGAAACAATCCCAGCCACAAGAAAACCTACACCACTGCATAGGGAATCTGATTTTGACTTCCCTGGAATGTTTATGTCATAACATTTGCAAATTTCAAAATCCATCAATGCCGCCTTCTACCCCTGAAAAGGTGCATACAAAACCAATTTAATGCATTAGGCCAATCATACAGAACTCACCTTTGTTGTGACTAGATTTTCTGCAAGAAAACTGCTTTGAACTTGAACAAGAGTAATGACAGTCTTTCTACTCCACCTAATTTCAAAATATTAATAATATTATGCATATTTGACTAATTAAAATAAAACTCAGGAGGTAAAACTAAATCTCTAGTGACTAAGAAAAATAAATACAGACTTCTAACACCTGGATTTAAAATAACCAAACAAAAAGATCCAGAAAAATGCCCTTCTTCAGCTTCAACAGTGCTTCAGAAGTTGTTATATGGTATTCAAAAATAAACTGGAGGCAAACAAAGAAGAATGTTCTTGCCAGAATTTTAACAAGTCTTCTGACAGATAGATTTCTACCTTTTAATATTAAATGAAAAATGGCAAATCCAGTATGTATTTTCTGCATTATAAGTGTTTTTGTATATATGCTCAAACGTAATTATTTGATCAATGAGTTATTTTCAGTTCAGCTTGAGCTAATTAAGTAGCACTTGAAATTTTAAATTCATAAAAATAAAACAGACTAAGTTATTCTAAAGAGTACATATTTGAGCACTTTTACAAGACTTAAATAATTAGAGGAAAGTCTAGTAAGACTCATGCTTATAAATGGATTCAATTAAAAAGGATATTTCTGATGTAAAACAAAAGAGAGTTTACCATTTGAAAATACATTAAAGCCATATCAGTAACTGTTCAAAGATATACAGAATTAATAGGCTTCAAAAGATAAGAAACAATTGTAGTATCGACCTCCATGCAAGCATAAATGATGACAAAACATGTCATAAAAGAAATTCTCATAGAAATACTTGTTTTTCATCACAACTATTTATATGAACCAAGATAAAAACCAACAGTGAAAAGGTATTGTTAAAAATTAGTCTGAAGCTCCTTGCAGGCAGGAGCTGAACAGAATGATAATTTGATCTAAACATCAAATTACAAAGATGTGGTTTAGTGAGTAGTCATATTATTCACAACAACTACAGCTCCACAATTAAATCCAGAGCTCGCTGCTGTACTGCAGAGCAGTGTAAGTGCTTCAGTCAGAGAGTGATGCTGAGGGAGTTGCATCACCCCTTCTTGCAAATTGGATTCTCTGCTTGATTCCACCAACAGGGCCTAACACCAGCTAGTTCAGCTTGCAGGGTTACAGTCAGCATTCCTGATCTGTTGAAGCAGTTTTTTGCACTATTGAAGTACAATCTGACATTACTAGGAGGCGAATCAATTATGTCTATTATACTTCATACCCCAGTGACAAAAAGCTACAGGGCTATTTACTGCACCATCAACTTATTGATATTTTTCCCAGAACAGGCAACCAAAGATGAGACTGAGCAGCTCCGTATATTTGATCTGCATTCAGCAGCATCAGTGAATGAGAGATACCAAGTCAGTCCATCAGTAATTAGTTCTGAAGAACCCCAGGGAACAATTTGTGAATTTCGACTGAAATTTTTTAGACAACTCCTTAATTTCTCCAAGTGCTTGGTAAGAGGTGTAGCAATTTAGCCTGTCATTCACTCACTGGTGTCTCTACACTCTTGTCTCTAGGCTCCAAATAATTATTTAGAGCAAACAAAAGTGCATTAAGGTTTCAGAACTGTATGCAATGCAGCAGCTTTGCTGGATAGCTCATGACATTGGTAAGAATGTTCCATGGTCAATAACCCTGCTCCTGGCTTTCTCAACATTTGTGATTAACCTAAAGCATTCAAATAAGAGAAAACCCAAGCATTTAGAAAGCTCCCAAACAAAGCAGCTGATTGATGCAATATTTGCTATGTTTGTTTTATCCTGGCCTAGTTCTAGGGAAATCTAGGGAATAAACTTTCTTTATATTCTTTAAAGTTTTGAGCCTGCTTTGCTTTTCTCCTAATCCTTGTCTCACAGGAAAATAGATGCGAACTAAACCACTACACCATCCAATACTGAGTGATTCTGTACTTCAATAAGTGCCAAGAATGCACTTTAAAACACATGTATTGGGTTTGCATGGGCAGGTTTTGGTGGGGAGGGGGCCTAGAGCATTCTATGATGTTAGCAGAAGTATAAAAATGAACTGACTCTCCCTTCACCCAGCCTCTACCACAACAGAATTCAACAGTCTTGTTGAGAAACAGTATCAGTAGAAACAAAGGTATCAGAACATATGAAAGCTTGGAATTACACCTCTCAGATAATCTAAGCATTAGCTTCTTTTGATACTCCATTGCTAACTACTTATCAAAAGTATAAAGCTGAAAACAGTTCCTTCAAACACACTGAACATCAGTTAGAATGCCTGGTGGAATGGTAGTGCTTTTTGAACAAGGATCTGGTTTAATCAGTCACCAACAAAAATGTTGATACAAATGAGTTTTGGTGTGGAGCTGAATAACTAGAAAGAAACACAGCCATATAATGCACAGACGATAGCCCAGCTGTCACATTGCTGGGCTTCTTGGAGAGAAACTTCTGACAAACTAATGCTGCAACCGTTTTTAATGCCAACTCTGTTAAAAAGGTTTTTGTGTGAAGACCCAGCCTAAACAATTTCCTTCCCGCCTTCCTTCTCCACAAGACATCATCAGTAACAGAAAGCAAAATGCAGCTATTGGTAGAGTTTGCTTTTAAACCTAACTCACTAACAGATACAATCACTGGTCTGGAAAGGCTCTGCCTTCAGAAACAAAGGCATAATCCTAGAACCGGAATGGCACCCTCATGTACTGGTATGTTCACTAAACATATGGGTTAAGTGTCAACTGCTTTGTCTCCACATTTCTCTCTTCTCACCTTTCCTTTTTACAGTGGGTTTACAATTACAGAAGTTAACTCTCTTTTCTGAGAGTTTTTTTCCTCTTCCCTTATAAATGTTTTTTAAGGAAGTGGAAAAACCAGCGTTCCTCAAGTTGGGTCACTTTCAGCAATATGGGCAGATAAACAGTAATAATACTCACCCTCTTAGAACTCCAGGAGCTTGCACACTTGCCACCTTACTTTAACTTAGATGTTGCTTGCTTTGGAAAAAGCTGCATTCATTAGCAAGTGATTATTAACAGAGTACATAAACTATTGGATGAAGATTGTAAGAATTCTCTCGAGCTAACTCAGTGACCTGCAAACTTTCCTATCCCTTTGTGAAAAGTGGACACTGAAAAAAAGACCCCAAACCACAAACCTTTGAGAAGAGAAATCTGTAGGATAACTTTCGGCTCTGTATTTTTCTTTATGGAAAGCACTATGATCAAATAAACTTCACACCTTACCTTTCCCTGAAACCTTCAGCTTCTCTGTTATCTCAGAAAGCTCATTTTCTGCTTCTTTTAGCTTTGTGACCTATGAGAGAACAACACGGTTAGAAGACTTCATCTTGTTAAAATCTCATTTTAACACTTACTCAAGTATCCCATCAAATTACTTCCATGTTTCTACTTCAGAGCTTTGACCAGGACTTCCTGGGCTGAAAAAAATTAGAAGTCTAGATTGTTCCTAAACAACTTATTCATTCCTTGACACAGAAAATTATTTAAACAGTTTCTGAAACATGAAAGTATGCATAATTCTTCTGCAGCAGTGTTATACCACCACTGTATCCTCCAACCCCTCCTATCCCTCACATCCTATTGTCTTTGTAGGACTTAATAGTTGTCGTATGCCTGTCAATCCAGGGTTCTTATTCTTTGAAGCAGAATGAGGTATTTCTTTGGGATGTGTCCTGTGGACTTAAAAGCTTGGAATTATTTTCTGATGATTTAAAACTAATTTAAAGCATCCTGTTCTGGCATTTCATTCACCCACTGCCATGATCCACTAAGATTTCTTCTTATTCATAATATAATACAGGCATGAGAGAGTAACTCCGACATGCCACAATAATTATTCTTACCAGGGAGTCATAAGTCTCTGGTTTTTCTTCTATTTTACCAGCTTTCTTCATTCTGTTCAGTCGTTTCTTTTCTACAGCACCAGTTCGATCGAGGAAGGTGTCATCATCACTGTCATAAAAATCCTCATCTTCCCAGTTCTTTGATTTCCTTTTTCGGGATACTGAGAAAGGCATGGGAGAAGGCAAGAAACAAAATGATTTGCATACCACTCAGCAATAAAGCAAATTCAAGATAGCAATCTCAAATCCCTAATTTAGGGCATTTAGAATGATCGCAGTTATTCACCTGCTTCTTGCCTCAGCACTCCTCGAGCATCGAGCAGCCTGCAAGCTTCCAGTGCACACTGTATCATTGCTTCCTTCTTTTTTCCTGAATGGAGAACCTCTGCCACCAGCTGCTTCCCGGATGCATCATCCACAGGCAACCTGTTCAGTTTGAAGGATCAGAGAACAGCTCAGATACAAACAGCTTTTCAGGGACGCTACTCAGATATTTTACAATGGCATTGTTCTTCCCATTTAATCTTTTTTTGTGTAAAGTATTTCCACTTTTCATTTCACACAGAACCAATCAAAACACAAGCATGATTTCCTAATCATATAAGTAAATTTGTATTTCACTAGTCCAAACAATAATTTTTCCTCTATTTATTCCATTGGAAGTACAGGAAGTTAAAAGGTTAAATGTCAATCCCTGAATAATTTTAAGTACAGGTGGTATCTTGTATCCATACAATATGAGTAACAAATAGTTTCCATGCTGAAGCAAAGGACTTTTAAGCAGTACAATCATTACCATGTTGAGACTTGTTGACTTAATTTCCACCTCACCTTCTCCTGTCTTATAAAAGAATGACATAGTGGCCTCTAGCAGGAACCCATCAAAAACACTGTTATACCATACAGGAATTGAAATTGGGCACACAGTAGAATTAAGTTTGGGGTGTTTTTTATCTTCCTCAATAGGAATTGAAAGAGACTGTTTCCTAGTTTCTTCTCTTGTATTTCCAGTTCACATATTGCTCAAAACAAGGGGAGATAAAAGAACCTAGACTCTTGCTTTCCTGATTTTCATCCCTTAGGAAAACCAAATCCTGTCAAAACAAAAAGGAGTGCAGACACTGAACTAGACACTGATCCTTGAACTTTTTTCTCAGTATCAGGGCTTAGGTCTAATTCTAGCTGGCTTCTTTGCCAAGTGTGACACAACAAGTAATCCTTTCAGCTTTTGTTTGCAAATTCAACAGTCAACTTCCATGTACCAAAGGAATGGAGATGTACATACTTGATCCTGCATAGCCAGCTGTTATGCCCACGATCATCATATTCATATTCTAACTCTTCTCCTACAGAAGAAAAGAAAGTTGATGTAGTAACCAAAATTAAAATAAGCAGGAATAATCTTTACAGCAGAGAAGAACGTCATGGGACATTCTTGTAAACAAAAGGGATGACAAGCTCTTGTTACCTATCAAGATTTTGCCTTATTTGGTTTTTTTTTAAAAAGCCATGGGATCTTCACTTGGTACGCTCATTTGGGTTTTTTTTCAAAATCAAGGCTTTTTCAGATCAAAAAATCTCTATGTGGCCTGTTTAGGAACACATCGTTCAAAGAAAAAAACAATCTTGTCTCTGTATATATTAAAGTAAATAACGCTGAAGCAACAACAGTTTGCAATCTGACTTCACAGATATTGTTTGAATGAAGATTGATTTTTCACTTTAGCAAGTAAGTGAATATTCTTTAAGTTTCACTAGCAACCACTGACACTTTAGAACACTTAGTTATTGCCTTTTGTCTTTTTTATATTTTACAATTATACACAATTACAGCCATCTCCAAAGCAAACAGTCTGGAAATTGATGGCCTTTGATTTTTCAACACAGCTTCAAAGCACGGGTGAAGTTTGAGTATTACTCCAGAGGAATACAAGGTTCTCACTGCAATTCCCAGTTTAGGAATTAGCAACTAAGTCTCAGATATACAATGGTGAGCCAAGTTTTAAAAAAAAAACCCAAAACAAACCACCACAAATCCCCACCAAAATGTGATGAAACAAAACATGTTACCCACAATGTAACAGAAAAGTTTTGCTCCTACATCACACCTTAAATCCCCCTGCAAAAATAAGCAATAAAATAACACTTTGCTAAGTAGAAAAGAAGCACATTTAATAAAAAAAAATTAAAAATTACCTTCTCTATCAAAAAAGCCCTGTAAGGCCTTCCTAGGATCTTTCATATAAAAGGCATCTTGAACATCCTGAAAATCAACAGCAATAGGGTTTTCTTCAACCTCATCCTCCTCAGCATCCTCACCTAGAAGACACACAAAGTGCAAAAAAACCCCATGAAACATCAGAAAGAGAACACCAGTATCTTTCAACTTGCATTAGTTTGAAAGAAGTAGCAGCTATGTCACAAAATTACTAAAATTACTTCTCTTAACTTTATTTCTGTACCTAATCAAAAACATCCTTTTTTTTTTTGCTATTAGTTATTCCAACATATAATACAGTTTTGCAGATCCATGTCAGTTTCAGTACTTTCAAAGGTTTATGAGCTTATACATTTTCATTCAAAAAACCAACTCACTTTATTGCAAAAAGCTCATTAATTACAACTTATCTAGCTTTAAAACGTAGGTTCCCTGTTTAAATGTAAAGACAGCTATCCTGCATAGAAGTCTCAAGCAGTTAAATTTCACCTCTTGGGCAGAAGTGTGGATATCATCACAAGAACAAACCAAAGAGCATTAATGAAACTCTAAGTTTCATGGCCTTTTATAGGCATAGGCAAATTACCTCCTCCTGTTTAAAAGGAGCTCCTGTTTAAAAGGAGCTCACCAGATGTTAGCTTGTCACATACTCTTCTTTTTAACAGCAAAAGGATTAATTTGTACTCAAAAATTTTGACTGGATTGTGACTCTTGGCAGCCAGTTGGACTATCAACCCTAATATTCAGTGAAAACTGCCTTACAGACCTTCTAATGCATATCAGTCAACCGATACATCATCACTTACCCATTCCCCATGAGCAGCTCATATCGCTATTCTGACTCCTTTCACTTCTCTCCTCTTTCTCATCTTCCTCATCAGAGTCCTCTCCCAACATTGTCTTTTCTAATTTTGCTTGCTGCTGCTTGCGCAGTGCCTTCAGTTCAGTCACAGTTAGTTCCGACTCAGACTCCTGGTCCTCTTTGGGTCCCTAAGTCCAAACAGAAAATTAGGAGAACTGTTTTTAAAAAAACCCAAACAAGTATTTCTAACACATGTGCACATTACATATAATAACATAAAGACATCATTACACTGCTCGTCAAAAATTGAATTATTAGACCATTAGTTACGGTTTGCATTCCAAAATATATCAGTTTTAATGGCATTTTCAAAAGCAGGGAAGGGAGAAATAAGCATTATTGTGTACTTGTAGTCAGACCCATCTCACATATAACTGTAATTTAAAGGCTGAAGGCAAAAATTCCCGTCAGAACTACACGGGTGTATTTGAGGAATGAGCAGTTTCTGAAGTCCGTGTACAGCACACAATAAGCTGTCAAAGTTCCTAGTAATAAGCGCTCCCCTTGATCACAAAGAAATATTAGTTCTTTACTTTAGTGGGGCATCATACTGACAGAAAGACATTCCTAATACATCACACTGTTGGAGAGAAATGCCTTTTACACTCACTGTGCATCAGCAGAAACCCGCAACCCCGCACCTCACTGCAGAGCCGGCAGCAGATACCCACAGCTTTTCTCCCAGTAAAACAACCACTCGACGGAGCCAGGTAAATTCCTGAGCCTGATCCGGGCCAGCCTTTACCAGCCGCGCACACGCTCCGGAGCCGCCCGAGCCCGAGCCCCGACCCACCTGCAGGAGGAAGAGGCGGGAGCTGCCGCCAAAGCGCAGCCCGTGGCCCACCCGCACCCGGCAGTAGGTGCGGGGCGGCACCCGCGCCTTGTTGAGGAAGGTGCCGTGGGTGCTGCCCAGGTCGTACACGTAGAACCCGGCGGCATCGGCGCCGCTGGGGCCGTCGGGGGAGCAGCCGGCGCCGCGGTACTGCAGCACGGCGTGATGCCGCGACACCGACGGGTGCTCCAGGGACAGGGCGCAGCCGGGCAGCCGCCCCACCAGGAACCAGCTGCTGTCCTCCAGCCGCACCGAGCCCAGCACCACGCCGCCTTTCAGCACCTCCAGCCCGTACCCGGAGCCGGCGGGCGGGCGGCTGCCCCACGGCGGCTCCTCGTAGCGCGGCGCGGGCGGCGCGGCGGCGGCTGCGCGGGGGGGTCCCGGCGGGCTG
>VZTE01004276.1:433186-478753 GCA_013397775.1 Eulacestoma nigropectus
TACGCGGGGGCGGGCGAGCCGCCGGCTTGGGTGCGGGGCAGCCGCGGGCCCGGGGAGGGAAAGAGCGCGAGTGGCGGGCGAATCGAGTGCGGCCCCCGGAATTTCTCCACGCCGCGGGTCCCGCTCAGCGAGGCCCAGGTGGGCCTATACTAGCGCTTGTTACACACAGAAACAATTCCCGTCTCACGAGTGCGTTTGTTTCTGCCCCCTCTCCCCTCAGGAAAAGCGCGATGCGATCTGTTAAATGCCAGAGTGGCAACATGATGCCGTTGAGGATCCTGCGCTGCTCAGCGAGGCACTGAGCGACAGCCTGCTTGGCAGCCGTAACTGGAGTTGGTTGGAGCGTCATCCCAGCTCCAGTGTCTGTTGCTGCCCAGAGTGCTTTTCCCTGCAGCAAGGGTCCTTAGCACCCGCAGTACTCGGTAGCCTTCTTCTGGGCTCTGAGCACGACAGGTGACCTATGTAAAAATGCTGCGATACTGGGGCGAGATCCCGGTTTCCTCCAGCCAGGCCAACCGCAGCTCCTTTGACCTGCTGCAGCGTGAGTTCCGTACTGTGGAAGTCCAGGATCCTCCACTGCACCAGCCGTCTGCGAACAAACCCCGTCCGACCACCATGCTGGACATCCCCTCCGAGCCCTGCAGCCTCACCATTCACACCATCCAGCTCATCCAGCACAACCGCCGGCTGCGCAGCCTCATTGCCGCGGCCCAGGCTCAAAACCAGCAGCAAGCAGAGGGCATAAAAACCGAAGAGAATGAACCTCTGCCATCTTGTCCGGCCTCTCCACCTCTCCCTGATGACCTGCTTCCTCTGGATAGCAAAACCCCCAAAATGCCATTTCAGCTGAGGCACAGTGACCCAGAGAGTGATTTCTACAGGTGTGTTGGTATTTCTTTAGGTTAGTTCTTGGCTGAAGGAAAGCTGAGTGTTTTAAAATAGATATGTAGTTATGTTGATTCCCTTGGCTGAAGGGTTAAGCAGTTGTCTGTGAAGTATAAAACACGCTTTAGAAAGGAAATACTTGGAGTCTTCCGGTGTGATTAACATGCACGTTGCTTGCTTTTGCTTCCTGTCTGTAAAATGTGAATGTGTAGTGCTGATTTTTGTCTTGCTAGTGCTATGCTAAATGCGTGTGCATGGTTTTGTCAGTGGTATTTTGACAGTTTCAGTTACAGGATGTGAAGTCTCTCCTATTTAGGTCACTTAAAACTAAAGTTGTATTTCTCTAATTGAAAATCCAGAAAACACATGAGTAGGTTTTGGCTATTCAGCTGTCGATTCTGAAATGATGATTTGATAATTTATCTGTAAGATTTCAGTGGCAAAGGACCTGTTACACAGTGAGTATCACATTCCACCCAGTTTGGTGGTCTTCCAGTCAGAGCTGGAAATGAGTACAAATTAAGGGAATTCTTGTCTCTGCTACTGGCTCCAACAGCCAGTACAGAGACAAGGGCTGGAGAATGTGTAAAGAAAATTTGCATTGCTTCTACCTTTGCTGCCAGCCTTTCATTAAGTAATGTTGCCACCACTGCCTGTCTATCCCTCTGACAGGCACAAAATTCACAAGGAAGTGTTGCATTCCTTGCGAGATCTTGCAATACTTTGTAGGTTATGTGCATTTAAATTAATGGATTAATCCCTGCTACTGTGTGCACTAATGAGCATTTTGAGGGAGAGGATAACACATTTTAGTTTTTAAAATGGGTAAATGTGCATCAACAGAATATAATTTATCAGTTAAATGCCACTGAGATCTTTAATGGCCTGACGTTGTATAAAATGCATTTTATTGAAAGACGTTGCATTTGGTAACAGAGTCTCTCTGAACAGCAGAGTGATTCTTTAGTGCTGTTTCTGGAGAAACACCATCATCCTTCTCAGAAGAAACAAAGTAATTAGCAGAGAGGGGTGAAGGGGAATACAGTTGTGAGAGAGTAAATCAGGGCCTGTGACTCCTGAGCTGTGGCCTTGTGGTTTGTAGAACTGAGAAGTGTTCTGTTCCATCCTCCCCCATGGTTTCAGCTTGAAGTTCAGTTTTCTATGGCTCTGGCCATGTTTTGAGGGCTGCTATGTCTTTTTGTGGTTCCTTCCGAGTTTCTGGGGTCCGGGTAAAGAAATGTTATTTAGTGGTCAGCCACGTGGGGGAGTGTAAGGACTACGTTGTGGAGACTGGAGAGACAGTTTCGACATGAAATGTTTTGTGGCTTTATAATAAGCGGCGGTGTATTCTAGAATTTAATTGTGTACTTGCTAACCCAAACACATTTATGCTTTTCCAGGAGGAAGGCTTTGAGTTTGTTGTTGCATGTTTGTTCTCAACTGTTTTGAGACACATGAATTAAGAATAGCAGCTGTTCTATAGCTGCTGTTCTAGTAGCAAAAATGAAGTTCTGTGATTTACCGATGCTTCTTAGTGTGTAAAATCAAATTAAAGGGAGAACATTCTTACCCCTGATAAAACATGGTAGTGCTTAATTCTATGCTGCCTTCTGAAGTGCAGTTGCCAGAATTACAATATTTGGATAAATTCATATTTTAATTCAATTTTTTTTATCAGTAGCCTAGGTTTGAGAAGTAGTGTATAGGTACATTTAGGCACAGGAAGAAAGGAAGATAAGAGTAGCCAGCCTGCATCAGATCACAGGTTTAGTTAATGTAGGCATACCCTCTTCTATTTCCGTGTTATTCATTTTCATTCTTTGACACACTGGCCCCTTGTCTTTTATTTTGTTATCCCCTGAATTAGTTTTGGTTTTCCTCTGCCCTGCCCTGTATGTGTAACCCCTACCTCATCGTATGATGAGGAAGAGGCAGAGCCTAATTTATGGCTATTTTTGAGTTGATCTTATCAATCCCCTAAAGTCTGTGCTAACAATGGTTTTATAATCACTGCACTATTCCTCTCTTACAGTTTTGCAGGCTGTTTATAAATATATTGAAACAAACATGATAAAAAATATGTTGATTCTGGCACAGATCTCCTAGAGAAGACCTGGACTCCACAGTGGAGATCTCTGACCTCCTTGCTTGTTGATAGATTTGGAGGACGCTGGTAGGTTTGTGAAGCAGGTTTTACAGTTAAAAAAACCTTCTCTGGGTTCTTTCTG
The DNA here is from genome assembly GCA_013397775.1 of Eulacestoma nigropectus. Classification (NCBI taxonomy): domain Eukaryota; kingdom Metazoa; phylum Chordata; class Aves; order Passeriformes; genus Eulacestoma; species Eulacestoma nigropectus. The sequence continues at coordinate 436,300 of VZTE01004276.1, forward strand.
GGCATAACATAGATACTTGTGTGTCCTCTAGTACTTTGAATTTCCCTGATGCACCAAAATATATCCATGCTTCCCAGCCTGCAGTTTTTCACATCTCTTCTGAAGGTACTAAAGGAAAATGTTTTCACATTTCCTGCCTTCTGGTCCTCATGGGCCAAGGCAGTTTAAAGCAAGAGGTGACTCACCACAGCTATTCAGCTATTTCATCCTTGCATTCTTTTAGTATTCTTGGATGAATTACCATCTGGTCCTGGTGAGGGTACAGTTCTTGGAAGGCACAATGAGGGATTAACATTTGGTTTTGGTTGGTGTAGAAATAGAAAAGAAGCTTAAAGTATAATTGATGAAGAATGAGTAAGGAAGTGTAGACTTGAAACTACCATTTCAGCAGGAGACTTACCATATAACAGCTGCTAGCTTTTCCATCTTCTCTGCTCAGCTTCCTCAGATTAGTATGGATCCTTCTTCAAAAGAAGCCTGACCTACTCTTGTGCCTCTTCTTGTGTGTGCATGGTTGGTTTCTTAACAGATTTCTTAGTCTTTCTGTCATTTGCATTCCTGGCCACATTGGATTGCGTTGACAGGTAATCTGTAAACAAAATTGGGAGCTTGCAATGGGAAGCCAGTTCTTGACAGAAGGACTTGTAGTAAAGAAATGTCTGTAGAGAGGGAGAGGATCACATGTCAGTGGGATAGCAGTTTTAATGTTGGAAGGATTTGGAGCGGTGATAATTAAAGTGGGCAGAAGACACTTTTCTTGATGATGTAAGTGCTTTGGCTTAGCCTGTTTCTAAACTGACTGGTCTGGGTTATGCCACTGGGACCCAATTTGTTTTTGCCATTATCTATTGAGCAGCTTCTTTTCATACCTGTGCAGCCTTCTGTAGACAGAGCAGAGGTATTTAAAAAGAGACTTACCCAGGATGAGATTAAAAAGGCTCTTTCCTGAAAGAAAACAACTTTCTGGTTTGAGTTAGTATGCTGTGTTCTTTGGTGCTGTCTCTGACTAGTATATCTTGTTTCTACAATGTTCTCCTTTATTTTACTGCTTTGGGAAAATGGCTCTAAAGCAGCCTTGTTGCACCTCATTTGGTAGAAATTCAGCTTCACAGTGTAATGTTTCATCAAATTGTCCTGTTCATAGGAAAAACAATCCCTCCCTCCATCTGCTGCTGGCTTATGCTCACCTAGGAGAGAGCAGAGCACTTCATTCCTGCAGCCGATTGAACCGCATGTGCTGATCCTTGTGCTGACTTAGCCCAGACACTGTCGCCTGAAGACAGTTACGTGGGAAAGGAACCATGAGCTCCCCTTCCCTGTAAGAAAAACAGCCTTACAGGAAAGGAGCTTGGGGGAACAGGTTGTGCTGCCTTTGTGGGGTGGCTTGTTGTCATTTGACTGACTGACACAGAAAAAGGGCCTTTTGTGAGTTCTGAAAACTGACTAAATCAGAAAATAAGTCTGGTTGGTATAAATGGACACTATTTTCATGTCTTCTGTTGTGAAGTTCTGCATGTTTTGGGTAGTGATGGGAGAAGGCTAGCCTTTGGGTCTAATGAATTTGTAGCTTGGCAGGTAGATTTCTGTCTGGAACATTGTCTAGTGTTGGTGACTGGTGTATAAAAGATACAGCACTCTGTTAGGAATGCAAAATTGAAGAGTGGCAAGTTGGCCAGTATTTGTGATAAATTTCATGCTATATATTCTGTAGAGGAGATCGCCTCCACATCACAGACCTGATTCCCTGTCCTGTTAATCTCTGGTGACAAAACTTCAGGGATTAAAGCACTCATGTTTACTTGCAGATGTGTGACCCTGCTAATATATTAAGGAGGTTTGGCTTTGGATGGTTGCTGGATGGAGAGACTTTCAGGAAAAGAACTAAGTGCTGCAGAGGGTGGCATTCTGCATAATGATCATATCTGCATGGTTGCTTTTTTGGTGCTGAGTATCTGGGTGAAATCTAAGACAAAGGCTCTTTAGCTATGATCATCAGGGAAAACAAGAAGTTTGCTTGTTCTTTTTGGGAAGGCTTGACATTAGATAGCTGCTCTCAACATAAATGTGTCTATATGACTGCTTTTGTTCGTGTGCATTCTTACCAGAGAGTACCTTGAGGTCAAAGGAGATGAAGGAAAATTATTTTCTTATTTGTTGGTTTCTATTAATATCTACAACAACATTTCAGTTTTTGTTCTCTGTTCTGGCTTTTAACCATCTTTATTTATTGTTTATTGTGAGAAACAGGAAAACGAGAAGAAAACATAAGAAGAACAAAACAAAATTGAATTGCCTTACCAAGAGCAGGAAGTGGAGATTTGGGGTTGAGTACAGTACCTGAAATGTCTTTTCTCTGTCTTGAATTGATTAGATTTCAATTTGATTATATGCCTTCCAGCATGGTGACCTACCTTCATTTTACTGCTCACAATTAGTTCCTTTTCCTCTAGGAGTTTAAAAGAGACACAATATTCTCTGCTGCTTCTGAGCAGTGATATGCATTACTGAATGATTGTTTTGCTCTGCTTTGCAAGTGGCTAAGTATCCAGCTTGGGACTGCCTAAATCTATGTCTAATTTAAGTTTGCCCGTAGTGTTTTTAGTGAATGTCTCTGTAGCCAGGCATTCAGTTTTGGTAGCATAAGATGCTCTCAACTGATGGCTGCTGGACAGCTAGGTATGTCCTTTATATGTACTAAAAAAGAAGAGATTCTTTTTTATAGACATGAATTTTAAGGATTGTTTTCTGGTTGATTTTCTCTGATGGCTGTTTATTTCTGTTGTAACCTCTTGGTCCTGGTGTTGTGTGAGACATATGGCTGTTTGGGAACTTCTGAATTCTGCCGCTGAGGTGGAGGGGGAAGTGAAGGAGATGTAAAAATAGTATGGGTGACACTTGGTTGATAAAGAAACTGATGATCTTTTAATTCGTCTTGTCAGAGTGCCTGCTGTCTTCTTTGCAAAGTAGTTACATAATTGAGTAGAAATTGGGATGCTAGTCATTTTCCATTAATTAATAACTGGAATGAATGCATGACCTGAGATTCACATGCTGTTCTTAATATCTACTTAGAAATATGATCATAGGCCACTCTTAATATAGTGTGATTCCCCCTTTACTTGAATAATCGGAAAGTGTTGTGCTGGTGTTCTTAAAAATGAATGATTTTCATCCTGATAGCTCTAACTTTCACCTTCCTTTTCACTCCTCTTCACTTTTTTACTGCTGTGTTTCAGTGGTTTTCTATATGTCAGCTCTGAGGATCAGGGGAAGCTGAGGCTCTGTGGCCCAGCTTCTCAGTGAGCCTGAAGGGTACCTCATGACTTGTTGGAGAGACGGAGTTTTGAGAATTTTATCAAGCCATCAATACTGTCTGTGTACTGTTTGATCAGGTCCTTTTACTGGAAAGAGTGTATGGTGATACGCAGGTAATCTAGGGTAACAGCGAGGGGATTCTCCAGGTGGGATGCAGAAGATGTTGGGAGAAATTGATCAGAAATAAATGAAGAGTGAAATTGTTAGCTCAGTTCTGCCCTTGGTGCTGATTGGAGTGTAAAAAAGTGTATAAGTATCATACTTAGCAGTAACGGAATTTGTTTTTTGATATCAGCTTTTGAAGTCCATGTTACTGATAAGGGCCAATAGGTTACATGCACTTAATTGTGAGTTGAGAAATCTGGTAGATACATGTTTACCTATCAGAGGCCTTGCCTTAACTCCTCATTTTCGTCTGTGGAACTTCTGTTTGTTAACTCATGTTGGTGAAAAATTTGGTTGGCTGACTATTGGTGAATGAAGTGCTCATGTCAGTTGTTCTCCATCTCCTCCATCCTGTGTAGTCACTCCTTCTTGCTTAGCAACAGAGGAAGGAGGTCTCAAACCCAAGACCGGGGAATGGTGCTTTATGGCCAAACTTTTCCAGGCCTCCTTCTAGGGCCTGGTGTTCACAACTTAGGTTGCATATGGGGATACTTCTTTCAGTGTCATGCTTAGTGACTACTGGAAATGAGGGCAGAGAAACAGTCCTTTTGGCTACGGTGTACCTCTATGAAATGTATGTGTATTCCATTTCTTGCTTTTTTATACGTGTCTTTTGCTTTAGAAATTCCAATCTTGTCTATCCCAGAAGCCTTCGTATCTGACTATTAGGCCTGTGACATCAGCGATAATAAGGAAGAGCAATGTAATTAACTGAAAGGGGAAATGATTTGCATTCATGTTACTTAAAATGCCTTGTTTTATTTGTGTCAAGGACCCATTTAATTCACATCTCCAGGAGAAAAGCTCTTAGGTGGGAAGGGAGATGCTTAAGGGTTCAGAAGATTTGCATCCCACATTCATGAATCACCCAAAGAATCTTGTGGCATTAGAAGGGAAAATGAAAATTGGAAGTCTAGATTTGGAGGGAGGGGAAGAAGGAGAAGCAGATAAAGCCCTATTAGGTAGTGTTCATATGTAACAGAGAAGCCATTGAGAAGCCCAAGCCCTCTGCTCTCCCTTTGTACATCACCTTATTATTGACAGTACCTCTTCAACTGATGCACTCCTTCGGTTTTTTGAAAGTGTGCTATTTTTGTCTTCCTGGTTTTTAGAGGAAAAGGGGAGCCAGTGACAGAGCTGAGTTCGTCCTCCTGCCGGCAGCTTCTGTACCAGTCGATGGCCACCATCCTGGCACACACGGGCTTTGAGTGCGCCAACGAGAGCGTCCTGGAGACCCTGACGGACATCGCCCACGAGTACTGCCTCAAGTTCACCAAGCTGCTGCGCTTCGCTGTGGATCGAGAAGCTCGGCTCGGGCACACCCCTTTCCCTGATGTCGTGGAGCAGGTCTTCCATGAAGTGGGCATTGGCAGCGTGCTCTCACTGCAGAAGTTCTGGCAGCACCGCATTAAGGATTATCACAGCTACATGCTTCAGGTGAGATGAGCAGTAGGGACCTGGTGGCACCAAGAAATGTACCACCAGTACAGTGGCTTATTCCCGTGGCAAGTCCTGAGTCTTACTGAGGGGAAATCTGACTGGTAGACCTCCTGGGTGTGGAGGGGAGTCATCAAGGGAAAGAGAACAGGAACGTGACTGGAAGACAGAGCCCCTTATTTGTGTCCGTACAGAGATTAAGGATGCTTTACTGATGGCTTACCTGAGTTTTAAGAAGAGTCCTCCAGCTCTTGAATTACCCAGACAAAATTATCAAGTAGAGGTAAAATCAGAACTGACTGATGAACTGAATTTTCTGCTTTAGTGGGATATTTGGCTGGTTAACATTTCGGAAAACATGTAAGTGGACATAAATTTCTAGGCTGTAGAGTGGTTTGTGTTCACAAGCAAGGAATGACTTCCTTAAGCTTTAGGAGTGTAGGGTAGTATTATGATCTGAGCTGTCACACAGGTGCTACCTTCTTCTTATATAAAAATAACATCATGAAGACTTTTTCTTTGTTAGAAACATTCCTACTCAAAGTACCAGTTCATTTTTGTTAAAATGTTTTTGTTCAGCTGTTGTGTCGTTTTGAAATCTGGGTTTTCTGCATCATTCTGCTGCTGCGGTTCGCTCTCACCCTGCAGCTGATTATTGTCTTAACAATCACTGTTCTTTATGCAGGAGTGAGGTCTACAGTAGCCCCTTTATTTGAAAGTATATCTAGAAGGGGGAAATACGCTTTGCTATTCTTTTTCCTCCTTGCTTCTGCTGTTAAAATGTCTTGGGATTTTCCTGAGCACAGTTCACTGGCTGTTGGGATTTAGTTGTATAAACAAGCATTTGTTAGAAGCAGATGAAATCTGAAATTTCTAAATTTAATTGTGTACTGTTGCTAAGTTTCTGGAAGTACAGGGTAGTTATAAATCTCATTCCTGTATTTGTTTAACTTCTCTAACTGGAGAAACCGTCTGTGTTTTTTGCTGTGAATCTGACAGAATGTACTCAGGCTTTGCCCAATGGTGGCTACAGGGCTGTTGAAGGTCTGAGGTGCTTGATTTTTAATGCTGGGGTGAATTTGTTACTGAAGGATGGGGACAGTCTTACAGGTAAAACCAACGAGTAAGACTGAGACAGTTTGCTTTTGTTTCAGGCTCTGTTTAAATTTCTGGGCCTCATCACCTCTGTTTGTAAAATAAAGGTGCTCATATTTATCAGTCAGATGTTAGTGGATTAAACCTCTTATTAAAGTCCCTTGTTACAGGACAGAAGGTGCACTTAAAGGGGAAAAAAACCTCTCTTGTGTAGCCGGTAAGTTGTTTACTTGTTCGTTCAGGTCAGATGTTAATAATGTTCAGGGAACAGAGTGCGCTGCAATGTAATTGCCATCAGAGCCTCTGAAGTCACTCTCACCTTTCTGGCCTCTTTTTCACCCACTGATCTTTGACAGGTTAGCAAGCAGCTCTCTGAAGAATATGAGAAGATAGTCAACCCTGAAAAGGCAGCAGAAGACACAAAACCTGTGAAGATTAAGGAGGAACCTGTTAGTGATATTACTTTCCCCATAAGTGAAGAGCTGGAAGGAGATCTGGCTTCTGGTGACCAGTCTTTGCCTGTTGGAGTTCTTGGAGCTCAAAGTGAGCGCTTTTCTGCCAACTTGGAGGTGGAAGCTTCCCCTCAGACTTCAGGTAGGGGTTTCTTGCTTCTCCTGGAAACAGTCCTTCAGCAGTTCCATGTGATTTTGTTTCTTGTGATTAGTTTTGGATTTGTGTCCAGAGAGTCATATTCCTGCAAAGTTGAAAGCCATGTTCCTTACATAGTTTAGGCACTGAATGAGTTCTGGAAATACGAATGGTACTTGGTGCTGTCCTCCGTATTCAGGAGTTACCCTGGTAATGACAGTCACTGTTTTATGAAAGCTTATCAGTGACTTATGTGAAATGGGCTCCTGGGAATCCCTCCTAGCATCTCTACCCCAAAGCCTGCTGTACTTGGCTGAGGCCATGGAAAGTGAAATGGTGAGTGAATTAGTGGGGTTATGGAGACTGCACTCTTTTCCTCAAAGTGCCGTCCCTTGGTGTTGACATTGAAGCACTCTGGTGGCAAACATGGGAGAATCTGCTATGGCTGTGCCTGCTCTATATCTACATAGAAGTTTCATTCTCTTCACTCTTTGGTGAAGCTGAACTTCCTGGAATGAAAAAGAGGCAGTTTTGATTTTGTATAGAACCATCTGAACTCTGGAAGTCCCTGCAATAATAACTGTTTCACTTAAAAATCTGGTTAAAAAACAGTGAAGCCTGTCCTCCTATTAACCCTAAGCTAAGTAGCATATATAGTGAGGTTAGAGTATACCTCTGAGTCCTTTAGTTTTTTTGCATTGTGATGAGCTTTAAAAAACATAAATCCATCTCATGTTTTTCTGAAAGCTCATACTGTTTTCCATACCACCTCTGAAATGTGAAGTGTTTGCAGTTTTGTGGGAGAAGGAACAGCAGACTCCTCTGACCCATCCAGGGTTGCGAGTGATTCATCTGGAAAGCTTTGTATTAGCATCTACCGCTTGAGACCCAGAGGTTAGCATGCTAGCTGTATATTAAATGCCTCTTGCTTCTCTGATACAGAATTGATGTTTTCTAATTAGGAACACAAGTGCTCTGTTCCTCCCTGAAAATCCCTCTTCACTTCACAAGAGCCTTTGGAAGTCTCATCTGTGAAAAGTTCCAGTGTAGACCTGGGCAGGCTGGAGAGTGTAATATCCTAAGGAGCGAGAAAAAGCTGCTGCAATTAGGGCACCGCCATCTCGAAATGCAGGTGTGAGGCCTGCAGGGAGGGCAGCGAGGCTTCAGTGTTTGAGGGCAGAACTCTCATTACAGCCTTCCATGTTCTTCCTGTGTTTCTGTGGATGTCTGACATTGCAATTGTGAGCTGGCTGCTTATTTTCATTGCAGTTGGAGAAATGGAGGCAAAATTGTTCCTTGTTCGTCTGCCTCTCAGGATAACATGAAGATTAGCTTATTTGTAAAGTACTTTGAAGTTAAAGTGCTTTGAAGATGAAACATCCCGTGTTGATGCTTAAGAACTTTTAGTCATTAGTGACACTCTTAGTGACAGGTGACAGAGCTGACAGGAAGAAGGCTGAGCAATGAAGAGCAATTGATGAAGGAAAGACGGTTTAGTTTAGTGAGCACCTTTGATTAGTATGTAGACAGGAGCTGTAACTCTGGAACTGATAGCATTTTAATGATGTGTCCGTTGTTGTTGAGGGGCATGCATTTACTTATGATTAACATAGGAAGGACTTCCATTAAGGCAACAGAGCTAATGTACGCTGTTTTGTCATAAAGGTCTCATAAACTCTGGTTTGGGCTAAGCTGATCTGGAAAAGATTCCTGACTTCTTCATAAAGGAGAATTCTTGGCACAGATACGTTGGAACATTTGTTCTCTTTGTAATTTCTACTAATAAGGGACTGTTGTTACTAGCATGTTGATAATAGGGAATGGTAGTAGGTTTGGCTCAGTACAAGAGCTTTGGTTGCGCTTTCAAACTGTAGCCACGCTCTTTGAGACTTGAAGTTTGGAAAACTTACTAAAACTGGTTTCCTATTTTGTTTGTTGGTTTTTAGTGGGTCTTTTTTGTTGTTTTTGGTTGGTTGGTTGGGTTTTTTGTTTTGTTTTTAATTCTTTTTATTTTCCATGTGAATTTAACCCCACACAAGAGAGAGATTTCAGTTTGTTTAGTTCTGGGCTGTTTATGCCCATCTCAGCAAGGAGACCAATTAGTGTATTTTTAATAGGATTTTTGTCTCTCTTAAAACTTTAAATAAATAGAAATAATGCAATCTGTAATTACTGCTCTTGGGGAGAAAAACATTTGGTATTATCAAGGAATATGGTTTTGTAATCATGTACAGAAAATCCTCAATTGGTGCTCAGATTGCACACTAGTCCAGAAATTTTTTATAAAAAAATGAGGCGGGGGGAGCTGTTTCCCAGCAGGGCGGCTGTGAGGTTGAGCCAAAAGGATTTCTTTCCATTCTGCTGAAGGATGAGATGAGACCTGTGGATGTTGAGTACAAGGAGGCAGGCAGGCAGGCAGGTGGCTGACTGCAGCTCTGATGTCCCTGCATTTCAATGCTGAAAGTGATATTTGGGACTGTTCATCTGCCTACTCCTCTGCCTACTCACTTCACCTCCCCTGCAGAAGCCCAGTACGTCTTGACAGTTGCAAGGGCCTTGTAATGACTTCTGGACTGCCTCGAAGTCCTGCTTATGCAGGGTCTAGTCCATGTGCTGTTGGTGTACTCATTGCTGCTGGGACACTCCTTCTGGAGAGTGATATTAAGTTGTTTCTTATGGAGAAAATCACGTGGAGGCTAACAGTGAAAGGATACCATCATATTTTTTGGAGTGGCAGTTGCTGGGCTGTTAAATGAGTCAGCAGCTGTTTTTTATTGATCACAGTGCTTGGTGTGTTTTGTTTGTTTTCCCCCAGCATAGTTAACCTGTGGCTTTGCTTTTGCTCCATCTTAACCTGTGCTGCTGTCCCTTGTGTCTGCATGCTGTTTGTGATTTATCTTTTTACTCAGTCACCATTGTGTGCTTTTTCTTTCTCTAGGGGCTGAGGTGAATGCTTCCCCACTCTGGAACTTGGCACAGGTGAAAATGGAGCCACAGGAAAATGAGGAGGCTAATGTACATGGCCACGGGGTCCTAGGCAGTGATGTCTTTGAGGAACCAATGTCAGGCATGAGTGAAGCTGGGATGCCACAAAGCCCCAATGGCTCTGAGAGCAGCTATGGTTCTCATTCCGCTGACAGCCTGATGGGATCCTCACCTGTCTTCAACCAGCGCTGCAAGAAAAAGATGAAGAAGATGTGAAAAGGAACAGTCTTTTTATTTAATCCTGATGGTGTGCAACAGACACTTGAAAGGAGCTAGAAGAGTACTGTGATGATTCCAACACAGGGCTGGCCCCTGTGTGTGAGGGACCTGCATAAAATTACTATGAGAGGTTTGATGTGTAGTGCACTTCAGCTCCCCTCTTTCCTGGCTTCTGTACTCCATCCTGGTTCGTGAGACTGAAGATCACCCCTTACATTTGATGGTGGCATGGCTTGCTTTGGCAGATTAATGAGGAGCGTGCTGGTGAAGAGTAGTTGTGAGGAGATTTTCCAAGTTACAGAACCATTGAATAGTTTGGTTTAAAGGGACCTTGTGGCATTTCTACTCCAGCTCATTTCTTCTCCTGCTGAGAGCTCAGCCAGTTAGAGCAGGTTGCTAAAGGCTTGTCCATTTGAGTTTTGAGTATCTGCAAAGATGGTGGTGCCAAATCTCTCTGGGCAACATTTTCCCATATTTGATGACTCTAACAGTAGGAAAAAATATATATTTGCATCTAGTTGGAATTTCTCATGTTCCAGCTTGTGTTCATTGCCTCTTGTTTCGTCATTGTTCATCTCTGAGAAGAGCCTGACTGCCTTCTCTAACCCAGCTATTAAGGGATTACATACAATGAGATCTCTTTTTAGCCTTTTCGCTTCTTAAGTGTGGAGAAACCATATTCCCTGAGCTCTCCTTACTCGTCCTGTGCTCCAGCCCCCAAACCAGCTCTGTGACCTTCCACTGAAATTGCTGCAGTGCCCTTGTAAGGGGGAGCACAAAAGTGGATGCCGTCCTCCAAACACCATCTCACAATCACTGAATAAAGAGGAATAGTAATTTCCCTCAGTGTGCTGGCTACCTGCTTGCTGACTGTGGTGGGCAGCAAGAGAGTCATAAGTCAGGGTGTTTTAGTTGGAGAGCCATTGCTGCTGCTGCTGCTGACCTAGCAAAGATGCTGTAGAGTGGTCTCTCAGTGCCATTAGCCAGCTCCCTCAGTGCCTTCACGTTCAGCCTGTTGGTTTCAATGGGCTTAAGTTCTCACTAACTCAGTCTTCCTCTGCTGTAGGCAATGCTTTATTCCTACATGTTGCTAGAAGGCTCAAGGACCTGGCAGGCCTTAAGGCAAAACTTACTAGTGAAAACAGGCAAAAAAGGTGTTGTGTACATGAGCCTGAAAGTACAAAGAGCATCCTTCGTTACCATATTGCCTGCATTGTTAAACAATAAACTGTATTTTCTTTAACCTTCCTTTTGCTTCCAGTGTACTTAAAGAAGCCCTTTTTCTTATTTCTTAGAGTTTCAACTCCAGCTGAGCTCTGGCTTTCCTAATTGTCTCTGCCTCCTCGGGCTCTATCTCTGTACCTCTGCTGGCCAGCACATCCTCACTTCCACTTCTGTGTACCTTTCTGTTTGTGTTTGAGATCAGTCAGGAGTTCCTCGATCATCTGTGCTGGCCGTCTGTCATGCCTGCTGTATTTTCTGCTCGTCAGGAAGGACTGATTTTTTACTTTGACAAGGATGTCTTTGAAGATAAAGCAGCACACTTGGGTTCCTTTGGGCAGCCAGGACAGTCCCTCGTGAAATTCTGCTAAGACATTCCTTGAATAAACCAAAATATGTTGACCTAAAGGTACAGGACTCTGTCTTGTACACTTTTCTCAGGATTTTAAATGCCACAATTCTATGTCTTCTGCAGCCAAGACCTTGACATTCTCCACCAATTCTTCCTTGTTAGAAACAAGACCAGCAGAGCTTACTCCCTAGTTGATGACTTGATCATCTAGTCAGGGAAGCTGATGTGGTTTTCTGGAGAGAATGAAATGGCTTTTACTTATGGTGTGAGCCCATACTGGCAATGCAAACTTTTCCTTTGCTATCATTGGATTGAGTGCAGCAACGTCAGGCTGGCTGAGTACTCATATTCAAGGTTGTTATCTTGACAACTTAGTCTGAAACAGAATCTATTCTGCTGCTTGCTTTTATGGCTCAGCTGACTGATGACATTTTTTTTTGTTCTGCACAATCCTCAGTTGATCAACTCAGTCTTTAACTTGATTCAGTGTGTCTCTCTCTCAAAAGAGCTAGAATGAACACGAATCAAGAATGAACAGCCACTTAAACTGGCTTTATACCTGTAACCCCTTGGGATGGTTGAAGGAAATTTACCAAACCTCCCATTTATCTTTACAATTGCAGGTTTATCTTTTGAAAGAATGAGCTTCAGGCATAGTATTTTTGTCTCTGTATAACATGCCTGGCCTTAATTCTTTTTTCCTAACTGTATTTCTCTTCCACTTTATAGAAGTGGAATCCAAACATAAAATTCCTCAATGTCTAATAAGAATGCGTGACCATAGGCTTTTATGGACAATAGAGTTAAAATTGTCCATCACAGTTTTAAAGGTCTCTCCTGGAGGGTAAATTCTCACTATTTTAAGCCTAGTCAGTAGTAGAAGAGCATACCAGGAAATATTTGTTTTGATTCCCCCTGTGTCACCATTAGCCAATCTGCAATGTCCCTGTTTTCTCAGCTGTAAAAAAAGAATAGTAATATTTGCCTTTCAGAAGTGTGTTTGAGATTTAGTTACTTTGCAAAAAAAAGGCACAGTAATCATTCAGAGAGTTTTGTGAGAGCTGCGAGCTTTTATTCCATTTCAGTTGGACTGTTGCTGGCTGGAGAACGCTTAGATGGTCACTGAAATGTCCTGTATGACACAGGTTTTAAGCAAAACTGCTGATCACAAAGAAGTACAGTACAACACTTCTGTTCAACTGCCTAGGTACAAGGAAGGCATTTGGGGTGGTACCTTCTTACTCAGTTTAGATATCTGCATCTAAACTTGTTCGTTTGGGCCACACTTGCAGCTGAAGAGAAATAATCATTCTTAGGTCACTGTCCTTTTGGCCTTGAGGTAGAAGTATAAAGCAGGTTAAATGGCATTTTTAGAAATGTCTAGTTTTCCTTTGTGTGCCCATAAAGTGAGTTCAGCTTGTACCTCAGCTGCAGACATCCACACCGTCTGTGTGTGAGTTAAGTGACGTGACTTAAGCCCTTCCTGGGTGGCGATCAGAGACTTCCTCCTGCTGGGCCAGTGCTTTTTCTTTTCTGCACATTTACTAGAGCTTGCTGTTCAAATGGTAGTACAGGGCTAAGAGCAGGCTGCCCATCTCAGCTACACCAGCAGATCCAGTGTTCTCCACATCACACAGAATGTGCCAGGATGGGGCCTTGAGGCTCAGCCTGATTTGCCCCTTGTGTCTTTGACACTGTGTGAGAACACCTGTCATTGGGCCTTTCTCTGTAGATGCTTTGCAAACTGGTGTAGTAAAGTGTTCTTGCAGCCAGGGAAGCAAAGTCCTTTGTGCTATTTTCGGGAGCCAAATGACAGAGTGACTGCTGCCAGCATTGCTTACTCATTTGCAGGACTTCAAGTGGGTTAAAAATCCAGTTCTCCAGGGCTTTGGTTAAATCTCCTAAGTGTTAATCTTAAGTGCTTTCTCTGTATTGTTCATGTGCAGATGTTCTGTCTTAACTTTTGTGATTTTTTTATTTCACATCCATTTTCCACACCCATTTCACCCTGTAGCACACTCTGCAACAAGCCAAGCCTGAGTGCTTCAAGTGTATTTAAATACAATGCATATTCACTGTCCTTTGAGTCAGCTGTGGTGTTGCAGTGTAAGGGAGAAATGTTATTGATTCTCTCTGGGATGCATGTTTATGCAGAGGTGAGAAACCCATCAGCATCGCTTATACACTTAAAAATGAAGGCAGAGTAATAGCTGTACCTCCTGTTCCCTCACGGTGCTAAGGGTTGCAGCTGACTTTTGTGTGCTTGACGTTTCCTTTTATGCGTGTGGAAGCTTCACCTTCCAGGTGAGCCCTTCCCCTCTGAACATTTATGGTTCTCAGATTTACGGTGGTGTTCATCATGCATGAAATAGTGAAATTTAAAGTCTAGCTCACAAAGTCAGACAGTATGCTCTTTTGGTGAATCAAATAAGATTCTGCTAGGTGTTAGTGCAGCCTTGGGCAACTAGTGAGGTGTGTTCATTGACCATGTAATCCCCAAATTTTAAACCACAGTGAGATTATGCAGTGGGTTGGAATGAAGCTCTGCTCTCGCAGTAGCTGTTTCTTGCTGATGGCTGGTAAAGCGCTCTGCTGACCCACCTGCTTCACCAGTCTGCAGTTCTTACAGTTCTTTCATCTTTCTCCTGTCTCTTTCCAAACGTGGGTGGATGAAAAATGGGAATATTGAGTATTGGCTATGTCCATATCCAGTAGCATTGATGTCTTACAGTGATGTATTTTGCCATGATTGAAATTGGTAGGAGCTTTGATATCAATTTGGAGAGCAAGATCTGTAAACTACTTGGCTTTTGAAGTGTTTTGCATAGGAATCATACAGGATTGTAGTTGAGAGAGTGCTGTGTATCATATTCCTTTTTCCCTCTAGCAATACCTTTTTATTCCTTTTGAAGAGTTTTGCCTGGTATCCAGTAAAGTTCGCTGTATAAATGGCAGTGGAACAACTTACGTGTACAGCTTTATGTCAGACCACGCTACCTAGTGATTTAATTCCAAGGCCATCCATGCTGATTTGAATATGCATAATGCTGTGCAGAAAAAGAGATGTTTCCTGCATAGAAATCTACAATTTAAAAAGAAAACAGGAAAATAAGATTAGGTAGGGTAGGTGAGGCCAATCTGATTATGTGCTCAGTTCTGAGACTAATGCATATGTTATGTGTGAAGGATGTTTTACTTAAAATGTTTTTGTACATGCATGTGAAAGAAATATGTAACTTTGCTTTCTGTTTATATGGAACAAAATTACTTGGAAATATTTCAGGGTTGGGGTTTTTTTTTCCTTGTTCTCCTGGAGAGAGTTTCTTTGAAATTTCTAAGAAAATAAAATAAAACTATTCAGAAATAAAAATCCTAAAGGTGTTGTGTGGATTTTTTGGTTTGTTTTGGAGAACGATGCTGTGAACACAAAAGCTGGTCTTGGGGTTCTCTCTACCCTTATGTGGGATCTGGAGTAGACCTTTTGCAGGTCTGAATAAGGTACTGGGATGATATATCAGTGTTAATGTCACAACCAGGAAGACAAGAAATGTTATTCAAGGATGTGGCCAGGGAAAATGGAAGTCTTATTTTGCACAGGTGCCAGTGCTAGTGAGCCCCTGAAGTGATATTAGAACCACAGTGCTACTATTGGTATTCATCCAGCATAAGCAAGTGCTGTTTCTGGGGCAACTACTTATATATACTTCTACTACTTATATTAACAGACTACCTAGGAGCCCGGCTTCAAGCCATGTGCTTTGCTCTTTTATGTGCTGGTCTACTTATTTTACATTCTGCCTTTTTTTTTTTTTTTTTTTTTTACCCCTGGAGAACTGCTTTAGACTGCAGTGAGTGAAGCACAGTATGCTTTCCCCTCTGCTCTGTCTGTCATGGTAGGGCTGAGGAAGGAGGTTTGATGCTTGCTAGCCCTGCTAAGCAATTGCAGATAGCACACCCTGAATTAGGATATTGGCCTGTGCCACTTGCCAGGAGAGAGGGAAAAATAATCATGGTGCTTCCAATCACCCTTGTACTTGAGCACAGTCTGCCTGCACAGCTGGTCCTCCCAAGCCTGTACTGCTGAACGGATTTCCCAGTCCCCAGCCCGGGCCTGTGCTTTCCCCTTCCCTGCCAGGTCCTGGAGGCAGAGGACAGCAATCCCCCCTTCCCATTGCCTCCCACCAGGTTAAAGCCTGAGCCCTCTGATGGCTCTGCTCCAGCAGCCTGAGGTGCCTGTGCGGCAGCCTCGGGTTCCCCGGGCGTCGCCCCGTGCCCGCTGCGGTGGCCACGGGGTGGTGCTGGCCGCTCGCCGCCGCGGGGGCTGCCGGCCGCGGGGGGCTGCAGCCGCAGCCTCTGCGCTCCCCCCAAAACCCCCAAACTCCAAACCGTGTCATTTTCCTGCGTCTTTTGTATTAGAGATTAGAATCGCCTCTTTGTTGCTATGGAAACGCTGCGTGAGAGAAGTCGACCTCATTATGAGTTACGATGAAAAGTCCTTAGGGGTGGGCTCGGCACCCAGCACTCTTGCAGTGGGGAGAATGGGGCTGCGAGATCTGTGTCAGGGGCGTCGCCCCCTTTGCAGTGATCCTCAGTGGTTTGCAGAGCTTGTCGGTCTGTCCCTTCTGGCTCAGCAGGCCAGAAACAGCCCCTGCTCCTGGACCAGCCCATTCCCTTGGGAATCGGCTCAGGAGTCGTGTCAGCATCACTTGTGCAGCTGGACTGCAGGTGCCCTTGCTTCAGTGTGTGTGGAGGCTGTCACTGCAATAGGCAGCAGGGCCGCAGCAGTGAGCTGGATGAAAGCTTGGGTGTTGTGAGGGGTCTTTGCTTCTGGTGCCTGTCAGGGCCCTGGCATACACTCTGTGTGCTTTTCCCTCAAATCTGGGCTGCCGCCTCTGAGCCCAAGCTGTCCCTGTAGGTGTGCCTCACTGTCAGCGTTGTGCCCATGCAGCGTTCCTGCTGCCTCTTCTCATCCTTGCCACTCAGGTTTGTTTTATCCCTCCCTTGACTAGCATTGCTCATTCTCCTCTTGAGCTCCTGACGGCGTTTTTGTGCCCTCGCTGTCCAGCTTCTTGTGGCCATTGTTACTGCCCATCTTGAGTTGCAAACACACTTAGGAAGCAACTTTTTTCCCTGAGGGAAAAAAAATCAGGTAAGATTACTTATAATAGTCAAATTTTTCTTTCTCTTGGTGGAGGAAAGGAAGTTGGAACTTGGTGTAAATGTAATAGTTGTAAAAGCTGAAGGGTCTTCTCAGTTATTCCATCTTGCTGCTGGACAGACTTCCCAGCATGGAAGATGTGCTGCATTCCAGCCCTGGCATAAAGCTCCTCCATCCCTGATGCCTTCAGGCTGAAGGAGGAGGACAGGCAGAACTTGTACAGCAGGAGAAGGTGAGGCAGGGGGTCTCTGTGGCAGCCAGGGCTGAGTGTGGCACATGCTCTGGGGTCTGTGTTACCCTGCTGTGCCAAAGCTGGCATTTGTTAAAAGGCAACCCCATGAAAGATTTTGTGAACTACAGTTTCTTAGCCTTTCTGGGTATCAATTTCAGAGTATTTGGAGAAAGGCTGGAAAAATGATAGTATTTGCCAATACTAATACAAACAAACAAGAAAATCAGGCCCTTTTTCCCCTTGTTGGTGGATTTTGAGGGTTTTTTTTGTTCCTTTTCCTTTTCTTTTTCCTTTTCCTTTTCTTTCCCCCCTTTCATTCAATTTTTCAGTCATGGAGCAGCCACAATATTGGTTTTGGTGTTCCTAATTTTGCTGGAGGAAATTTAGTGTGCTTGGTGAATGTGACATTGCTGCTTCTGCAGCAGCTCCTCTGAAGACAGCGATGCTGAATGTTTAACAAAACCATTCTTTTTCATCTGCAATGCCCAGTAGTGAATAGACTTAAATGAATGTAACCAGACCAGTTTGACACTCTCCATCTTTCCCCTTTGTCAGTCTCTTGACTCTTGTCATACCATAATTTTGCTATTATTTGAGTCGATACAAACTCTTCTATTGTAGAGCAGTCCTGGATTTCTCTAGTAAAGAAAGGAAACAAGGAAGCCAATTGCTGGTAACTCTGAATGCCTAAAGAAAATTACATGAACCAATTCTAATCTAAAAAGCTGTAGTATATAAAAACCCTCTGAGTCTTCCTCTTATGGCCTAAAGAAACAAAACCACACCTCCACTTCCCAGCTTCTTTGATGGTCACATTGAAAGCAAAGTAGTTGCATTTATATTGTGATGTCTGAATTAAATTTGTCTGATACGGCTGAGATGTCACAGCCCTATTAACTACAGATGCTCTATAATAGTGTCTTTTTAAACAGGCAGGTAGGATAAAATAAAATATAATTCTTTGTCTACTGAATGGATTTTTCTGTGGGAAACAGTGAGCAAACCAGCTACACCTCAGTATAACCAAATCTTTCACAATGACTTCAAAGAAAGCAGGGAAATTAAATAACTAAAGAGACACTGTCCTTCATGTATTCATCTCCTCTAGCCCAAAGCTCTGAGACCTTCCTGCACTCATTTCTAGTCTTTAAAAAAATTAGCATTTCACAAAAAATCAGCAGAGCTCTACAGATCTCAGCAGTGATTTCTGTTTTTCTTTGTGTTTTGTCATTGTGTTTGCATGCTCAGTTTTGATAAATTATGTTCTTGTTGGGTTGGGTGCAAAATGTACTTCCACAATGAATGAATGTACTTCTCGCTATAGAGCATCTAATAAGATACTCTCTAAGATCCCTATCTTGTAAGGTGTTTAATTATACAGAATCATCCTAGAAAATGTGCTAACTGATGTCCTGGTCCTGAAGGAAGTATGAATGAAAGATATCTGATCTTGAAATTGTGGGCTAGAAAGGAGATTGCTTGTGGGCTGACCACAGAACTTTATGCAGAGACTCTGCTTATTCTATTTCATAAATTCTTCACGAGTCTGACATCTTCCACAGTTGTAAGCAGTTTCAGAACCTAGAGACGCAGACTTCAGTGCTGTTTGTGGGAGTTTCTAGGGTGTTTTAATGAGGCACAGAGGTAATTTTGCAGAGTCATGCTGCAAGTAGATGTACCTGTGAGCGCCAGTGTGGGACTGTGAAAGAACTGGTTTCTTTTTGGAATGGCAGATAGAAGAGAAAGTGACAGTCTGCACAGAAAATCTATGTGCAGCTTCACATGGGCAGAAAATATGAGCTCTTGGAGCATCTACTGAAAATTCATACAGGAGTGAAGGACTTAAAAGTGAAAGGAAAGGCAGAAAAGATGAAACTAATTGTTCTAGGAACTCAAAAAGTTAAAAATTGCAAGTCTTGATTCCTCCCTCTCCCTCTGCCAGGAATCCTTCTGCATCCATGAGATGTCAGTGATTCAAATTGACATGGGGAAAGCTGAAGAGATAGAGAGGGCAATATATGTAGGCATGTATTTAGGATTTACTGAATTAGTTAGTATTTGTATATGCATTTATCAAGGCAGAGATATACAGAACAGTTATATATGTGGCTGTGCTGTTGCCATCATATCGTTTACAGTTCCTAAGGATTATGAGTAATTCCTATGTACTTCTGTCATCATCTTGTGGGATGTGTGACCAGAGGAGTTTTGGGTGCTTGAGATAACCACGTAGTGCTCCTAGTCTTTCATCTAGCAATTCAGATGAGCACATCTGTGATTTTAAGTGTATGAAGAACAGGCTGTGGATGTGCTTTGAATCATGCTTATACCTCATTGCTTTGCTGAATAAGGGCAGTACAGCAGAGTAATGAGCAAAATTTTAAAAAAAAACCCAAACCAAAACTGCTCATCAGGCTATATTTAGGTCAGGATCTGCAGTTCATTTCTCTGGACACCTGATGCCTCTAGATAACTGGCATGACTGGGCTGCTCCAGGAATGATATTTTATTCCACTGATCTGACAACACCCATCGTTTTCTTATACACAAATGTCCCTGTCACTAAATCACCTCTACCATCGTTAGTGCTAATTGGCTCCCTGGCTGAGCCCTCGGAGGAGCATGATAAGCCTGAATGGAAGCTAAAGACCTGTCTCCCCACAGAATGGCACTGGAGCAACCTGTGAATGTATAAAAACCTCTGCTTTCACATTATGCTGCCTGGTCTCGCTACAGAGAGGCTTTCAAAAGCCAGGGCTATCACTCTCACCATTTTCTGTCAAGACTGAGTTTGCCCACACAGAAGTTAAAGCATACTGGCCACTGGTAAATGTTTGCTTTCCATCATATTTTTCTGCTAGTGGATGCCTGTGTGTGCAGCCGAGTGTGCTGGGCAGGCTCCAGCTCCTGGTAAACAAGAGAGACAAAATGGGGACGTGAGCAGAGTGGGAATGCAGATGGGTGTTGGCATGAGGTCAGATGCTTTTAGAAAACACCACCCTTCATTTAAGCTGTGTCATGCTTTCTGATGTGTCATATCTTATGATGGATTAGACAAAGCTAGCAATTTTTTGGCAGGCTGAACAAAGCTTATGCAAGAGTAGATCTTTTGACTAAAATTTCCCTTTCAGAACCCTTCTGAGAAATCCTGAATTGTCCTGGAAATTCTGCTCTCCGTGTAGATGTTCAGTGTGTAATCCTGAACAGATTGTAAGTTTTGAGCAGTAATTCTTTGAGGACTAGTAAAAATGTATTCTTTGTCTTGCAAAGAAATTTTTCTATCCTTTACAAAAGGAGTGATGAGCTTTTCCTATTAATAAGAACAAGAGGAAGGGAGAAAGGGAGCAGCAGAGCTGACATCTGTAGCTCCTGCATCTGAATTGGGTACCATTATTTATTTTATGTAACCAGAAAATCTTCTTTTGAGAAAGGAGAAATGGAGAGGGCTGTGGAGAATGGAAGAATCATGATTTCGTTCCAAGGAAAGTGAAGGAGGAAGAACAAAGTTCTGCCAACAGAAAAACAGTATTCTTTGTCTTCTGCCACTTCCACTGCCATCCCACCTACTATAGTGGAATCCCTAAGGGAAGCAGAAGTAACCAGAAGGTACAGAAGTATTTTCATATGTTTTCAAAGCATGGTCTCAGTCAAAGCTATTTAAATTCTCTCTTTATCTTGTCGGTTGTAGGCCCTGAGGGTATTCCTGTCCTTCTGCTTTCAGTGTGTGGGGATGAAATGTGGCATCTTTTCTGCTCCCCTCCATCTCCTTTAAGGTCTCTGCTTGGTTTCCCAGTGAGATGCACATAGATTTTGTATTTGGCAAAATGCAACATCACTATTCCACACTCCACTCTAAATCTTATGTGTCACTCTCCTTCCAGCTTTGCAGGTTTTGTTTGCATAAATGAGCGGATTGCAACAAAAAGAATCTGGATTGTCAGCTCTGAAGACTTTAATCCTCTTTTCATCCACAGAGCAAAAAGAATGCAACAGCAATGTGACTGGGATGACTGCTATGCTGGCTAACACCAGGGACTGAACTGAGGAACTTCCAGAACTTAGAAGCATGACCCCTTTTATAACCTGAGCTGAGGCAAGAGGTCTGTTTGAGACCTGTAAGCTCTAGGGACTGGGAAAGCAGGGTGAGAGCTAGGCCACAGCTGGCTGTTAAGTTACATGGGTTTGCTCTGGAACTGAACTCTTTCCAAGTGTCTCAGCTTTACAGCACTGCAAATCCCGTGCAAGTCACTACCTAAGTGATGACAGTATCTTACTGGCCGTACCAGAAACTGTGATTCAGTCCTAAGATTGAGGAAAAATAATCCTTATGTCAAATTAGTCTTAGATTCTCTGCAGATGTTACTGGCAAATTTACTGGGCTTGCCCTACATTAAGGATTCTGTTGTAGTTACGAGGTCAATGGTGCTCCTGGCTGTCCAGACGTCAAGCCTCTGGCCATCTCCAGATCTTGGATGAACTGGGTAGTCATTCTCCTGTGCCCCCTCTGGAATCCCCTGTGCAGAAACAGACCTGTCCTGCAACAGGTCTGCTGCAGAGTTCATTGGAAATACAGAGGTGGAAGATGTCGCCCTGTAGTCCTTTGTCTCATTCAGGATCACTAGCACACAAATGATTAATGAATGACATTTGTCCACATCTCTCCTTGAAGATCTTGAGCAATGGGAGACTCCACAGAGTCTTGGTACATTACCAAGCTGCTTCTCTTACTTTTTAAATGTATTTTCTAGTGAGCAGCCTGTATGTCCCTTGCTGCAGGTTAAGGTACCACAGGGTGTGTTGTTGATTTCCCGTAAAACTCCTGTCTAATCCATGCCTTTCAATCCTGTTTTTGTGCTGGTGGCTATTTAGCTGTGTAAAATCTCACGCATACACTTTCTCTAACGCATTCCTTCCCCAGACCATTTCTATAGCCTGTTAAGGTCATTCTGAATCCTGACCTTGTCCTCCACCGTACGTGCAGTCCCTTGCAGCTTAGTGCTAGTAAATTTAGTAAGCATAAACTCTCTTCCATCATCCAGTCTGTAGTGAAAAAAATGGATAGAAGCAAGCCAAGGACAAGACATACAGAACAGTTTTGGCGAAACAGCAGTGGCAAATAACTGAAGGTAGGTCATATGATTCTCAAAGCTAAGACATTTCGGTTTTGCACTAAGTTCCAAGATCTGGGAAATTCCTGTTTGAATTAAAGATATTTAAAAATAATTTTTTAATAATGTTTTCACTAGCTGTTATATCAGTTTGATCTCAGTCTCAAGGTTACATTTCGCTATTCTGAAGTTATTTCACAGAACAGAGTGGCTCAACTCATAGCCTTGATTAGTCTGTGGGTTGCTTCCAGACAGGTGGCTTATCTCTCACTGAGAGGGCTGCACTGCACTGGCTCCAGGGCTGGCTGTGCCAGCCAGGCATCACTCTGCCTTCACCAGCCAGAACATGGGCAGCTGCTCTCTGAGAGTCAGTCAGTGGCAGAAAACACAGGGTCTTCCCAGTAAGGTGGGAAACATGCCACTGTGTAAACTTTGGCAGAGTTCAGCCCCAAGATATCAAATCTGGTCTAGGTAGGAGATTCCACTGTGAGGAGTTCTGGCACATAAGTTTCACAGACACAGCTGATAACTGCTCATTTAGAGAATAAATAAAACTGGATTTAAGAATTGGTATATTTACAAGACTTTTTTTTTTTTTCTGGATGGTGATGTCAGGCCTTAAGAAAGGTGTCTGATATAATTACTTGTAGAAAACTACAGGTAGGTATGCATCTTCCTGCTTTGTCCATCTCTTCCTACTCCCAACCTGATGTCGAAAATATACACAGCTGGGGACCCTTGTGGGACCTGCCACAAAGCAGGGATCAGACCTTCTGTTTCTATTCTGACTGGGCCATTTATTCACTCTGTGACTGTAAGCAAATGTCTTGGGAGTCCTGAGCCACAGTGGTAAAATAGGGGTAAAAATTCCATCCACTCCTCAATAAATTTCTCAAGATGCTGGGAGACCTTCCATAGCCTGACTGATCTTACAATCTCCTGAGCAGGTCAGGGCCACCCCATAAGATCAACAGCTCGAGGACTCATAGAGCATGTCCCCAGCCAGTGGCCAAAGGTTCTGGCAGTCCTAAAAATAACATTGCCCACTGGGCCCTTCTTTAGGTGGTAGGAAGAAAAAGATGCTGATGACACACATCTCAGCCCAGATACGTGTGAGCTGTCGTGCTTATCATTACCATTGTTCATTTGCTGCAAAGCAGGTGTTAGCTCAGAAAAAAAACACATAAAAGCTGCATTCTGGATTGTTTGTTCCTCGTTAAAATGATCTGGGCCCCTGTGGGCATGTGTTGTCTTAATATTCTGGTGCTGAGAACTGCCGCATTTTCATAATGAAAGCTGTTGCAGGAAAGCAATTCCGACCTCAGATAAAGGGAGAAGATTACACTTGCCACTCAAGTTATGGTATTAGAACATCTGATTTTATTTGTTTTCATTTTCCCTGTCAGCTGCTGCTGAACCTCTATGCAATGTTCTTCAGGATGTTAATTGTATTTTGTGTGTCTGGATCCCCCTAAGAAGTGACAAATATTTTCAGTCACAAATTAGATGTCTCTTTTCATTTAAACACCAACAAGGAAAACTAATCTAAGAATGGTGGAATCGTTGTTCCAGCAAGGGCCCTAATGTGTGATAGAAGCTGACAGATAGATTTAGAGACATAAAGCAACAAATTCTGTGTTGGGAATGTAAATCTATAAGACACTCATTTAATTTTTCCCTCAGCTGGTTCATGAATGAGGAAAAAGAGCCAAATGTATGCAGTGGGACAAAATAATAAAGTAACTTCATTCAGTTTTCAGGGGCATAGACGCATAATTTAGGTCTAGCATTGAAATGGACACAACAATCTTTGGACGAAGTTTCTGGGGACACCTATGGATGCCTTTGCCTGAAGAAAGACCAGATTGCTTTTTCTAAGTCTGGAGTGAAAAGGGGAAAATGACAGATGAATAACATGCAGAGAGATGAGGAGAACATTAAGTACATGGATCTGTGTGAAGTGGAGTGAGAGAATATATTGCAGGTCCTCAGAAGAGCTGAACTGCTGAATGGAAAGGGAAGATGACCAGAACCTACACTTCTGACACAGAAGTCAAGGGAAATTCCCCTAATGTGACAAAAGTCTTGTGAGAGTTGCACCTGAGTACAGTACAGTCATCTGGATCTGGGAACCCAAGCCCAAACTTGAGTCTGTCAGCAACACAAACAGGTATTTTAAGAAAAGCTGTCCTCCCCATACTGGGTACTAGGACTTCACAGTGCTGAGCAGAGATGAAATGAAGGTGCTCAGCATGTGTTACTGATTCTCTCAAACACCCTGGAGAAAAAAGACCCTGGCACAGCACATCTGCCTCTTTCAGGCATCTCTCCCTTCCTACCCTCTGATTCTGCATGTCCAGATTACATGTGGAGAAATAGCGTGTGAACATTAGGAAGGCAGTGGAATATCTTCCTTTCATTTGCAAGTCAGTGTCCAACATGTTTCAGAGCTGGAGCTCTTTTCCCATGAGTTCAGGGCCTGTTGCTCATGGTTCTCAGTTGTTTCAAGCTAGTCTGGGTGTGTTCCAAGCAGAGGGAGCTTTGCAGCATTTAGGCAGCAGACACTTTCTGACAGGTTTTTGGCTCTCCTGTGAAATGTGCAACAATCCTTGACCAGAGTCAGTCACTGTGTTCTTCAGCAAATGCTTGAAGGTGACTCCAAATGCATTTCTAAGTCACATTTCTCTTGTCTGGTGTTCAAGAGAAAAGGAGCCATCCTGTAGTTGCTGGAGCAAGGCTGTCAGCTGCTATGGATCCTATCAGACCGTGGCCTCAGCTTATACATTGTGGAACGGGCTTTCTTATCTCTAGGCTGGGCAAAGCATGTTTCCAGCCTCATAGTCCTTTGTCTTTCTCTGTGGCTCCAATACCTTGTCAAACAGGAAGTTCAAAGGAACTCAAAGCAACCTTGGTCCTCCTTTTTGATTTGTGCCAAGTACAGCATAGATCCTTGTGGAGAACAGTGGCCTGTTGACATGAAAATTATTGTACCAGCGATCAGCAAGGAAACTGAGGGGACAGGAACTGCCACGCTGTAAAGGCTTTCTGGAGCAGCTGCATGTTCAGCCCATGACATGAAAGAGTCACTAAGAGCTCCCTTATTTATTTTTTAATGGCATCAGGCAATAGGCAGAAGTGCAAGAAAGCCGAATCCAAGGGGAGATGGCTCTGCCTGCCTGCATCCCTCAGGGTGTAACTCACTAGGTACAAAAAGCACACAGCATCTTCCAGCACATCCTGTGGACTGTAAGTCAGGTTCTGGAAATTTTACCTGTGCTGAGTAGCATCTTCCTCCACAAGTGGTCCTACTGCAATCAGTGGAGTGGGTTCCTACCTGAGTGAGGAAGTCAGACAACAGCTGGTCCTCAAGAGCCGTGAGTTAAAAGTGTAGCAAGCAAACTGATTTCCATAAAAATGGAAATGAGTCAGAGAGGGGAGAACCGTATTTGAGTGTAAATGCAAGCAATTAGCTCAAAGCCATTACTGTAATGGCTAGAAAGACTTTTTTTAATTATCATTACTGAAATGCATTAGCAATATCTTTTTTTAAAAATGTAAATATACAGAGTACAATCCCATCTATCTGCTGGAGCATGAAGTAACCCCATTTCAGTGATACGTGCAGAGGAGTCTGTGGAGACTCTTGGCTACAAACAGAACTTTACACAGGAATATGAAATGAAGGCATTACCAAGGAGAACTTGAGAAAGGCAGCTGTGATTAGTACCAACACAAATATTTGCTCAGATGGAAAGCTGGACTTTCAGAACAATTTCTAGGAGTACCTGCCTGGCACTACCTGCCTTCCTGGCCTTGACCTGTGCTGATGCCCCTCTTCCCCAGAGTACTGCTTTTCTCTCCTTCCCCAGCAGAGCCTTTGGAGGATGCCTGGCTCAGGTACAGAACTCACAGGTCCCATCATAGGACATGGCAGCATTGGGAACTTTCAGGGTCCTGGTGGTGTGGGAAATGTGTGTTGGATGCAATGGAATCTATCAGTCTCAAGGTACTCTTGGACAGCCTTGGATTTTTGTTTAAAGAGAGTCTTAAGTCCTGTCTTACCATTTCATCTATTCTCTGTAGTTGCATTTGCAACTACATGGTTAAAATAGATGGTCAAGGAATTCAAAGTATTTTATGTGAAAATGTGATGAAAGTTATAAGCTTTGGTTTCATTCAAGCTGGGAGTATATGGAGGACTTCTCCCTGACTGTGAGTGGAAGTGGGTTGATTTCTAGATTGCTTTTCTCTCTGTCTTCTTTCTGCCTTTGAAGTAAGGAAAGAAAGATAAAAAAAGAGAAAACCTCGAATTACATACTATAACAGTTGTTTTGGCCAAGTTCAGAGTTCAGCTCGAGGTTTTGGAGCCCTATTGCCCACCTGCAAGGTGGGCTGTGCAACCCAGTCACCTGCAAACCACTTTCACATCTCCGTTGTATTTTTTGAGAGGACCTGTACCATCAGACTGAGATAACAGAATGAAACATTACTTGTATGAGATCGTCTTTAGACACAGAGGAGGTTCTCAAGCATAATCCAGAGATGATCTGAGGGAGACACACCACGCTGATGTAAAGAAGTTCAACTATCCATGCAACTCAATCCATCTGCAGCCATCTCCAGTGCTGACAGAGTCTAGGACAGCAGGAGAAAGGTTCTTCTGGTGAGCTGGGGGAAGTATCTATGCTTTCTGAGCATCATTTATGAATTTGGGACCGAAACTGTGCTTCCTTGGAAAATATTTGCATTTTTAATGTTTTTCTTGGGCAGCCACAGTGGTGGGTGGTGTAGGGGTATTGAGTTGTGCTCCTGTGCCTCTGCAGTCCTGCTGCAGTTCTGGAAGAACTGGCCCACTCCTCACATAATTTGGTAGAAAAATACCTGGAAAAGCACAGCATTATCAACAGTTGCAAGTTCCCTGGCAATATCTTGTCCATGCACAGTCACTGTGTACAAGTATAGTTTCTTTTCACACCAGTACTCTGCAAGTATCTGAGGTGTTACTGTGATGAGAAGGCAATGTAGCATGACAGTCAGCTTGTTTGAAAATACAGGGGTTTTGCTTTATTAGACACTTCAGGTGAAGACTTATAAGCCAGCCTCTGCCTTTGAGTATACCTTCATGCTTCTCACTGGAGGCAGTAGAAAGAAATAGGCAGAAGTGGTGGCTACTTAATCCTCTGTGCAGGAGTTTCCCCTACAGGCAGGTGGTCAATTCACTGTGTTAGGTGCTCCTGGAAGTTCCCCTGTGCATGCATGTGAGTGTAATCTGTACTTTCCTTCAGGAGCATCAGGGGGGCTGAACTTGGCTTGCAGATGATACAGAAGACATTGTCTGCTGGAGAAAGATGTATCATATTTTATACCTGGATTCAATGAGATGACAAATGTAAGCCTGTTTTTTATTACCATGTGGCTGCTGTATTTTTCACAACTGTCTGTCGAGGGTTGTCTGACAGAGACAGAAAGTCCCGGGTTGTGCGTTTCAGTTATTTATATGCAAGGTCGCTCTCTGCCATCCTTTCAGAGAGATGACTGATGCCCTCAGCCCTCTGCACAAGGTTCTCTCATTGCCCTGAAACAGCACAGAGGGTGGGTGCTTTCAGCTGGGGCCCTCCCCATATCTAACAGACCCTTGACTCAGTGGTGCTTCGAATCTTGTGCCAAATCTGGGGTGTGCAAGCAGCCCCACCAGCTTGTGGCTCAGTTCACAGAGGTGGCTAATTCCACCAAACTTGTTACGGACCAACAGAAGACCTTCAGGAAGCTGTGGTGCATGACCCTGTGCAAAGCCAGTCCAACAACAAATGCTGTTGTGCTAGCACTGCTATAAGTGCAGAGGGCATTCTGTGGCCTGGCATGAGCCTGACAGCTCCTACCCCCAAGGTGGTCTCAAAGTCATGGCACTGTGATGCTTTGGTGGTGGAAACCTGGGGATGCGGTCCTGGAAGGATCTGACAGCACGAAAAAGAGTGCCACTCCTTGCTTGCAGGAGCCTTGCTGGGACATTCTCACTCTTTTCAGTCTCATCTCCGGACTCATGAAACAGGGGCTTTTTTTCTGGGATGGGTCCCAGAGAGCCAGTGGCTGAGGCACTGTCTGCATGACTGGATGTCCTCAGTCATCCTCTTTCCAATTTACGTTTGTGAATAGCATCTCCCACTCCTGTCACGTTTTCTGTGTGGGAGTGGGAGAGGTAGCAGTGTGGGGGCTGTCACCCTCCTGTGCTTCCCTGGACAGATTCTGAAAGGGCATGAAGCACTGTCTTCTTCCCTGGCTGACAGTGGCTGCCCTGTGCTGTTTAAATAGGATAGGGAGTCAGGGCCAGATGAAGGAGCTACATCTGCTCATTTCATGCACCACAGCTCCCTAGAAACAAGATGATGACCCTCACTTTGAGATGACAACCATGCCTGGTGGGTCTGGAAGGATGTCATGAGTCAGTATGTGGCCACTGCCAGAGCAAGGAACCCTGGGGTGAAACAAGTAGAGAAGGATGCATTTCTTCAACCAAAGATGGCCATCAGTTACTGACACAGTCCATTAGTGGAGATGTTTGTTATACCAGCTTAATCGTGTTTTCAGAAAGAAAAGGGGAAAAATAATCAATATGCCTAGTTTATTTTAAAACAATAAATAACCACAAGTCTCTCTCCTATCTTGTATATAGTATTGCTATCAGCTGGGAAAGAGAAAGGTGGCTGTTTGGCCAGCAGAATCAGGCCCTGTGGATCTCTCTGAACTATTTTCCTGCCTCCAAGTGCTGAAAAGAGATCCTCCTTCTCAAAGGTGATGCATGGAACAGCTGCAATACCACTGTTTGACCTGAGCTTTCACAGCTGTCATTTACTCCTTGCTGCAAGCTGCTTTTCCTGCTCCAGCCATTTTAGAACAGCGGATCCCAGCACTTGTTGGCCCTGTCCATAGCCATGGATATTATTTCTTCTATTCCAGCGTGACCAGGAGGTCGAGAGAGATAGATACAAGGTAGAAATTCATTACTGTGAGAGTAGTGGGACACTGGAATGGTCTGCCCAGAGAAGTTGTGGGTGCCCCATCCCTGGCAGTGTTCACGACAAGGATGGATGGGGCTCTGGGCAACCTGGCTGTTGTGGTTTAAGAATGGCACTCTCTAATTTAATGCTCTCTCCCCTGCCCTGTGAGAGTCTCCCAAATCACACATAGCTTGCTTGCTCTCGTTTCCCTGAGGAAGTCATGAAAGATTCTGGTTTGAGGTAAGAACAATTTATTGGAAACACCAATGAGATAAGGGAACGAACAGTAACAGCAACAATACTAATGACAAGAGTGTACAAAAGAGAGGGTGATTTACATGCAAAAATATTCACCAAGCCTGGGACAATGAAAACCAGTGTTGGACAGACCCTTTGTGTGCCCACACTCTCCCCCTTCTGCAAGCCATGCCCACCTCTTTCCAGAAGGAGGAATCCCTTCCTTCCACCCTCTGGCGGTGAGGTGAGGGGGTAAAGAATAACAACCTGGACATGCCCTCTCATCTCCAGGTTCCACCCCCTCATGGCTCATTCAAGAAAATTAATTCTGTCCTAGGCCAAAAACCAGGACACAGGTCTAGTGAAAGGCGTCCCTGTCCATGGCAGTGGGGTTAGATTAGATGATCTTTAAGGTCCCTTTGAACCCAAAAAATTCTGTGATTTTATTCATTATATCTGAAAAGAGTCTAAATCAAAAACTGCAGTGCTTTGTGCAAGGACTGTGAAGGCCATAAGTAAAACCTTGCCTCGAAGCTTGGATCATTTTTTGCTTTGTAGTACACAGGGCAAACACATGCCCTGAGAAACTGTGGCCAGGTGGAGAGGGTGGGCAGGAACCGTGTCAAGCCCAGACCCCCAGATCAGAGACCACCCTGTGCATGAACCAACCCCGCAGTCCAGAAGAGATCAGAGCTCATTTCTCCTGTATCCCCTCATGTAGCACAACCCGTGGTATAGGAAATATGATAATGAGTATAAAACATGGGGTATTTCTTTCTGTGGTGCTTGAAGAGTGTAATTTTACCACTATTTGCTTTCACAAATTTTTTTCATTAGTCTTCTGTAGTTCTTGAAAATTCATGGGATTGGCTGGGAAATCAAATGATTAATAAGAAAAAACTACAGGCTTTTTTTTTTAAGATCTGTTAGATTTTTAAGTCTCTTTCATCTCATTGCAAACAGAAGGAGAAAAAAAGCCCACAAAAGTAAAATGAAAGCTGAAGATCTAGGTGGTAGACCTTTAAGACATACTGTAAATATTGCAGAAATTATGATGAGCGTATAGCAGTCTGTGAGAAAAATCTGTCTACTGAAAATACAGCGTCTCAAAGATCAGAACCATAATTTAGTCATGTGTGTGGAGAAATATGCTGTAAGTGCTTAACAAATTATAAAAAATAATAATAACAATTAATAATTCATGAAACCTGAAAAAAAAGATTAATCACTGCATTAGAGAACCCAATAAAAATATTTTGTTTCTTGTCAAGGATCCTGTACTGACAACTGTATCTGCTACAACAGCATATGCTGGAAAAATGCTCTGAGATAGGGCTTGGTTACTCAGATTTACAAGCTGGGTTATGGGAATCTGGCCTGCAGCGTGACAGTCTCATAAATCAGTGATAAACCTTGCTCTGCACAGCTTCCTGAGGTGTGAAGCGAGTGCCATCTTTGCAGGGGTAGAGAATGGCTTGGCTGTATGGCGGTGGTGTGCCTGGTCCTGGGATGGATGGAGAAATGTATGTGGGAAGAATTTTGGAGGGACTGGTGCTACACAGGGTGGGAGGGTGTCGGTCGTGGAGAAGACCAACTCCTCATCACCACGTATGTACAGGTAATTGAACAGAGAAGTGTTTTCCCAGTGTTTTCCATGTGAAAATGAACCAGCTCCTTGTGGACTTGCCAGCAGACACAGGTGCACTTCTGTGTCCTCTGGCCGGCTCTGCTGGGTGCTGCCCTGAATCAGCCGCTTGTCTCCCAGGGTGTACAAGCAGGCAGCATGCTTCCTGCTCAGGTCAGGGTGCATTTGTCCTCACAGTGAATTTATCATCCACACAGGAGCACACAGAACGTTGTGTGGATGATGGAGATCACTCCCCCGCCCGCGGCTTCAGTTCTCAGTGCGCTGATCCCAGGGAGAGCAACGTGTTGCAGCTGCTGAGCAGAGAGGGAATGTCTCGCCTTTGCCAGCAAAGGAGAAGTCTCAGCTAAACAGATAGAAACTCTGCCCAGGGCATGCTTGAAGGCAGAAAAAGCCAAAGGTGTTTGGAAACATTAGATGTATGGCAGCATTTCTCTTTCTACTTTTAGAAGCCTTTTAAAGACATTTCTACTGGGTTGTTTACTCTGAACTGAACAGATCTGTATGTTGGAGATAGATTTTTAGTTATAAAAGGGTTGTTTTTCTTATCTTGAAAATATAAAGGAGCCATAAAATAATAATAAATCACCCTTTTTACTGTGTGGAATCCTCTTTACATTGCTGAAGTGGTAGAAATTTGCCTGAGTGTAAAATGAGCTTGAAACCTAAATTGCACATTGTTCTCTTAACCTCTGCCATCTTCTCTCAGAGTATGAGATCTTGAGATGTGGCTCCAATTCTTCTTCAGTGTTTGGAAACTGCTCAGCATGCATGGCAGGCTACTGTAAACATGTAATAAATAAGTACAGCATGACAGTTTGCAGCTTCAGCTTCACACTGTTTTGTGGAGACAATGGACAAAATGGCCAGCTCAGGGCTCCTTATATTTTAAACAGACAGAACTTTAAAAAATTATCAATATAAAAGGTACTGCAGAGGATTTCTAACCTGACTAGTGAAACAAGGGAGACTTCCTCACATCTCCTCTCATTTTGTGTTGAAACTCTTATTTTTCCTTCTAGAAAATACGCCATAATTACAGAATGCTTTGCGCTTTTCTTCAACGCAGTCCTTATGCAGCTTTTCAACTATATAGAGAAAAAGGCCTGCAAGTATTTCTGTACCACAGATAGACAGAAAGCTCTTTTGCCTCAGTTTTTGATAGTGTTTGCACACAACAAGGTGTTTAAGCCCCAATTCAATTTTTTTTTTTTTAATAGAAGTGGAAACCTTTCCTATACCATTCTTTCCACTTCATCTTTTCCTTCTTTTTACCCAGGAAAATTTCTTTGCCATTCCTTTCCTTGAGCTGACCTTTCCATTAGGATCTATTCCAGGCTCCACTCTTGCTGTGTTTTTCTGCTCGCAGCCTCAGGGCCTTTTAACACAAGATGGTGAAACCAGTAATAGAAGGAATATCAAATATCATCACTATTATGAATGATTACTGTAATTTCTCAAGATGATGAAATACAGCTATTGATAGAGCAAGAGCATCCAGGAGACCCTGTCTCTGGCCAAGGTAACTTTGGCCAATCTTTGCACAGGCACAGGTCAAAATGACAATTATTGCTTCTAGATGGAAAAAGAAAATCTCAGTTTATCCTAGGTAGTACAACACAGAGAGGGGTGGCATGTTGAAGCTGATACAGTCAGTGTGGTTTCAGCATGGCAGGAAGGAGAGACTGCCCTATGGAAGAGCATTTCTCCTTGTGAGTTGAAACTTGGAGCAGAATGGGCTCGTAGTGTACTGGAAGAGAAAATCAGCTGCATATAAAAGTAGTCAGGACTTAAAATTGCACTGCACTTGATGAGAGCA
Source organism: Eulacestoma nigropectus (assembly GCA_013397775.1). Taxonomy (NCBI): domain Eukaryota; kingdom Metazoa; phylum Chordata; class Aves; order Passeriformes; genus Eulacestoma; species Eulacestoma nigropectus. Next base: position 468,871 of record VZTE01004276.1, read on the forward strand.
TCTGTCTCTACCTACCACCGTTGTGCTCAACCTGGTTCCAGTTACTCAGGGCTTTTTATGCAACTTCTTTATCAGCTCTTAACTGTACTTGACGGATGAAAGAGAAAGTGAAAAAATTCTAGGTCATTTCCATAGCTATACCTCCTTTCCCATAATCTGAATGACAATTTGACACCCAAGTTTCTATCGTCAGCTGTTCCTCCAAGGGGATGAGGGAAGAAAAATTTCTCGAGGTTTCCAATTACAAGTGTAATGATCTCCATGGAACAGAAAGCAATATCTGTCTATAACGCAGACAGGTTGAAACAGAAGATGCAGAAGAAGAATAATAGAAAGAAGAGTGTGACACATACATACAGAGACGGTCCTGACATCTATCCCCCAACGGTCCTCTGTCATTATTTGCTGAAAAACTCAATTTGCTTGTTTGGAGATGAAAAAAGAGAAAACCTCCAAAACGCAGAAGCAAAGAACTGTGTGGCTGAAGAAGGGGAATGTTCTTCCCTCCTACCATTTCGAAGATTTTTGGAAAGCTGATTTCTTTGACATGAAACATCAGGTGGACATCCTGTGGGTGTCTGCCAACATCTAATTCCTAATGTCAGGTAGCAGTTGACATTTTTGCTGGTTTTATCAGCTCTTGAACCTGACTCCTGTCCCAGCTCAGTTATAACCAGTGAAGTTAGGCCCTTACTCTGCATCTTCTCTGGTGCTGCCATGGACAGACCATGATTCATTTTGGGCTGTCAGATGATGCATCATCTTTACCAGTTTCTCTGATTGAAGGGAACATTTGCCCATGTCTGTAGGGAATATGATCAATGTGGTGAAAGTGATGCTGTGCAGAAGGATGGAGGTTCCTTTTTTGGTCACCTATGGCATTTTTTGTCTTTGGAAAACAAACAAAATCATCAACCTTTTCCCCTCTGCTAGTTTAGCCTTTATCCTACTTGTTTTTCCTGCTTCCTGGGGGGATTTTATAACCAGGCCTTTGAGACTGTTTGACTTATCAGATGCAGTTGTAGGTGATAAACAGATGACTTATAAGAGCAATTAATGCAACCAGCAGAGAGGCCAGGCACAGCATGGTTTTACCAGAGTCAGTTATGGAGAATGGTTATCTACTTAGAAACTGGGCTTTTCTGAGTTTGTTTTAACATTTCTTTTGAATCTGGGTGGTGTTTTTTCCTAAAATCCCTGATCCTGGTGTCTCTCTGTGAAGGAGCCATCCCTATCTGTGATGAGAGTGTCCATGCTGTGCTGTGCTCAGGGACAAGGGCAAGAGGTGTCTTTCAGATTTTAGCTGCCTCCAAGGAGCGAACCACACGTACACAGATAGGTCCCCCCCACGGAAGGGAGGCTAGAGTGACCATCAACTATCTTGATATCTTTTGGACATCTTGGGGTAGATAAAAGCTCTGGCACAAAGTAAATCAATCCCCTTTCTTCTGCCCAGCTTGATCCTACTTGGTTTTTCTACCTGCCTCCATAAAAACTCTCGTGGCACTGTCAAGTGGCACCATCCACATTCCAATGTGTCCACCTTTAGTAGCAATCTTGCAAAGTGGCCTATCCTGCAGTGGCTGGAAATGAAAAGGAAGGGTATTGCTTAGCTTACTTCTCCTTTGAAGATGTTTTCCACCTTGTTTCCTGAAGTGTGGGGAATTCCAGCTGTTTTTATCCTTTTTCGTCCTCTCACAGTGACTTGCTCTTTGCCTGTTGGTTCTGTCTTGCAGACAGCCTGTGTGAGTTTGGCAAATCAAGACAATGTTTTACCAGTTAAAAAAGTTGTTTTATGAACTTTGATGCTTATTGCAGTTTGGGAAATGCTCTGAACCAGATTGGCAGAAGCAAAGATTACCTGTGTTTCTGACAGAAAGACTTGCTGGAATAATTACAGCTCTCTGCAAGGGACCAGCCCCTTTCATTGCACATGCAAATTTCAGGTATGTGGAGTGACAGCTGCTTTGGGCTCTATCCAAAGGATTGGGATGCACTTTTCCCTGTATTTTAGTTAAACGGAAAAGAACAGCTCAGCAGATGGTGTGGCTTGAAGCTTGTCTTGCAGGAACAATACGAGCCTCAATCTAGGGTCTGTCTCTACTGGAGTATTTCAAATTCTGACCTGAAATACACATCAATCTACACTGGCATCATAACAGTGACTGTTGGATTGTATTCAGGCAGGTTGGGGTTGCCAGGGGCCAGAAGTGGTGCACAGAGATGGACAAGTGGGTTTGGCAGCCAGGAAGGGCCAGCTCAGCCACAGGGTTCACAGGAGGGACTGAGCTGTATTTTCTGCTTAGATGAGGTCAGGCACCATCTGAACTGGTTAAAAATCTGTTTACTGCTACCAAGACAAGTGCAGCCTAAATGATCTGATCTCTACGGATGGCCCTTTGGCTCCAGCACATAGCCATGGTTAAAATGCATAGATTTCTGGGCTGGTAGGCTGCTGCTGGGAACAAATTAGTTTCAGACTTTGTCCTGTACTGCTGTGAGCTCAACACAGCCATGAAGTGCAGTGCTGGAAAACCAGGGAGGATTAATGGAAAGTGAAAGTGATTCAACCCTAGGGCCTGAGAAATTCTCCTCTAATGCCAGTTTTCCAGCTGAGCAGCACCCTGACTTTAGTGGAATTACCCCTGATTCATACCAGTGAACGTAAAGGTTCTGGAAAAAGACCAAACCAATGTGGATTTTGCATCTGACTTAGCTTGATGTTCATGTTTTAATTTTCTGATATCAAGTGCGTCTTGAATGCCAATCCTATTTTCTCTCAAATCCCAGAATGCAGATTTGCGGAAACGGGCTTGGATTTGAGCCCCATCTCTGACAGGCAGCCTAACTTCAGCATCTTAGAGAAAGCATAAGCCTGAACAGCCAGTGTGACCGAGGAAAACAAGTGAAATCTGAAGAATGTGTTAGGTTTAAGATAAGAGATGGAGACTGGAACGGTGAGAGGCTTACAAGCCCAGCTTGCTTTGTTAATAGCTCTGGAGAGGGGACATAAATTCTTTTAACTTGATTTGTGCCCGGGTAATGTTCCTTTAAGAAAAACAACAACATAGCGAGATACTGTAAGGTTTCATTCCCACTGATAGGGTCTTTGCTGTGGGTGTTGTTATTCTGATCAGCTTTGGCATCGTATAAAATGGCACTTATTCTCCAAGTAAATCCGAGAAGCTTTTCAGAATTCATGAGGTTTAAGTCCAAATAATTACATTTATTGATCTCTACTATGTGAAGAAAATTTCCAATTTATTGCAGACCTCTTTGGTGTTGGACATCAAATTAGGCCATGTCAGGAATTCCTTTTTTTCTGCCTCTATTTTTTGATGCTTTTGTTGGACATGAGATTTTTCACCTGATAATAAACATTGCCAAAACTGTTGTTGCTGAGCGGGTAAACTAGGATGCCTCAAACAAGCCCCAGGCCAGGCAGACCCTCTGTAGGACCAAGGGGAGGAGGGAGGATTTTGGGTCAGCAGCCCATGTCCCTGATGCTCTGCTCCCCACACTGCCATGGCCCCATGGCAGGAGCATGAGTTGCTACTTGCTCTGATCTCCTCCAGAGGATAAAACAGGAACAATGCTTCCTGTAGTTCAGTGCGTTAAAGCCCAGGTGCTTGGAGATCCCCTGTCCCAGAGGCATCTTCTCTAGGAAAAGGAGGCTGATATTCCTGCTGGTTGTCCCTGAGCTGAAGGGGAATCACCAGTATGTCTTCACAGTGACTAGGAGATCCATATATCCTGCATACACATCTAGATAAACTCTCAGGGCCATCTTTGCTGGCCAAACTGTGGCTTTGGAGTTAACCACAAGAGACCAGCCCAGCACCTACCTGGGGCCCAGGATAGGTGGTAGGGTCTGTCTGGAGAACTCTGCTTCTGGACATACATGTTTCTCTTTCTGAAGGTAGGTCAACAGGCCCCTGACAGAGAAAAACACTTACTGGGGGCTGTGCCTTAAGCATGGAAATTGTCCAGGTGCTTAAAACAAGCATGTGCAGAGTTTGCTGGCTCAGAAGTTCAGAAGCCAAAGTTGATGCACTAGAAAGCCATGGCAAAAGTCACAGAGATTTCTTACTATACACTGATATACTCTGCATCATGTATGGGCTTTCAGGAGCCAGAGGCAAGGTCTTCACAGGTTGCTGCTTTCTGTCTCTGCTGCTGGGCTCTGCACCAAGCCCTTGGGCAGGCGGCTCGGCAGGGGCTCCCTGTGCTGCTGGTGGCCCTGCTCTGGTCTGACAGTGGTCATGGGAAGAGCATCCCAGTGCCTTGGGGCCACACAGCTCACTGCCTCGTCCTTCAGCAGGGTACCGTGGGCTTTGCCAGGGCTGGGGAGTGACTCAGCAGGACAGGAAGGGAACATTTGTGCTGAGGGCTTTCTGTGAGACTGGAAGCTGCTGCCAACAGTTTAATAAATTATGCCTTCCTTCAAATACACATTTAAATTTAGATCTCAGTTTAATAAGGCAGTCCTCACATGTTCTTTCAGGGCATATGTATTATTTAAAAAACATTTATAAAGGATTAATGTACTCTGGAGCCCCACTGACACAAATCTCTATCATTTCCAGTGCCAAAAGCCAAAACAGTCCAGCTTAGTCTAAGAAACGCTTTTCATCTGTGTGTTTATCTCTAAATCTGGCAGTGGGAAAAATGCTAGACTTACAATATTTGTTTATCTACAGGAGTCCTTTGTTTATCCAGTAAACAGGGACAGCACAAGCAGTGGTACTGCCATCTCTCCTCCGCTCAGCCTAACCTTTCTGTTCTGCACATGATTAGCATATTTGCAGAGAGGATCTCAGAGCTTCTGATCAATTTGTGCTGACTTCTGCCACCTTTGACTGTGCAGGCTGGTTGTCTGTACCTCCAGTGTCCTGGGCATCGATTTGTAAATTAGGAATGTGTCTGTCTTTCATAAAGGGCTTGTGTCAGATGTCAACTGCTAGAGGGATCTTGCAGATGGAGTGCTTATTATTTTTACATGGCAGATAGTTGTGCAACGAGGAGCAACAGAGCTGTTTCCCTTCATGACCCCACAGTGGGCTCTCAGTAGCTGCCCCTCTGTCCTGACAGCTGCAGCTGCTGGGCAGTGTTGTCCTTCATTTTGCTGGAGCAGGCAGCATTTCCAGCTGTGGCTCAGCTTTCTCATCCTTAAATCTGTGGAAGTGATGACTGAAGTAACAGATGCTGGGCTTAAGCTTTTGTGGGGAGCAGCAACTCATACCAAGAGAGGAGCAGGAGGTTTGATGAGGCTTTAGACATTGCTGTTCTTCTGACACTCTTCTGGAGGATGGACTTGTGTCAAAAACACTTCCTCCAGATGCTCAGGGCCAGCACAACCTTGCTGGGCAGTGGGAGGATGATGGAGACCAACTCCCCTCTCTGTTGCCTTTGAGCAGCCCCTGTGCAGCCCCACTGCTCTGCTGTAGGTGTGCAGCAGCTGTTGGGGTGCACCAGGGCTCCCACTCCTCCGGCTGACCTTGCTCCCTCTCACCAGAACAGCTGCTTTGTCAGGCAGAGGAGGGACATGGCGGGACAGCCAAGCAACCAGAAGTTTTTTACACAGCTGACTAGAGAGGTGAGCTGTGCCTGTGGTCTCACCCCACAGAGAGAGGTGGTCGATAGCCCAGCCTTGCTGAGCCTGGCCAGGGATCACTGTCCCAGAGGGGGTTACTGTATCTGCACGTGGAGAGGGTGACAGCTCTTGAGCTGCTGTCTGGGCTCCATCTCAGCTGCTTGCCTGACTCCCTGTGTCAGGGGTAGCTGTGGGACCAGGAGGCTGGAGAGATTTCTCCTCACCATCAGCGCTGCAGAAAGCAGCCACTCATTAACAATCAAGGTTTCGCCGGCACCTAAGATCTTTGCAAATTATTGTTGTGCACTACTCCTCTCCTGCCCTTTCCTTTCTCTGTGCTCCTTCCCCATGGCCTTTGATTCAATAAATCAAAGCTTAGTGCCAAATCTTGTTACATTCCAGCTTCCCTGTTATTCCCTCTCTGCCCTTTGGGAGATGAAAGCTTGGAAATGTGTATAATAATGAGGGTTGTGAGTTGTGAATAAAAGACATGAGAAATGTAAACTAGGAGGATGATCAAAGATGATGCATTAGCTCTGACGAGGATCTATATTGTTGCTAATAGGGTGGCCAAACCAATACAGGATAACAGAAAAAAATCCCTGTGGTACTGCTGATAAAGTCTCACTTTTCATTGGGAGGAAGGTGAGAAAAGAGTGTCATAGAAAGGGATCTGTGGTATTTGCACTTTTCTTCAGTGGCAGAGAGAGATAATCTCAGTTCTTGAGGCGGCTGAAAGATTGGTGAAAAATGTCTAGTTAGGCTTTCATTGAACATAATAGGAGTATTCCCATTTCTTTCATATTTTTTTTGTAATCAAGAAATAGGAAATAACATTAATTATTTTTGTTTTATCTTTTATTAATTAACTGCCATCTTTGAAAATTGTCAAAATAACAAGTTTTTAATTCTAACTTTTTGACTTTTTTCTCTCTTGTTCCCCTGGTTTTTTCATTTTCATTATCCTATTTTTTTTCCTAAATAGAGCAAGAGAAAATAATAGAGGAGTGAATTAAGCCTGTATTAAGATCTAAAGCATATATGATGAAAGAGTGTATAGTTTTTAAAAATTTAAAATAAACAACAAAACACCCAAAAGAGAAATAAAGGTCAATTTCAGTTTGAAACCTGTTTCTAACAGCTTTTTCTAAAAAATACCTTTCTGGTTTTCCAGATCAGAAAATTCTGTGTTGTTCACCACCTCTGCTGGTGCATGCTTCCTTAGATTTTCTTTTCTGTAGCTGTTTTTCACATTTTCACCTGCTTCAATCTTTGCATCTCGTGCACAGCCTTGGATCCCAGACACCAGCCCAGCCCTCATGGGAGTGGGACAGCACAGAGAGATTTCTTCATGATTTTAGCAAATAACAATGAACAAGAGTTGCCAAAATGAAACCAAATTCCCCTTGGGTTTGCATTTTCCTGTGTCCTGAAATACATGCTTCTAACTTCTCAATTATTCCCTGTCTGATGTCTCAGCATTTGCATTGTTTTTTATGAGCTAATATTTTGTTGAAGACTTTATTGATTTGTGGCTTGTTGATTTCAGACCATTTCTCCAGTTTATTGACACTACTTTGAATTCAGGTCCTGTTCTACAAATGTGCTCTTAAGCTGGAGTAATCAGCAGATTTTATAATGCACGCTCTCTGCTGTTGTTTCAGTTACCGATCAAGAGCTGGAACAGATCCAGGACTGGGTCAGATTCTTTTGGGATCCAGATGAGATTTCAGACTGGCAGTTAACCACTGACACGTTACTGTTTGGTGTTGCCTTTTTGTTAGTTAGTTAGTTTTGATTTTGGTTTTTTTCTGTTTGTTTGCTTTGTTTTGTGATTTTGTGCGTGGGGTTTTTTTTGTTAGTTTGTTTTTTGTTGGTGGTGTTTTTTGGTTTTTTTTGGTTTGTTGGTTTTTTTGTTCGTTTGTTTGTTTTTGTTTTTTCTCCCTGCCTGCACTGACAGGTAATTTCATGTAGGCCAGTGACTCCCACCCCATCACCTGTGAAATGCTGATGAGCACAAAGCCATAGCAGGTGGTCTGCAGGTGCTGCAAAGAAGAGTTCTTCCTTTTGAATTTTTGCCTATTAAAAGTCTGATGGTAAAGCCAGACAGTGTTTGGATGGGAGTTTTTATCTGGTTATACTCAAGGATCCAAACAGCTAAAAGTACTGCTAAGCTGGATTGTATTTCCTTGGTTTGCCTATGGCCATGTGGGACAATATTGAGTGCTTTGCTAAAACATACATCTCAGCTACTTTCTCCTTACTCTCCTTACCCTGTCAAAGACAAAATTAGATTTTTCTGGGATAAACAGCAGACTTGTCATCCTTTTTGTTGGAATGAAGAACTGAAATTATTTTTACTTGATGAATTCATTATGCTGAGCTGTTTTTTGTCAACTGGTTTTCCTTTGGGTTTTTATATATAGATCAGGTAGCAATCTCTGCTAGGGTTTTTCCAGGCAGACTGACTAGTCAACATTTTCTCATGTTCCCTTTTCCCCTTATTTTAAATAGATATTGTATTCGCCCTTCCTGTGTCTCCAGGGATCTCTTCCAAGGCATGAATTTCCGGGATGATTTCTGAACAGATCAGATATTCTTACAACTGGTTCCTTCAGTGCTTGGGGCTCAATTTCAGAATACACTGATAATTTGACCATATCTCAAGATTTTTTCTTTCTGGCTTGTATTTCTGTCCCCTTGTTCAAATTAATTTTTGAAGTATGTTATAGAGCCTGAAGCAGAGATGGATTAGGCTACTTCACCCTTCTCTATACCAGCCATCCTTTTCTCTTTTCCTGTTAAATAATAGCCTGTATGTGCTCATTTTCTGCCTCTGCTGATAACCTAACACTTGTACTTACAGCTTTAGGTCCATTACCAATTGTAATTAAATTTGTGCTTTAGCATTTCTGATTTTTATGCTGGTTCTTCACTTTGTGGTCTAGTTTTCACTTTTTCTCTATTTTCTTTTTGATTTTCAAGTTCCTAAAGGGCTCTTGACACAGCTATAGTGGTCTTTAATTCAGCTTTCTGTATTTCTATCACAATAGGATAGGTTGCCATTGTGCTTTAACATGGTTTATCTCAGTAATGGCAAATTTCTTTTCTCTCCTCTGTGCTTAAATTCTGTTCTTAGGAGACCTTATCTGCCATGTTGCTGAATCTGTTGGAGTCTGGGAGGGAGAGCCTGCATTTTCCTTAGGCTCCTGCTAATTCTGCCTCACTTTCAAAGAACATGGGGTGCCAGCATGTCAGAATTAGTGCACCCAAATGACTTCCCAGCTGAGATTTTTAACTAGTAGCTACCTACTGATTGCAATCAAGCCTAGAAAAGTGGCTTTCTCTGCCAGCATCTTCCTTCACTGTTTGAAAGAAATCCCCCGAGCACTTGAACAGTCTGGCATGCTGTCTGTTCCTGCTCTACTCCTTTTCTAGTGCTTCTAATAACAGATGAATATTGTTGCTTTCTGCCAGCCACTGTTCTGCCCCTTTGCTGCCTCTGGTAATTTATAAACGCAAAAAAGCCAAGCTTCAGCATCTCCTTGGTGAGATGGGTGCAGTAGCATTTTTTATTGATCTCAGCCTTAGTCTTGTCTTTGCTTCATTTAAGAAAGCTTTTTTTTTTTTTTTTGTTTGGTTTGGTTTTGTTTTGTTTTTGTTTTGGTTTTTTTTTTTTTACTTTAGGGTCGGGTTATGTGTAATCCTCTGTCTCCTCCATCTGTTTTCATTCTGCCTACGAGGGGCTCCCACTCTTCCTCGCTACTGCTTGTGCTCCCTGAGCGCATGCAGGCAACTCACTGTCTGCCCTTGCACCTCCCTCACCTGACGTTTCACATCCTCCATGCAGCAGCTTCTCCTCCTTTTCCTCACCACTAGGTTTTCTCACCTCACCAACCAGCAGGTTGTCTCAGCAACTCTGAGAAAGGCACCATCACCCACAGGTGGGCAGGTGAGTGCTCAGCAGCGTGCTTTTGCTGCATCCATCTGCATGGTCCTGGGAGCTAAAGTGGGTCCTGTAGGTAGCTAAAGGACAGCCTGAGTCAAAGCTGTTAACTGCTTTTCACACATAGTTGTAAAAATTCCCTAGAATTTTACTGTCTGCCATGAAATGTATTGATTTCCAATAAACTGAAAATGCTTTGGTTACAAAACAGCTGCTTTTTGTTTTTCATTCTTCCTTCTCCTGTTCTGGAAAATGTCCAGTAGTTGGTGGTGACTTTTAAATAACACTCTTCAAGCATAGAGAAAAGGACTTTTTTTTTTTGGGGGGGGGGGGGGGGGAGGAGG
>VZTE01004276.1:478773-616106 GCA_013397775.1 Eulacestoma nigropectus
GGTAAGAGCCTAGTTTTCTATAAAATGGCTTTATAAAAAGTATTTAGCTGATGATATAATTTAGTGATTTCCCTCTGCAAAATACAATTTACCCCTCTTCTTTATCTTCTCTTCACAGCTTCCCCAGAAGCTGTGATCCTGCAGATCCTGTGATGCTATCAGCTGCATTTACAAAAATCTGGTATATATATTTTTGCCCTTTTCATTCGCAGTTTAATTTTTTCCCTGCACATATTAATATGAGCAATTCTCTTTATCTGAGAGTGAGGAACTAAGAAAAGAAGAAATAAAAATCTTGGGGCTCTCATGAGCTGAGGCAGAAGCAGCTGGTGGTTTTGGTGGCTGAGTGTTCTGGTTGGGTCTCCAGCATATTGACTGAGGTGCTGTTCCTGAAATGAGCAGGACGGGGCCCTGGCCATCACTCTGAGTTGCAGCTGAAATATTAACAATACCTTTAGGGAACATGGTTCCTTTTCCAGGAGCTCCCTGGCTCCTTTTCCAGGCTGTAAATGCATGGAGAAGTCAAGGTAGCTGTGCTGGCACTGCAGGTGTCCCAGTGCTGTCATACTGCGGTCCTGCCTGGAGCGGGGGAGGCAGATGTAACAGTGAAAGTGCTTATTATTTTTTTTCATTTTTATTTCAGGTTTAACTTCTTCATAGGTTAGTAAAGTCTCATTTTGGGGTCTGGTGATTAGGTCTGATTTGGTCAACAACAGCTGGCTATTGTCTTTGCCAATGACAATTTCTGCCTCTGAGAAATACCAACCCCTGACAGATACTGGCCACGGGGTAACCTCCTCTTGGAGCAGCCCACAGAGAGCTTTGAGCTTCCTCAGTCTGAAAATTAAACAGCGGGATGCTGGTAGCTGTTCCGCTGGCAGGTTTTGTTAATGATGAAGAATTACCTATTATGCCAGCATTGGGTGGCTTTGACAATTTCATTACACATTACTAATAGTGTTATTAATACATGGCAGCTTCTCCGTGACTTTCGAGCGCATGTGTGCGTGTAGATGTGTGAGCCTACGTGGGTGCTCGGAGGAGGCAACGATGAAGACAACAAATCTGTTGTCAGAATGCAGCAGCCACTGCTCTGTCCCTTCCTCCCATGGGGGAACTCTGCCAAAAGTGGCACTGACTCTGGCAGGCAAAGGCCTGGCTCTGCCTTTCCTGGGAGCAGAAGCATGAGTGAAGTTGACTGATGGGAAAGATGCTGATCTCTAGTGCTATGGCACTCTCGTCTGCTGCCAGAGGAGTCCATCTGTGACTTGGGAAACTGATTCCTGGATCCTCTTGTCATTCATCCTCACTTCAGATCTGCTCCCCATTCTTCTTTCCTGGTCTTTATACTTTAGACCACAGCCAAATAATTCAGTTTCTGGGACAGGTTTAAGTGTTAGGCCTCCTACCAGGCACAGTCGAAAGCAGTGGCACAGAGCTGACCAAATAATGGAGGGTGGAACTGCCTTGCTTTCTCAGCAGCAGTTTAGCTCAAAGGATTAAAAAATGAAACAAAATTCTTGTGGTGCTGTCATAATGTGAAAGACATTGATATGACATGCATGCAGCTAGTGCAAAATTGATCTCCATTCAGGGTTCCCTGGAGATCATATGCATGCAGCCTTGAGGGGAAGGGACATATGGGATTAGGGGGAATGCAAGCCAGAACAATTTGGAATGGAGTGATGTAGCTAATCTCTTCCCAGAGGGGTGGCTCAGCCACCTCAGAGGCAGCCTACCCTGCTCACCTCCTGCAGCCCCGTAGCGTGGGGCAGCTCCTGCCCAGCAGGTCAGGCAGGTGTCAGCAGTGCTGAAAAAAGGGACGGTGGCTGCTTTGGCTTTGTTTGTCTCAGGCAGGGAGAGAATGCGCAGCAGCCCTGCCTCTAAGTGGGCTGAAGTCTTTAAACACCTCTTGAGGCAAGTATCAGAAGTCTCTGTGTGTGTGTGTCCACCCCTGTCCATCCAGCATCTGGACAGTCTAATGTATTTGGATTTAACCCAGCAAGAGGCAGAAAAGGAGGAATGTGTCTGTTGCACCCAGAGAACTCTATCTATACAGACCCCTTTCTTCCTCTTTATCTGCCTAATTTTCAGGATGTTTAAGAGCAAAATCTCCCCTACAGTGCTTCATACGAACAGCACCAGGGCATTCCATTCCTGGCCAGCCCCTCAGGGGTTTCTGCGCTGCAGTGTGAACCCTGATGTCAACACTTTACATTGTTGTTGTCTGCTGATCTGGGAGCAGGACTCCTCTGCAGTGCAGTATCAGCGGCTTTGTGCACAACACAACTGCTGTCTTGGGCTGCCTTCAGGGCTCCAGCACTTTCTGGGGTTGTTGCAGCCCTATGGAGGCCAAGGACATAGCCCTCATTTGATCTCCTGGCCTTTATTCCCATCCCTCTTACAAGGAACTGTCTTCTGCTGTCTTGTGCAGTGCTGGGAGTAGCTGTAAATATGTCAGACCACTTAGCTGTAGGCTGGCCCCTTCTCTTCATGTCAGTGAGCCAGAACAGGATGGGAATTTCACTATTTTCCGCCAGTATTAGTCTCATAATGAAATACATGGGAAGAAGTTTAGGAAAGTTATGAAAAAACACCTCATTCTCTTTATTTTTTTCCCCACTTCCCAATATTTTGAACTTAAACCATCTGCAGAAGAAATATGTGTAGAAATAGCTTGTGCATCAGTGCAGGTGAATTTTTCTGTGTCTTGAAAAATGGAACAATTCTTTCCTACAGCTATTGATTGTCATTCCACATCTATGCTGTCCTCCTAACTTCAAATCAATTTGTGCTTTACCAGGCTCTTTCATGTCATCTTATGACAGAATGCTAACTTTTCCCCTTAAAGGCTATTTATCTCTGTCTCTTTGTAAGGTCAGTGAAAATCACTGTACTCTGGCTCCCTAAAAGTAATCCATCTCGTGGAGGAAATGATGAGGTAGTATTATGTCTGGCAGTCTTTTTAAACAAGTCCTCAGAAACATAAAGAAAAACGTGATCGGCTTGGTCAGGGAGGGGGGAATTGAGGATGTTGCAAGAGTCAAGTTTGAAAGCAATCAAGGGAAAGCTTGGAGTTTGTATTCTGGAAATGTCCCCTCTTCTGGAATCTATTTACGGATATTTTCTGCTGCTACAGAGGGGGGAAATATTAATAGTAATCCAAGCAGGCTCCCAGGTGGTGGATGGCCATGAGTCTGAATTGGAAGGATAATTTATCTCCTCTGCCACTTTGAAGCCTTTTAGCCTGGGGGAGATCCCTTGTCTAATGAAATTAATTGAATGTGTCTGCAGTCTGGGTACTCCATCTGAATTTAAGTTTTAGCAGTTTCCAGGTATCTGCTCCTCTCCAACAGGCCCAATGCCAGCATTGCATGTGTCCCGCACTGCTCCAGGCTCACGCAGAATAAAATCTCCAGTACAGAAACAGCCTCCTGCTGTCTCTACCACTGTGTGTCTGAGCTGCCACTGAACTGCATGCACTGCAGAGCAGTCAAAGGATCAATTGCAGTTCGAAAAAGTTATAGAAGAAATTGTCACAGGCTATTTTTAAGTGCAGAACAATAATGTCACAGAAAACTTCTAAACAGCAGGTTGCCAGAATGTAGGAGAGTGTTATTGGGAAAGGGTCACTCTATTTTCATCCTCCTCTTATGCTGTTCACCTCAGTGTTAGTTATTGGCAGTTATTAGAGACAAAACACTGGAGAAGTTTAATCTTTGGCCTGACTAGGAATAGCCATTTTTGCACCTGTTGCTGGCTCAGGAGAGTCTAAAGCTCTTGGTGGAAACCATATATCAAACATAAATCTCTGATGGCAAATAAAAGAGTCCCGTGCTCTTTTCCCAAAGAAACAAACAGGTTGCATATCAATCAGACGCTGGGAAAATGAGAAACTGAGCTGTAGCTGTAGGCATCCATGTGGCTGCTTGTGTTGAAACAAAGAACTGGATCACTGCAGGAACTCTTTTGCCAAGGTGGGAGCACAGTGGGCAGGATACCTAAGGGTCCCCAGAAGCAAGCTGGTCAAAATAGTGAAGAAAGCAATACAGACAGCAGTCACACTTTAATAGGCCTGATGGGGATTGATTCAGCATTTAATTGATCAAGAGAAAATTGGTGGGGAGGGAAACTGGTGACAGGTGGTGTAAATTACCATAGATGGCTAGACACTGTAAATGGTTATTTCTTTCTTTTTCTCATGCTACATGCCGACAAGAATGCAACAGGCATTTAAATACACTTATATTTCTTTTCTGCTCATTTTTTTCCTGCAACCTTCTTTTCCCTTCACCACCAAGCTGCATTCAATTTCTATGTTTTTACTTTGGAGCAGATTATCTGATTTTATACAGATTTAAACATGGCTCTGAGACTGCATAAAAGTGCCAGCGATGTGACAGTGGTTTGCATGGGCTTAAATGCTGTATTATGTGGATAGCCAGCAGCCTGGCTTCATCGTGAATAAATGCAGATTTGGTATGTATAGATGTGTGCTTATTTGCTGAATACTGATGTCCTTTTAGCTCTGGGAGCTTCCAGAAGAAAGTTGTGTTTGCGTGACAATCTTGTTCCCAAGGAAGAAAAAAATGCTTGTGCAGAGGCACTGGCCCTTAGGCTGTTGGATGAGGGACGTTTTTCTTTTCTCATGTAGGTTGCACTGAAATCAGCACCGAGAAAACCAAGCTCTCACTAGCAGAAGCCTGATTTTTTTTGGTGACGTTTTATTTCTTTTTAAAAGGGACATTTAGTTGGGATGCTCTGCCCTGTCAGTGAAAAACAAAATTATGTTGATTAAAGGCTTCTGTTAGGTTCAGTGGGAGTCTGACTCACTTGGATGCGGTGAGGTAGTGAGGTGAGTATCTGAGCTCGCACATGTCCTCCTTCTGAGGCTTGAAGACACATCCTTGTCTTGCTTACTGAGGAGCTATTCTGCTGTGCCTCAGCTATGCTGAGGGGCACGAAAAGATACGTGGCCCCTTTCATGTGTAGAAACTTAGAAATCCCTGTTGCCTGTCTCAATTTTTTGCCTTGATGTTGGAGAGTGAGCTGTGTCTTGGACAGTACTGCAGTGCAGACTGACCCAGAGAAACCCTCAGGATTCTTCCCCTGGGTGGTACAGGCAGCATTGCCATCGGCAGGGCTTGGCAAGCAAGAGGTGGCCTTGAATATGATTTATGCAGAGAAATCTCCCTGATGGGAAGGTAACAAACATTTCTTACTGGAACAGGAGGTCATTCCTCTGGGCTTGAATGTAAATTCTATTTGTTCCAGCTTAAGTCCAAATTTTGTGAGTCTTATCCTACAGCACCATGTTGCAGGTCTTATTTTTTTATTTAATAAATATTTTCTCACTGATTAGTCTCTAACCTGCTACTCATCCCAGTGGGCACCACTGTTAGAGGCAATTAAACAGCAGCCCCATTTTCTGTTTCTGTATTCTGTCACGCTGAAGTATTTAATCACGGAGCGGATCGATATGGATGCCTCTTCCTCTGCCCTGCTCTTCCCAGGTGAAGAGGCCATCTGCAGCAAAGGGTGGTAGACTAGATTTAAAAAAAAATTCATAAGGAGTAGTCTTGACCTCTGATAAAGGTCCAGTAAAAGATGTCCCACCAAAAAATCACCTATTTTACCTTTTGTTTTTTTGAGTAAAATAATATAAATAAGAGAAAATGATGCAACAGTTTTCCATTTTCTGCACCCCCGTTCAAAACAAACATGTTCTTTCCCAGATAATGTATAAGTTAAAAAAAAGGCTGCAGAGAACTGGCTTTTATAGCAGACATAAAAGGTGCACCGGTGCCCTCTATAAATACAGATGGTGTTTGATGTGTCTGGATCTACTTTGCAATGAGTGAGACAGTTTAATGACAGAAGACTGTGCCATCCTGGAGAACCTCCAGATCCTGGTCCTGATAGGAAAACAGTGAGTCCACTTCAGCTCTGCCAGAGATGTTTTAATGCCCGCTTACAAATCTACGTGGAGGGATATGGTATTGACTTAGAGGTTGCTGCAGGGACAAGGGAGAAAACTTTCTTGTGAGGAAAGTTTCAAGAAGGGCAATGTAGGAGCCCTGAAGAACTCTTTTTCACTTTGTCAGAAGAAGCTATGGGACATGTTCAGCAGGGTGGGGCCTATTGTCAGAGAGACTGGAAGGACGTGGCATGTGAGCCAACAGCCCTGAACCGGCTCACTTTCTTTTGTACTTCATTTTTTCATTGTTGCAGAGGACTAACTGCTGTCTCTTAGGGAATTACTTCTAAGTGTTCTTAGTGTAAATCTAGAGTGGCTTATCATTGTTCTTAGGATGCGTAAATGCGGATGAGTTCCAGGGAAAGGATGCTCCTGTGTCCTCTCTGAATGTAATATACCAGTAGGATAACAGTAGGATAATCATGGAGTGTCAAGGGAAGGGTCAACATACTTTTCTCTGGAGATGTCATTTCAAAAGCTGCCTTGGTCACACAGAAAAGGAACACAATCACAGAAAAGGAACAATATCAAGAAATCCAGATGATGAACTGGGAAGGGTGCAGTGTAGACACAGGTTAATGTAGTAATGGCCACTGGACGCAGCACTGGAACACAGCAGTAATGATCGCAACAACAAGGGCTGAAGGGCATCAGAAGAACTGAAGGAAGTGTTTGCAGGGCAAATTTGCTGTTCATATACTGCTGGAGTCCTGCTTCCATAAGCAAAAATACTAAAAAGTAATTCCAGCAGAATTGCATTCCTCCCTGGTAAGTGAGATGAAGGCTGACATAGCATGGAATGTCTGATTGACATAGATCTGGTGGCTGAGTACAAGACCTGAGATCGAAAGTGATGTATCAGGGAAAAAAAGAACATTTTAAAAGATGCTTGTGGGACTCAGACTTCCTTTAGGAGAGGTGAAGTTTAACCAAACATTTCTCCAGCTGCTTTGGCTTCTAGGTACCTGCTGATTTCAGTAGTCAAAGTAACAAGGCTTCAGAGGCTGTTTTCTGGACTGTGCATTCCCTTGGACCTTGAACTGTCTGAACTTGATCATCTGCAAAGATATTTGCATGGATATCTTGAACATGTGTAAAGTGAATGAGTATCCAGCTTGATGTTGAAGAAATTTCTCTGGGAAACTGAAATTTGTTTCCTGTGGTTATTACTTTTGCTGCAAGTGTCTCTAAACTGCTGTTTGGAAGTAGTTTCACTGTTTGTAACTGCAAATGTACCCTGAGTTTGAAGAAGAGTTGCATTAGCTAAGCAACAGGGAAACAGCAGAGATCTGTGAACCTCGTTGCCTGCAGTCCCCCAGCTCCTTGCTCAGCCGTGAGACAGCCCAAGAGAGGCAGTGCCCACCAAATGCCACCTCGTGAGTCACCATATGGAGCCAGCGGGAGCTGTGCCACAGGTGCTGGCAGCCGCAGCCTTCAGGAGAGAGCCATCTCATAGCAAATGATGATGAGACAGGGTCAGGGCACGCATCATTTTTGTAATGTCTCTTGGTACCTTCCAGCTTTCCAGCAGCCAGGAAAACAAATTGCCTGCAGGCACAGCAAAGGCCAGGGTTGCCATCAGCTCAGCAAAATCGCTGGCGGTAATAGACCCATCGACATTTTCCTCTGCAGCAGTGGCTGTCAGCACAAGGTGCTTTCATTATCTGTGGGCTGGGCTTTCGTGGGATCATTTTGTGTTTCATTTCAGTGAGAGTCACTTCTCACCTGTCATGTTCCTGGTGAGCTGCTCCCCACAGTGTAGCAAGGACAGGAGAAGAGAGGCTCAGAGATATAATGTGTATTCCAGTGAAATATTGGAAGTAGCCGGATGTGCCATTGCTTGCAGAGTGACAGGAGGGAAGCCCAACTGGTCCCAACAACCCTTTAGCTCTACAGGTGTCTCTTGCACTGGTGTAACCCAGAGGAATTAACATCTCAGCGTAGATGTTTACTTTGTAGTTCCTCTGATGGGAAAGTTGGCTTAGTAGGTACCACGACCCTTCGTCCTTGGCACTGCTTCTTGTTTCTCTTTTCCCTGTTGCCTTTTATTGCCACTATGGTTTTGGTTTTAAACCTTGTTTTTAAACATCCTCCATTCCTAGGGCTCTTTACTGGTGCATGCCAGATACATTAAAATGTCAATAACCAGTCCTACAGAACTGCTGGGTGCTGTTGCCTCCTCTGGTGTTGCCAACTTGGTGTTGTCCAGGAAATGTGGGACCTCCTTCATGGGCCATACCAAGGTTTGTCCACAAAGGCAACCTCTATCCAGCACTGAGGTATACAACTCGTAACACTGCCACTTCTCCAAAGAACTGGAACATACAGGCAGGAACCTGGGATAAGGGGCTTGAAAAATGGAGTGTGAACCTGATCTCTTCTTCAATTGATGGCAGAAGCAGCAGCAGTGGCAGCTGTGCAGGGAAGAGGACTCTGAAGCCGGCAAACCAGCTGCCAAAGTACAATTCTCTCTCACCTGCTTTGTCATCAACATATAGGCTTTAACTTCTCTAAAGATGGACTGTGCTCTCAGCAAAGGAAACTCAAAATCTTTCCGCGGCTGCGGAATGCAGAGTCAAGAGACATGAGTCATTCAGACTCTCATTTTCCAATGGGCTTGATAGTTAGGCTTTGAGAAATGACTTAGCTGCATGGCTTAGTTGTGCAGTGATTTGCAACAGGGCACAGTGTGAGTCAGGTGCTGATGCTCTGAGCTGGAAATTTGCTGCCTGACTTAAATGGCTTCACGAAGTGCAGGCCTGGAATTAGGACAACCAGTCCTTAACACTTCAGAAAGTGGCTATCTGTGGGTACAAGCCAGATAATGGCAAACCCGTGATACTTCGTGCGGTGAAATTTCCTTTCACCATTCACCTGTTACTTGTGAATGTACTTTCCCTGTTACATCAAAGTTTGGGGCTCCTTTAATGTCAAGTGAGATTTCCTCACCTAATAAAACAGCCCAATGACTTGCAATTCAGTATTTAGCAATTTACTGAAGCATGGCATCCAAAACCCCTTATTTGCATTTCTTCCTGCATCATCTTCCCTCCTTTCCTGACATAGTCCCTTACCTGCCCTCACAGTTGTGCTCTCTTTCAAGCCATTTCTTCTGATCTCTCCACCAACTAATTAGAGAAGCAACCCTGAGAGGCATCATGGATCTCAGCTATGTGTTACAGCCGTGTAATATTCACTTTGACATCCAGACAGCTTTCATTTCTCCCTGCCTGCGATAGGAGTCAGAGAGCTGGAGAAGAAGAAATTGTGTGGATTGTGCAGATGGGATGGGGTACCAGCATGAGCCTCATACTGCAGCAGGAAGTGCTTTGTGATTTAAGTTAATGTCTGGAGGAATGGTAGTCTGGTTAGGCAGCAGCAGGCAGGGAAGATGAATTTTGTTTTTGGAGAAGACAATCCTGGAGAGTGTGTGTGAAGGTTTTGAAGCCTGAGCCTGAGCCTGTGGCTTCCAGTCTCACGAGACTCTGCTGCTTCCCTTTGAAAGGGCCCAAGCAGTGTTTGAACTGGGTAAACCAGCAGCCATCTGAACTGCCTCAATGAAAACTCAAAGCCCCTTGTCAAGGATGAGGGCATGACCAGGAATGGACATAATCACATTCATTTAAGTAAAACTCTGTGGTCTGTTTTATTTGACAAATTATTATAATTGTCCCATTTGGAGGTAGAAGCTATGAAATTGTTTCTTAGCTGTTTTCATAATTCACCTGTCATTAGAAACCTCATGAAGACAGCATTACCACTACATTTATAGATAAAAGCCACACACATACATTTGTCTCTCTGTAATCATACCCATGGCTGGAGGTTATTAACAGGATCACAAAAGCAGGCATTCGAAATGGAATCAGTGCCCAAACTATCACTGCCCAGGCAACTTGTGCTTTGTGCACCTCTGCTCTGATAGTCTTTAATTACATTATCTCAGATGTTTTATGCCTCCTTTCAGGGCTCAGGATACATAGTGTCCATTTAATGAGCAGCTGTTCAATATTTTGTTTTACCATCACTGACAAAGACACATCCCCTTTCCTTATTACTGGGAGCTAATCAAACTCTGCTCTGAGGACAGCATGAATCACTTCCACTTTTTTTTTTTCCTTCTGTGATGCTTGCTATCTTAACACTTCCCCCATGAAATTGTCTTCAGAAGATGTGGAGAATTGAACCAGGGTGCTGTTTTCCACTCACTGGAGCACAGGAGACGAGGGAATAAGAAAGTGGAGAGAGGCTGTGAGTTTCAGAGGCCCGTATGTGACACCAGTGCAATGTGAGCCAAGCTCTGCTCACAGTGCACCACCACTGTCGCCTGCAGCTGCTTTCTGTGTGCTTCTGCCAACCACGCCACAAGATAATGTATCAGAAGAAAATAGCCACATGAATAACGATTACTCTAAGCTGCTTTTGCAATGTTCAGTACCCTTTTGTGTTTGCAAACACTGTCTTCATGCTCTGCAAATTTTTCAACTTAAAAAAAGTAGAAAGAGAAGACTCTAGGATAAAAAGCAAGAATAAAGGAGCATAAGAAATCTTGTAAAAATCTTTAGGGAGTTGAAGACAATCAAATTAAATTAGCCTGCCAGGGACTATATTATAATTGCACAAAAATGTTGCATAGGCATCTTCAGTTCTAAAATTTATTTAGAATTTTTAATTTTATCTAGAATTTATTTAGAATTATTAATTTAAACTTTGCTTGCTGAATTTGAAACCACAAGAACGTTCTTTACAAGTAAGTGTGAATGTGTGCCTGAATGTACATGTGCAATATCCTAAATTTAAAAAAAATAGTAGCTGAAAACAAGATTTCCATCATGTAGCTATAGATGACTGGGTCTGAACTATCATAAAGTTTGGAACATTTTGGTTGCACGGCTGTAGACCTCTGCCCCTGAGTTAAAGGAGTGTCTGACAGTAGCAGGAGGTTGTCATCATTAGGTTTAATTTTCTGTAGGGGGAGAAGAGACACCCACTTTGCCAACACCTATTCATAGACCCTTCCCTTCAGCAGAAGATGGGTAACAGTTGGGATCATGGGCTCCTCTTCTAGATTCTAAGGGCTGGGTGTTCTGCTGGATGCAAACTCTTTTGCCAGTGAAGGACTGAATGTGTTAGATCTGCTTCATCTGTCATGGAAGGAGAAAGGAAAGAAGAACAAAAAAATTATAGGAAAGACAGAAAATACATGAGCATTCAACAGGAATTTTCTAAGTGCAGCTGGATGTGGCAAGGGATCTGTCATTTCATCTTCTTTATTCTCTGAGTGGTAGTTGCTGAATATTGGTCAAAAACATACTGTGTTTTATATAAAGAAGAGCCTCATTAAACTGCACTAATAACCAGAAATCCTAGGGTAGATTGATATATTAATGAAGTTTACACAGGAAAACATACAGTGACCCCTAAGGAAAACTGTACCTGAAGCTGATGTATTATATTTGGAATTGATTTGGAAAGTTTTTTGTTTAACTTATTTCAGAGAATACCTGACAGTCAACTGGTGAATCCACTGAAGAGCATATGATAACGCAAGGAGAGTCTGAAAACTTGTGATCCCAGTTCTGCTTTTCAGTCCTTGCTAGAGAATGGGGAAAGAGCCCTGCATCTTGATGAAAACATTCAGGCATCTTCAGCAATTAAGTGTTTGTGGGTGAGCTTTTCAAACCCTCTAATCTGTTCATCAGCTAAAACAGAAATCGCCAGACTTTGTCTGGCCTGTGTTATGATCAGTGTGCTAAATGGTTTTTATGGATGTTAGATGTTTCCAAGGGAAGAGTAGAAGTCTCCTGGGGAATAGTTCTGGAATCACTCTATTTCCTTTCACCTGTCCTCTTTGCGTGTCTCAGTTATTATTTGCCATTATTATCAGAGGCTGGAAGCTACTCTAAGTCCTGCACGGAAGTAACAGCAACTGGAGCTGAAATTCTAGTTATGGGGGTGGAGGGATGGAAGGAAGCACAAAAAACTGAAGGAGGGAAAGGACACAAGCAGTGGGACTTTCTGTTCACATTGTCTTTCAGACGACCACCCCACTGGCTCCTGTAGGAATGCTGACTATCTTCCAGGAGGTATCTCTGAAGGAGCACGGTTGTCCTAGAAGAGAGCTGCTGCTTAGAGAACACACAGAGGTGAGGAAACAAGGACAAGGGGCAGGGGCAAGGAGTGTACACGACCAAATCTCGGAGAAGTCCGAAAGGTAAGGATGGAGATAGTACATGGCAGGAAACTTGAGGAGAATTGCAATCAAGGGCTCTTTATCTGACTTCATTCTGAAAAACTATGTTGTCTATGGGAACAAGTACAGCATGGTTTGATGCCAAGAGGTTTGCTGCATGGTATCAAATAAATCCTCTTCCTGTTGTCTGATGGTGTCCCGGGTATTTTTTTGCCTGAAGTCACCCAAGTTCTTCTTGTGAACACCTGACTTCATTGAAACATAGCAGGCTTTGTCTTCCTGTTTACTCTGTCTTCACTCTGTCTCATCTGTTTCAGACTTAAATTATTTCCTATTTTGTGAACCTCGTTATGTGTCTTCTATTTCTTGGAAATGTTCACCATGGAAAGCAGAGTTACAGTGAATTTTTTTTCCAAGAAAGCCACCACAAGCCCTTTGGAATCATGTAGTATTTTGCACAGTGACTTTGTGTCCTATAAAATGTCACCTCTCTTGGCTGCTCTACGGGTAGCCTGAACAAGCAGGAAGAAGAGGAACTTCGTGCTGTCAGTAATGGATAGGAAGCCACAGAACAGAAGACCTTAAACCTCAATGGGATTGTCAAGTTTGCTCATTTCCAGCTATAGTGTTTTGAAGTTTTGTGGGAAAGAGCATCTAGAGCCTGCTTTGTGATTTATGACAAGCCTGACCACCACAGCTGGCTGCTGAACTCACCCTGGCTTCAAGCAAATGGTGAGGCAAGCTGTGGCTTTCCACATGTCTAGCTGAGGCTCTCTGAGTGCCATTGTACTGCTGTAGGGTACCAATTTTTCTGATGACCACCAATTTTTGACTCTGTAGCATAAATGAAGTTTCATTTCTTTGTGTTGCACTGAATTTGTGATCCCGCTTGAGCAAGTGAGTTTTGCAGCAGCTGCTTGCTGTATCCTAGATCTGACAAAACTGGTGAGCTGTGGACAAAGAACATTTTGCTTTATGAATTACAGTGAGCTGTTCTGGACACATTTAAAGTAAAGGAGGAAAATACTGTGTTTTGGTACACATATTTAAGTCAACTGCCGTTTCTTTAAAGTACTAATACTTGAAATAAATACTCAGGGAACCCTTACCTGTAGACAAATTGCACCTTTTGAAAACAGGCACGATAAAACAGTCCCAGGCCAAGAAATCAGAAAAAAGGGAGGATTCTATGGATGTACTTTGGGGAACACTTCCCAAGACTTTCCTCCATGTATACATAATCTACAAAGATGATGAGTCCTGGGGAGAAGAATTCACTTTCTGTGATTTTAATGCTAACCACTGAATATGCACATGAAAATGCAGGTGCACATTTGAAGATGCATTGGTCTAATTTCCAGTTTTGCTTTTGGTTTGAATTGAGGTTTTCCCCATTTTTCTGTTAGCTGTTTCTCTCCAGCCTAACTCTGAAATATACATTTTGAAAGGCTTTGTATGGGATACCTATCTCAGATTGAGCGGAACTCATTAATCTTCTGTAGTGTTGAACTGAAAGGATTAATGAAAACACCTCTTCTGGATTTGTAGTTATTTTGACCCTTCATTTTTATTTCTAATTTCTAGTTTAAATTAATAAACCCCTTGGAACTCACCATCTGGTTTCTAATTAATTAATGATAATTGTCCAGTATATTGGGTCTGCCCGAGACAGAGCTGATTTTCCCCATGGCAGCCCTCACAGTGCTGTGCTTTGTGTTGGTATCTAGCAAGGTGTTTTCTACAAAAGCACTGTTTTGTCTGCTGCTGTGCAGTGCTTGCACAGCACCAGCACTCTGTCTCCAGCATTCCCCCACCTCACCAGTAAGCAGGGGGTGGGCAAGATCCTGAGAGGACATGCAGCCAGGACAGCTGATCCAAACTGACCAGAGGAATATTCCATACCATATTGATATCTACTTACTAATAAATTCTAAGGGAAAGGAGTAGGAGCGGGTGATTTTTTTTTCTTCTTAAGTTTTATCTTTCAGAGAAACTGAGAGGTGGCTGTACATTGCCTGCTGATGGGATGGAGAGAAAAAATCTTTTATTTGCCTTTGCTTCCATGCATGACCCTTACCTTTGCTTTATTGAAGTGCCTTTATCTTGGCCCATAAGGGTTTTTTCATCTTATTTTCTCCCCCTTGATCTGCAGAGGAGGGGACTGATGGAGCAGCTTGGTGGGCACTTGGTGTCCAGCCGAGGTTAACCCATCACGTCCAGTAATTGTACTGCTCCCCGGAGCTGACTAGTAACCTTATATAAAGTCTTGTGATCAGCAAAATGCCTCCCCAAGCCACAGCTCCAGAGCTCCTGTAGACAAGCCATTACATGAGAGACTTTGTTCTCCACAAAAATAAAATAAAATGAAAATTGAGGTCTGAAATTCTCGGGTGGTAGTAGTAAGCTGGAAAGTCTGATATAGCTATGTGCTAATTCTCACAGTTCAGATGGCAGACAAAAGGACACCATCATCAATTCATAAGTCAATTGAATTCATCAATTCAAGTCATCAATTAATTGTTTTTACAATTGAAATTCTTGGGTATTTGATTTACAATTTTTTGTGCTACTCAAACTGGCACCCTCAAGATTTATTCAACCCTTTGGTCATGGTGCTCTTCCAAGCTAGGCTGCTAAATTCCTCTGCAAAAGAACATTAGGCAAAGCAAAAAGGAATAGGAGATCTCAATCCGAGTCTTAACCACAAGGTCTCCATTTTCACTTTTTAACCCAGGAGCTCCATGAAAGTTGGTTTTGCATTGCAAAGGCAGCAACTTCTACCTACTTACAGGTTGGGGAAAAAAGCTCCAAACCCCCAACAGAATCAACAAAAAAACAAGCCACAAAAAACCCACCCCCAAAGAACTGAAGAAGAACACCTCAGGTACAAATTAGCTTGTCTCCAAACCCCATGATAATTCGATTTGTGCCAGCCAAGACACTTACTCTCAGCCCTCACTGCAGTCGATCTTTTCTCTACTTTGCAACGAGCAAAGTTCTATTACAAGGAGTGGTTATTAAACTTGATATTTCATGAAAGCTGGCTTTTCACCTAGTAATAGCACGTAAGTATTTTCAAAAGTGGCACACTTCAAGGTTAAATGCTGGCTATGATTTTGCAAAAGGTTGTATTAAGGCAGCAGCTTTGTGTGCAAACATTTGCAGTTAATTGAAGGAAATCTGAGTGTAGCATCAGGGCTGAAGAAACAGGTACAAGTGATTTGCACTTCAAAGATTTCCCAATAAACATCAATCCAAGCATTTTACACTTGTTTCCACTATGGCGTATATAAGTGTAAACCAGGAGTAATTTTATTGAGGGCATGAACCGTGCAAGGCTAAAATGGCACAAAGCAAGCTCCATAAAGATGTCATTGTTTTAGCTGAAGCCTTACTGGCACTCTTTATGACTGGGAATAAACCATTTCACTTAGTGGCCAACACTGGAACCTGTGCCAATGTGTTTGTATTTATTTGATGATGTCCCTTCACACAACAGTGGCTTGTGGAGAAAATATGACCAACCATGTGTGTGACTGGGAGAAAGATTTTTGAAACAGGTGATAACAACTATTTCTAGTAGAAGAAGACTTGGGAGGGAAGAACATCAAGTGACCACTTAATATTCTTGTTATTAAATTAAGCAAAAGTACTTGTCAGCTGACATGAAAACAAAATTGAATGGAAAATGTAAAATAAAATGTAAAACATTCTTTCAAAATGAAAACAACTCCAGTCAATGACTGTTCAAGTTTTAGGCATATCATGTCAAGATCCACAAGCAGCAAAGCATTAACTTGAATATATAAATTTTAATTTACTAACCATTGCAGTAATTTCAATACCAGGGGCATGAAAGTGGTGTAAGGGAAAGGGGAAGCAGACCCACCCATTGTTGAAAGGGATACTCCAGCTGTTCAAGCAGTTCGGAGATCCCAGCATGGGGCACCTCTGCCTTTCCTTCTTCCAAGGACTTTGAAAGGATTACCAGAATGCAATTCATCTGCAGGCTGAGGGTATTTATTGTCTGAAAAGTCGCCTTTCACTGACTTGAGTGTATAGCATGTTTGTGGAGTAAGTGGGGAGTTCTCTGCGATGTTTCAGAGTAGAATGTTATTATCTGACCTTGTCATTCAAGATTCTTGGAAGACATCCAAGTGTGAAGTTTTCTTATTAAGATTAGAAGTACAGTCCTGAGTGGTGTCTGCACGAGTTAGTCTTTCATCATTGGACTGGTAAACACTGCTATTTTTGTTTGGTCATACAATAATTGAGTGAGTCTGAAATTTCTTCTAGGACATTTCTTGAGGTAACATTTGCAGGTGCCCCTGAAAAAGATGTTGTGTGGGGAGACATTTTGAATGGACTTTAAAACTTAATATAATAAAAAATTTAATGCAAGCACAGATATGAGCTATTTACATCTAAATACTGTCTGTGATATTTACTGGATTGCAACTGTGTTTGAACAAAGGAGACAAAGAAATTCTGATTTTTCTTTTCTTAATAGTACCAGTGCAAAAAAAAAAGGGTCTGGATGACAGGGATAAATCCAGTTCTATTGTATATTTTGACCAATTTTTTGACCAGTAGATCAGACTTCTAGTAACAATAGGCTCTTAGTGCTGTGTAAGTCCAAAATATTTTTGGGAGGATGCAAGCCCAGTGTTTTATTCTGAATTACAGAAAAAATGACAGTCATTTTGTCTGAGTTCTTCAGAGCCAACACTGTCTCGTGTGTCAGTGAAATATCTTTTCTTCTCTTTCAGGTACAACCTCATTGCTCACGATTCAGGGAAAGGGGGGGTTCAATTGAGAGGACAGTCACGGCTCTGGAAACATCATAATGATATTGCAGCTTCTTTTACCCTGCAAATTGCCTGTGACATTTCATTTGAAAGCTAAGGTTTAATAAAAAAAGGGAGTCCCTAGCTACAGCAGTAGTGCCAAATACACAGGACAACCCTTGAGAAAAAAGGGGTTTTAAAGTTAACCTTGGGAACAAGAGAGCTGTAGGCATGAAGATCCTCTCAAAGGAGCGAGGGGAAGAGAGGGGAAGCTCTGGGATCTCTGCTACATGTGCACTGCTATCAGAGTGCCAGTCCCACTAGTGCTATGAACTAAAGGAGGCACGGGGTGGGTTCACAAATAAAAGCTATCCTAGGTTGGTTGTAGGGTTCAGGAGTGGTTGCAAAGTATGATGATCTTCTCAGGGAGGAAAAAACTGCTGTGGTACTGGTGCTGCCATCTGATAGGTGCGATAGTAAAATGAAGCTGTGACCATGTGAGTGCGAAATTTCACTTTTTATTAACATTGTACATAACTCAGGATATTTTTAAGCTGCAAGCAGATTAATACATTTCTCTTCTTACTTAAATTTTCCCCTGTAGTTTCAAACACAAATATTGTCCTAAGATCTTCCTCTTAAAATGTGCCAATGAATAGCGGTGTTCATGTAAAGAGATCGGGGAAGCTGCATTTTAATGCAGATGTAGGATTCTTACATATACACACAGACAATTTGTCAGTTAGCAAGAGCTGGTGCAATCTGATTTACCTTCCCAGAGACTCTGATCTCCAGCCATTAAATTGCCTCCAAAGACTTCAGGCCAACAGGTTTTCTTTTCAAACCCCAAATTCACCTCTTTCCAGGTTCCTGCAAGTTCCTGCTCCCTCCTCAGAGATACTCTCACTGGTGAATGACTCTTCTCTGTAACTGCTAAGTAGAATATAAACAAAATAGAGACTCATTCTGCCAATCAGGGCACTCAGAGGATTCTCACTGATACACTGGCCGGGTGAGTAACCTCAACCTGTGGTGCAGCTCGTGTGGAAACAACATGATAACACACGTTAATAGATGCCTTCAGGACATGAATAGCGCCACTTGATTCACTTCTCTGTGAATCAAGTGGCACTATTCCTGCTCTGTTAACTAAAAGAATGTATGCTACTGCACACGCAGGTTTGTTGCTGTTGCTCTGCTTGTAGTGCAAAGTCAGATTCGGGATTACCGCAATGTTTTCTGTGTTGTTGAGGCAGCAGTGCAAAACCTGCCTGTCCCTTTTATTGCAGAATAGGAATTATAACAGGTGGCGTTGAGGGCACTTTTTAAACATGAGCAAGTGCAGGACTGTAGCAAACATATGCCCTGTTACTACTCCTCAGAAGGTCTTGAGAAAGTCATCTAATCTACATCTGCTCCTCCCCTCTGTACATACAGATACAGAAGCAGTTCTGTCCCTAAAGGGGAAGCAGTGTGGGCTAATTAATGAATATTTGTAAAGTACTTTGTGGAGGAAACTTGCTACATTGTATAATTACCTGATACCAGCCAGATCCCAGGGGAGCTTTCCAGATGGCTGATGCTCCATCCTTCACCTGTGCTGCTGAGGCCGCTGCTCTTCCTGTGCTCTTCCAGTGAAGCAGATGAGGGGGCCTCTGGGACATCTGCATGGTGTTTTCAGTGATGTGACATTTTACTTCTTTAGATGAAATAATAATTTTGTTATCTCTGCAAAACTTGATGTTTGAAGTCTGTCTGTTTCCCTTTGATGTTCACTGCCTTGATTTTTTTTGTTTGCAGTGAGACCATGGAGCTGAAAGGAGCACAGAAGAGGGGGCAGTTGGAAGGAAAGCTGAACAACTGCCTATCCCTACTCTATTTTTCCCATTATGCATGTTTTGTGGACAGGTGATCTCCTCAGTGGCCTTATTGCAAAAAACAAGACGGATTTTGCCTTTCTAACCTTAACAGTACTGGTTGCTTTAGTTTTTTTTGTTTGATTGTGTTTTGGGTGGTTGTTTTTGTGTTGTTGTTGCTGTTTTGTTGGTTTTTTTTTGAATAAAAATCTGTTGATGCAGAATGCATCATGTAGAATAAAACAATAAGTTGCTCTGAGCACGTGGGGCCTGGTTCAGGTTCCTTGCTTCTATGTTATTTCTTCATCCACGCCAAGACCTCTCACCACAGTTGACTTTGCTACAGAAATACTATTTTTTGCTTGCCTTGACTTTAAAAGCTCTCTCTTAGTGAACTGTCTGTGTTGCTGAGAAGGAAAGGAACTAGGCTGCACAAAATTTGAGAGTATGCATTCTGTGATCAATGTGTTTTGTAAGAATAATATTAATATAACCCAGGGATAAAAGATGGCAAAGTTTTCTGAGAAGAGCTGGTGGGATGATTAGAGATGAGCTCCTCTGGGAGCTTAAACTGCTACATTTTTAAAAAGAAGTTTAAGTTTGGCTTTAGCAGTCTGATCATGGAATTAATTTAAATTACAGTCTCTGCAGTCCAAGTGTCCCCACAGGTGTCTATCTCTGAACACAGCTAAACCACAATGAAGACAGGCCTATTTCTCATCCTGACCATAAAGGTGACTGAAGCAGATGAAGACCTGTGGTCTGATCCATCTTCAGTCAGGTGTTAAGTCCACAAGACAAAAAGAGTCAAGGACTGGGAATTAAAGCTGGTCTGGTTTATACTGGAAATATTAAGTAGGTTTATTACAATGAATGTTGTAAAAGGCGTATGACAAACTCTGCTTCATTGTAGATTGGAAAATCTAGGCAGGCATTTTCACTTTCAGTGGTAACTCTATGCAAAGAGCAGTGAATCTGAAGAAGTCCTCTGGCTGATGGCAAATCAGAGGCCAGTTTAGACTACTTTTGGGTGCAGTTTTCAGTCCAAATGAATCCTTGTGCTGCCAGTTCCCATGGAAAGACCCCAAACCTCAAAGTGAACCTCAGCAACCATCCAAATTCACATGGCCAAAACTATGTAGATCAGCAAACAGCAAATAGTACTAAGAAAAGATGCAGGAGTCTGAACGTGTTTGCAGAGAAAAGTGGAGGGGGCAGGGGAACTGTTTCCTTCAGTATTTTGAGACCTGAAATGAATTAGATTCTCATGAATGCTGGAGAGATAGCAACTTCAGTCTTGAGGGAAAACACTGTTTTTTATTATCTTTCTGTGCTTTCCTTTGGCATGGCATCATGTATGCATGCATGCACGGTGAAACCCACAGTCTGACCTGGGAAAATGTGCAATAATAATTAAAATCATCAGAATCGCAAGAAAACCTGCTCACAGATCACAGCCCTGAAAAAAAGCAAGAGCAAAGATCAAACCTTAAAAAAGTGTAACTCTGGGTGTAAAACAAGAGAAAAAAGCAGGGTCTAGACACCAGAAATCACCAGAGAACGATGGGGCAGCAATGGTACTCCCCTTCTCTCTTCTGTCAAACATAAGCTTGTCTCCTCTTTCAAGGTGAGAATTTGCATCTTGCCTCTGATCAGCCCTTAAGGATAGTCTCTTCTGTTTCTTTTGCTGGCAAAGGTACTCAGCAAGGTTTTTTTTCCCCATGTTGTTATTCACATTTTGGAGGATTTCATGTAAACATGCATAAATACCTCATTATCCTGTGCTAGGGCTCTCAATCTAGCTTCCCTTTGTGCAGCCTAGATAAAGGTTAGGCTGCCTGATTTGCAGAGGTCTGCTTGACCCATTGTTTGCTGCCTTCGATAGCTTGGAAAAATGTCTGCACTCTACATTAAAGGCTTTCAGAAAGTCATATTGAATTATCTATTATATACTATGTGTGTACTTATATCTAAATATATATAAATAGGTGTTCATATGCATGTATGTGTAGAGTCCCTTTTGCTTGTGTAGTTGTGCAAACTGCCTTACCCTGAAGATGTGCCAAAAAGAAGCCTGCTGCAAAATGTGTGCTGCACCAATCCTAGGCCAGCTCTCTGTTACAGTGAGTTCCTTTGTGCATGGGCTGTTACAGCACATCATCTCAGCCTTCTTCTCCCAGACTGAACCTTTCCTCTTGAATCCTCTCTTCTTTTCAAGGGCTAAGTATGCTTCCAAATTAGGATGTTAATTTGCATGATTCTTTCCACACAGAAAGAAAGAATGTTGGCCTATCTGCTGAACATTTTAACAAATATTTTAGGTTCTTTGGCTTTTTATTTTTTTGCGTGACACCATCTGCTGTAGATAATTAACTTGTCTACTTCACTGTGCTTTTTGTGGTCCTCTCTCTCTCTTAATTTTATGTTCACAGGCCACAGTACTGCAAGGAATATTGGATTGTAGCTCTGCTGATGCAGCCTCTTGTGGCTTCTTCTCTGACCTGGAAAGTACTCCTGGCAGAACGATGTTCATGGATCAGCTGAGATGCTGAGAATTCTGGAATCTCTGTTGAAGGCAGAGACTGTAGCTTTACTGAGTACTAAACCTGCACTCGAGGCTGCACATAATGAAGAAGCTCCAGTGGCCTCTTCATGAGGAGCCTATGCCAGTGCTTGTTTTGGCACTAATATTATCTTCATTTTTGCTTGCTACCAGCACTCTATAGCAGGGACACATTGCTCCAGTTCCAGAAGCAAAGGGAAACATTTTCTGCAGTTGTCTGCTCTCATTACAGCCTTAAAGTTGTCAGAGAAAGAGATTAAGGCTGTGTCGTTCTTGGTTTTTGTTGCTGTCTTTGCCAAGAAAATGAGTTGTCACAAAATCTCAAGACCTAATCTCTTCTCATTAAGAGCCCCTCTCAGCCTGAGACTTAGGGGAGTTTTAATGAGAACAGACTGATGCAGAATGAGTGTGTTCTCACTGGGGCTACTCCAGTGGCAATCTGAATAGTTCCAATTCTTGGCAGTGCTGGAATTTAGAGATATGTTTCTACTGAGTGGGCAAAGTGAGGCACCCATTCTAGGTTCTGCAGCCTCCAAATATTCTTTAGGACACAAAATGAGCGATAGAAAAGCCACCAAGCAAAAAGACAATACCATGAATAAATGTCCACCTTATTTACATATAGACAATGTCTGCCCGAGTCTTTATGTGCACAGAGAAAACACATTGTTAAACAATTGCTTTGAATATGCAGTGGCCATATAACAAGAGGCTTTTGGTCATCATTGAAGATGGGAGTGCTGTCTTCACTGTCAAGATCTCCTGGTACCAAAAGTAATTCTTAAAACTCTGAAGCCCATCTCTGTTTGAAAAAAGCAGGTATCTCTTCAGCAGTAATTGTGTCTGGGAGATACTGCCAAAGTCCAGTAATGCCTAGAAATGTCTTTCGACCTCTTGGGACTTGCTATACCACATTTCATGCATAAGGGGTTATACCCATTGTTGTAGAACTGTAAATAGATTGTTTATAACATTTTCTCAGACTAAAAATTGCTAAAACAGTGGCATGGGATTGCCCTGGAAATATGTAAGCATGACAGGAGTTGCTGTGTTATTTCTGAGATGTGTTCACCTCTCAGCTGCCTTTAAAGTAGCCCAGGGATCCTTGCAGGTGGAGCAACAATACATCTTCAGCCATTCATTTTCAGTACTCCAGTTGCATCAGTAACCTGACTGTGGTCATGAACCAACCTTTTTAACTCCAGTTGGCTAAAGCCTTAATCTGAATGCAGGCTGTAGGCTCACAGACCTCGATAATGACAGCCAGCATGATATGAGAATGCTTGCTTTTTTGAGATGTAGCACATGGATGGCTGCGTTAAGGCGTTAGCTCAAAACTGCATCCCATGGATCAACAGAAAGCTGCATGATTTCTTGCTCTTTCCCTAAATGATCAAAGCAAGTTATGTCTTTCAGAAAAGTTAGTACAACCTTCTGTATGCAGTTTCAACCTTCCTGCATCTTGGTGTTTTACCTGCCTCCTGATTTGGGTGTTTAAACTCTGTTTTATTTTATCATTAGGTCATTTAGGCTGAGTAATAAATCGTGTTTGGAGTTAATTGGGTAGGTACCACAGAAAATATGACAATGGACCTATGTTTTTGATTTTATTTACCCTTTTGCCTTCCCTTCCAAACTTTCATCCTTGATTAAACCTAGAAATGATACCTTCAATGACTATACTCAATATATGGATGAAATATACTGATCTTCTTGACATTAAATTTTATCCCTCAAAACAAATAATCAAAAAAACTAGTTTTGATAGACTTCAAGTCAAGAAGGTTATCGGTGGAATTCAGCATGTGAACAAAAATTTGCTATAGGAACATTACAGGCTATCTCATATATAGATATGTTCCAAGATGTCAAGAAGCACTGAGAGGTGGCCTGCCTAGCAGGAAGAAACATTCCCTAAATTTCAAAATGGTCTCTAGGTTTAGTGATGGCTGGAAACAAATGACTGGTTACTTCACTAAGTGTAAATTGCTGCTCCTTGCTGACAGAAATCCCCACTGAACATAAGCAGGTTGTGAAGCGTCAGGTGGGGCCCCAGCTACTCAAACTTTCTTTTTGTGTACCTATCACAAAGCTTATGCTGTAAATACAGATGGGTTACCTGTGCCCATGCCAGAGGTAAACGTGGTGAAAATCCCTGCTGATATGAATCCTTCTTCTGGCTCAGCATGACATCTCCAATTAGCCATCATTCCCTCTTCTTTTCCAACACATTGTTTCAAAGTCCAAACTACAGAGTAGCCTAAAAAAGTGAAATAGCTGTTAGATGCCTCAAAATAAGGGTGGGGTTTTTTTCTTTTCTAATTTACACACACACACACTTCCCTATTTTCAGCCTGACTGAAATTTATTAGTTTTGCAGGAGTCTATTTTTGCACTTATGCTGACTTCCACCTTCAAATGCCAGGGAGCAGCCCAGGGAATTTAACATCCTTCCTTGTGTAGAAAAAGACCCCTCAGACTGAAGGATTTCCTTTAATTTGAAACCAGGTCTGGTGTTCTCAGGAGGGTGTCTTCATTCTGCTAGTGCAACTTTGGCATGTGCAGTACAGCAATCAAGTGTGAATGCAAAAAGGAGCAGAAATGTTTCAAGGAGAGAGGAGCACGTCAAAGCCTCAGACTTATTTTCATTTCCTTTGATTAACATTTTCACTGCACTAAAGCAATCAATGTTCCACTTTGGATGGGAAAGAAGGACAATATTCCCTTCAAAAAAGACTTAGGAATGAGTGGTGACAAATTCAGATTGATTGATCAAACACAAGAAACTTCCATCTTTCTCTAAACGTTTTGCTTCATTGGAAACAAAGTGATGTACATGCACATAATTAATAATGTTAGTAGAATTTAGTGCCATTTTTAATATTAGAAACAACTTATTTATAGTGGTGACATTCTATTCCTCATGTTCCTTCTAATACAGGTACACAACTGATAAAACTAATTTTATAATGTTAACAAACGATTAACAACCAGTGCAGTCATGAAGTAATGTGGTTATAAACATTTATGTGGAATGTTACAAACTCTCATGAAAAGGTAGTGAACCAACAGCTGGAGCTTAAATTGCACACATAGACACACACAAACACACCGATGAAATGGAAAAGAAAAGTTTTGGGAACGATGTTTTTCTAAAAGGAATTAATGTTGATGTGCATATGCTATTCCTTATAAATCATGAGGTTGGCAATGTAAAGCTCCCATTTTAGAACTACATGTGTTTTTTCTTAATTAAAAAAAAAATCCGCAGAGCACCCGTAACTCATGTAGAGCTACTTGTATGGACTGCACATTTTCCAGCCTTCCTAATTATACTGGCGTATGGCCACAGAACTAATCCTCCTGAAGAG
Source organism: Eulacestoma nigropectus (assembly GCA_013397775.1). Classification (NCBI taxonomy): domain Eukaryota; kingdom Metazoa; phylum Chordata; class Aves; order Passeriformes; genus Eulacestoma; species Eulacestoma nigropectus. The sequence continues at coordinate 503,521 of VZTE01004276.1, forward strand.
CCCTCCTCCAGCCTCAGCCAGCTTTTTTGGACAACTCCCACTGGAAAATTGGCGTCCTTCAACAAAACAAGGAGGGTGACAGATCCAAGCTGAGGATTAACTCAGCTGGGGCTAGAAGCACATCCGAGAGACAGAGATGCTTTCACCAAGTGCCTAAATAACTGCTCAATTTCCCTTGGGGTGAAGCTGCTCAAATTTCATCACTTCTGCTGAAAATTACCCTTGATGGGGTTATCTTGAGAGAGATCTCCCAGGCAACCATGGCCAAAACTACTGAGAGATTTAAGAATTAAAGAAGCAGCATCATAAATTCCCCCAGACCCAAGCAGGACTGGAACAGCTCCTGGCCGGTGACAGAACACCCAAAACCCCTAGGAAAAGCACCCACCCCCAAGAGGAACATAGTTTCTCCTGAGCAGAGACCATGGAGTGATCCATCATCAAACACCAGATCCAAGGGTTTTCTCTCCAAGCTCTCTGCTCCCTTTCTCTGATCTGCAGGATGTGACCTACTTTAAGCCAGCTCTAAAGAGGAGGAGGGGAGCTGATGTCAGCTATGAAAATCAGACTGATTTATATTCTGATGCAATCAGCCACAATCACGAAATCCACTTAGCTGGGTGAGGACTCCAGCTACTTTGTTCAATTACACAATTATCATATTCCATTTAATCCCCAAATCAATTCCTGTATTTAGAATTATTTAAGATGCTTCAGCAATTATACCTAATTAGTTTCTATCGGTAAAGTAAATAAATGATGTGATGTGCCAATCAGATGGCAGCAATGCCAGCTGAAGGAAAAGGAGCTCCTAAGTCCTCTGCATCATGCAAATGAGTGTTTGGGTGTTGTAAAGCCATTTGCTCTTGCATTGGTGAGAAGAAAACCACAGACTCCAGATCTGCTATTAACCATTCAATCATTTCAGGGCTGTGCCACCTTGGACACCTGCAAAGATAACGACTGCACTTTTTGTTGTGTAGTTTGGCCACTTCACTTCCCTGCTTAATGTTTATAAAAGGCTCTGAAGGGATAAAGCAGAGAAGGGAAATGTCTGATCTTCACATAATCAGGATCTGCTGTTCTGCCTATAGAGAGAAGTTTTCACACCAGTTTCACAGGAAGAGGGGCAAGCAAGAGTAGGCTGTCTTAGTACTGGAGAAGAAACCTCCAGAGCACTCCCTGTCCTCACAGGAAGCCCGTGCAGATTCAGTGGCTGGAGCTGTATGACAACACCCCCTCCAACCTCAGGCAATCTTTTTTTTCCATAGAGAGACTGGGCTGTTCTAAGGTCTTCTGATGTACTCCAGACTTCACTGAACCTGCAGTTGTGTACAGTCTGTCACCGTCAGGATTATTCTTTCCTGTGGGAAAAGTCACCAATTTTGAAAATACCAGCTCTGCTTTTTGGCCATTTTATTTAATTCTTGCAGTTTTTGCTTCATGTCAGCTAGGATATCTGGCTTTCAGGCACAGAAAATTATTTCTTTAATACCATCCCATTCCATCTTGCAGAGCAAAAGGCTTTAAAGCAAATGCCAAAGCACAACTTTCTATAGCTTGAGCTGAAGAGCTATTCCTTCAGCTTGGCATGCAAAGCTATGACATTTTGATTAAAAAGAAGCTTTTTTAAAAAAACAAAGGCTATTTTATAATCTCCCACACACATGGCATTGAGAAAAAGTAGACCTAAATGACTGGACAATGTCTTTTTCAGCTGCTGAGCACAAATACCGTGCAAACCTACTCCTCTACAGAACTGCTGCAAGGGAATTACTGGAGAACACCATGTAATTACTGGCTGCAGTAACTGCAGTTATGTGTTAGATTTGACAAAGTCATTACAGCTGGTGGGTTTAAAAGTCACCACAAGACAGACTTGGCTCCCAGGCAGAGATGGTAAAGTGTCAGCCTTGGAGCTGGGGCTTGGGGTGTTAAACCCACAGCACCCACAGGCACGGTCAGGTGGTCAGTGCTTGGTTCTCTCTCTCCTCCACTTGGCTAGGGATGGGCATTGTGAGAAGATGTTGGCTGGAGTCTTTTCTGATCAAGTTCATGTGCCCAAAATAGGCATTTGTTCCTTTTTGGTGCCTTTTTCTTCCCTGGGAAAAAAAAGCAAAATAAGCCTGAAATTCATTTCATTTAGGCTGGTATAGGTCAGGAATTACTCACTGGGCTCAATGTGATAAGTGATATCAGCATTTTGTACCCTACCCAGAGCATGTAATTAAATAGCGGATGGTTAGCAGGCAATTGCATTTAATCTGTGTTCCCATAACTTGCAGTGTTATTGTGGGGGTGATTCTCTTTTGCTCTCAGCCTTTCAGTTTGTCTTCCTGTTGGACATTGAGAAAGGATCTCAGGTGAATGCTCTGTTTGCAGCAGAGTGGGCTTCCTGGCCGTGCTGTCCCCGCTCCCCGCTCCTGCACAGCCCTCGGGCACAGCCAGCTCCCTGCCAGCAGCTTGGTGCAGAGACGAGCCTGAGGCCAGGGGCTGCAGTAAGTAGCCCCTTGCTTAATTTGGATGGGACTTCGAGCAAACAGGTCTAGTGAGAGGTGTCCCTTCCAACACAAACGGTTTTACGATTTTATGATTCTATGATTTCCTCCTGAAAGTTCAAACCCAAGTGGAAGTTTCATCAGCTCCTGCATTTAGTGGAGGATTTACAAGCAAGTATACTTTTCTCAGGCCTTTGCAGCAATCTCCAAATTTACCTTGCCCAAGATGACAAATAATGGGATTGGAGCAAAGAAAATAAAGGGTTGGACCACTTAAAGACAGGAAGGTATCTGTGGAGATACAGCTAGAAAGCAGAAGTGAGAGCACTGCTAAACTCACGTTAGAAGTGGACGCGCTAATGCTGCTAGGCCATAAACCATGGCAGGCAGTACGGGATATCACGAAATAGTTATGTCATGCTTGGTATGTACCTGTGTTGATTAGTGCTAGCTTTTAGTTTTGCAATGTTACTAAAAAACATTCATAAGGTTGTTATAGTGCTTACTGCTTATATAAGGATCTATTTTTAGTTACTGCTGAAAAGGTATAAAAACTCAGCTCTGTATCAATAAACCTGGCTTATTGCATTCAAGCAATCTGCCCCGTCTCTTCCATCGCCGACTGTCACGTGACAGGTGTCTTTACTTAGAAGTTGATCTTCTGCAGTCTGACTTGTGACAGGAGCAAAATCTGTTGCCAGTCCACTTTTTTGACTTTTTTTAAGCATTAACACAACATGGGGCAAAACCCAGATTTCCTAAATGAGGGATATTTCAAAAGAAAATGTAAATTCACCAAGAGACAAACAGGAAAGAGGAGTCAGGGAAAAACTGATGAAACTTTTCAGAGGCCACCAAGAAACTAAGAATGTTACAGCCAAGGTACCCTTGGAGAAATGGTGAACTCCTGCCCTGTTCCCATGCTATAGTGAAAAATCCTCTGTACAGTGGCACTGTGTCCAGCCATTCAGCTATTTCCTGCATGCATCTGACTGTGGTACAGCACATCACCAAGCCACTGGACAGGGGTAACCTGTCACTACATTTGGATTTTGGCTTCATGGGTTTTGGGACACAACCAGGCAAGTTTGGGGGTAGGTTTGTCTCCTAAAGCGACAGCTGGACTTGGAAGAATTTTGACCATGGAGGATGCTGAACATGTGCTGAGAATATATTGTGTACTGATCCACAGCCTACAGATGATGCTGCAGTCACTCAGGCAAAGTTATAAAGAACCAGCCCAAATGATATTAATAGAAGTAAAACATTACTGCTTAGTGATACTGTGCCCTTAACAAAGCATCAATAACAGCAGGATGGCATTACATACATAGATAAGTCATTGAGTGTCAACAAACTAATGAGTTATATTTATATCCCTGTCCAATAATGTTTATTGATATGGCTGTGGAAAGCAAAGGAGATTGTATGTTTTATGGGCAGGTCTAATATTAGAACTAATTGGGGTTTGTGAGACAGAACATCTCCCTCCATTTAATATGTCTGTTACAGAAATCACATGCTTTCGATGGCTTTGCTCTGAGGCTGTGTGTAGTTTAAAAAGTGCTATAAAGAAAGAAATGTAGAAGTGACTGATAAGTCAAAATGTAACCTGTTTTGCCCCGTGCATGTTCTTTTCATGGTTTGCATTACTTTTTCCTTCTGAAACAATGATTAGCTGCATCTTATTTTTTGTGTGTTCTCAGCTCAACCAACTCAGCTCTCTCCTTTCTTCTCTGCAAACTTTTATGAAGACCACTCCTGAAATGAAGATACTACATAGATTTATGAATTCCAGAACTTTATAAAAGCAATCAGCCAGGAAGACTGGCAGTGAAGCACACTGCAGAAGGTCTTCTCAGATACCCAGCAGCATCCTGAGCAGGGCATATCATTGCTATATAGAAATCTTTCTCCTGATTGTTAGACTTCAGTGCCTCAGTGGAAAGAGGGTTGCTGGCACCACAAAAGCCTTTGGGTTCTACATGAATGTGAGTCATTTACAAACACACTCAGAGATGTGTGTGGGTGACCAGTGCTTGAGAAAAAGCTAAACAGTTCTTAAATAACCACAGCTGAATTTGTAACAACATCACCTTAGACACATTCATTTTTAAATTAAAAACTGTTTGAATTAATGCATGAACAGTGCTGGGAAAGGGTCTGGCACTTGGAACGCCCCCTTGGTAGGGAAGTGTCTCAGAAACAGAATGTGAACTTTGTCTCTCTCTCCTCTCTCTGCATGTTGGAGAGGAGGACACCTGATGGAATGGGTCCCTGGGGGGATGCAAACAGATATTTGGTACCTGTTAACCTTGGATGTGGCACTCCAGGGAACTCGTGCAATTAGGCCGATAGAAAGCTCTGGTGATCCAAAATGAGCATGCTGATTGATTTTAAGTGTTGGAAAGAATGTTGCTTGTGTTGCTCACTGAGCCTTGAATGCCAAATATCTACCCAAACTGGGTTGTAGTCCAGATGGTCTTGCCCTGAGGTAACCTGTCACAATCTGAAGTCACTCAGTGGCTGTAATCAATATGAAATGATAACTTCACTCCATCCAGAGGCATGTGTTTCCATGACGAGAAGTGACCCTGTGTCTTATTCTCAACAGACAGGTATAATATAAATGGTTAGACAAAGGCCTGCTGTTTGCAATGCCTGCTGCCTCTGGATGGAAAGCAAGAAAAAGGCTCTGGAACTGAAGCAAACTTGTCTCTCATCATGGTGCATCATGGTGCTCTACCTCTGCAGGAGCTGGTGGGGCATCCATATGTTTTTTTTCTCACTGTGCCTGTTCTGGGTCACATGGGAATGTTGGTCAGGCTCATCCACGGCTGCTGGCTTTACAGCGGTAGGTTGTGTGACCTCAAGGCAAAAATGAAACCCAGCCCTTCTCACTCCTAATATCATCCAGCCCACACCCAACTGATTTTTATAATATAAAGTAAAATGGCACCTGCAGTGTGAGACAGATTTTGTGAAAAGCATGATAGAACCCGCCTGTAAAAGGTTTCTGATGGTAACTTCTGAACTGTTTTCCTGCCCAACTTACTTACCCTCTCATGCTGGACCAGCATCAGCCTCTGAGGGGAGATGGAAACCCCTGATCTGTTTCTGCACGTTGGTCCCCAGGCTTCTCATAATGTTCTCCTGTCACTAGCACAGAAGGCTGTAGCTGGCAGGCATGTGCTACCTATGAAAGGCTTAAGATATATGAATGCTGTGGGGGTGTCTGACCTTTATCTCTGTGCAATGATGGGGACATTTATTACAGATTCCCTCAATCTCCACACATTTCTACAAAAAATAATGGGGCCCCACTCGGGTGCCTCTAGTCTTTCTTTGCATCTGAGAAGTGATAAATGTGACAAAGTAGCTAATTAAACATTTTGCCAGGGTGGCATTCACAAATAATTGAGATTCCTAATGATAGTGCTGTGATAAATGAAGGAGTTAATGTATTCTGATGGTACCCAGACAACGTGGATAAAACGATCAACCTGCATCTTGTTTTCTCTCCCTAGCATCCCTTTTTTCCCTCTCTGAATTCCTGTCGCTCCTCTAGGCAGACCAGATCAAGGAGCCAAAGAAGCTGAGATCTGTCTCAGCTGAGTATCTCAGCAGAGAAAACTTAAAAATATTAGATGTCAGGTCATGGTCCTCCTGAGCTCCCCGTGGATCCTGGCCCTGGGAAGAGGATTGGCCCCACTGTACCTACAGCTTCCAGAACCCCTCTTCAAAACTATTTGTCTGTATCAGAGTGTGTAGGGCAGAGAGGAGCATGGTAGAAGGTAGAGAAGAAAAGACACAGTTACAGACATGCATTCAGGCACAAGTTCAGCTCACCACACAGCCAGCTAGACAGGAGGAAATGGAATCACCATCTGGCTGGAGCAATATGAGATTTTTATTGTTTTCCTCTGTTACTGACAAGCTAAAAATAAAAACTGTGGGAGGGAAAGGATATCTGTTGAACTTTAAGGGCATAGTCTGCTCTGCTTTGTGACATTGTAAATACTGGCTTGAGCTGAATGAAACGCTGCAGATGCATCTGGGCGCAACCTACTGCAGAATTTGGCCCTAGAATGCTGTAGAAAACCAGATTTTGCTGCAGCTGTGGGGTGATATTGCAAAAAGAAGTGTGTTAATTAAGCCCTGAGTGGCATTTTTAATGACAGTCTGTGAGTAAATATGTTACTTTAACTCCCTCCTGGTGTGTGCATGAATTTAATGCTCAAAGAGTGTGTTGGCAGAGCTGGAAGCTGAATTCTCTTTTCAGAATGTTCTAATATCACCATCAACACTGCCACTGTCCCCCTAATGAGTCCTAGCAGTATCCAAGGATGAAGACTTTCCCCTATAGAACGGACTCGGCCTCATGAAGTCAGTAGGATGATAACTGTGCCTTCTCCATCCTTCCTTCTCTTCATCTCCGAGACTCTCTAATTCTAGATTTCAAAAATATTTCCAGCCCAGTACTTTGCTGAATTCAAGCCTGTCCCAAGAAGAGTAGTGGTTTTAACAAACCAGTGTTTTCCATTGAAAAGCTGATTGCACTGAAATATTTCCAGACCAGATGCAGTGAGGACATTCATTAATATATGCCTATGGGCCTGTTTTATTTCAGATGTCAGAGGAAGATAAATGCTCTAAAGTTCCTCCTGCTTCAGGTGACATGGTTGGTTACTATTCCAGCAGGGCCATGCTGGAACTGAGACAAAATGGGATTGTGGAGATCCAGGCAGGAGCTCGGTAGCTGATGATTAACAGACACCGCTACTCTTGGTGAAATGCACGCTGGAATTGCTGCTGCTTTCAGAGGCAGCAGGTGCAGGGATGGTGTGCCCTTATTTGAGCCAGGGTGGTTCTGTCTCTCCATGCCTATATGTGAGGTAATGCCAGAGGTAAATGCAGCTGCTACTGTGAAAGCTGGCAGCTCCTGTGACCAGAATGATGTTGCAGGCTGACACTTATTTCTGCAGGCCTTCCTACTAAATATGGAGATAATGAGCTCTTCCTTTGGTCTTCAGGAATCCCGGGAGGTGATGCAAACTTGTATGTTGTGAGCTTGGAAAGATAAGAGCACGTATGAGAATTCACCCTTCTCTTCCCTTGCACTCACTTCTAAAGATATTGAGATAATTGCTGTGTTATTGCAAATTTGTTGAATTTCAGATGCACATAAGAAGAGCCGCAAAAAAGAAGAGCCGCCACGTGCAGACTCTTGGGATTTAAGCACAGTGGTGTTCACAGCTTGCTGGTGGTTGTTGTGTTTCGCACCCACGACCGGCATACAGCACTGCACAAACACAGCACTTCCACAGGGGGTTCTCTGGGACTGTGTGTCCAGCTGAAGGCTTGTCCCTGAGCGATCACGAGGAGACAGTGTTTGCAAGGTGTCAGTGGGAGGACCTTGGCAGATGCAATGTAAATACTCCCATTGTAAGCAGGCATGGCTTCCCATAAGCACTGAGGATAAACAGTAAAACTAAAGTGCAGCACTTATGGAAGCTGTTATTGAAAGCAGCCACTTTTATTCCACAGTATGTGACAGACCCACGGAATGAATAGCCTCAGAATACATAGGCAATAGGATTCAAAGGATGGGGGGGGACATAAGTGAAAAATTGTCTATTTGACAGTTTTAAACTCAGTTGGAGGTAGCCCCCACTGTTTATTAATAGTTTATCAATGAACAACATCTGTTCTTATCTGGAGTTTCACTGCTGCAGACACTACACTGATGCACAGAGACAGTCCTGTCTCTAAGGTATTAAAAATATATATATGAATTCAAAGAAGGGATGGGACTACTGGTAACCAAGTGTCTCTGCAGTTTCACCTTTTCTATACTTTGGTTTGTGTTTTCTTTTCTTAAAGTAAAAATGGGCTTGGGAAGAAAGTTTCCTGAGAAAGAATAAATGAATACTATGTCCAATGGGAATTCAGAAATTTGGCAGTGGGGAAAGGACATTACTTTTCCTCTGATGTTTTGGGTGGTGGTTGCTAGGAACTGGACAAAAGGCAGGTGTCTGATACAGAAATTCTTCCATTTCTCATGATGGAAAGTACAGCATAGGTAAAAACTAGAGAAACAGGACAGAAAAGTTGTTTTTTCACCAAGTTGGCCTTTATGTCCAAAGCTGATTTATCAGACATTGTGAAACAAACCTTTGTAAGCATAAGGCTGCCTTAAAAAAACCAGGCGGTTTTGAAATTATAAATCTTCACTTCATTTGTTTTCAGTTGTTTAATCCTTTAGGGTTCACATGCTGTACTCTGGATAAAATCTGGTGTTGTCCCTGCTATATCAGTGCTGTGTGGGGAATGCTGTGCTCTGTCCTCAGGAGAGGCTGATTTGCACCAGCATATGGTGCTGCACCAGCACCAAGAGCTGCTCCATTTCCAGCTGCTGCCAAGAGGAACTCATTTTGGAGCAGAGGAAGGCAGAGCTGTTCACCTGTTCACTTTTAACCTTCAGAGACAGCCACAGCCCACCATGGGGGCACCATCCGCCTGAGCAGGTCTCACAAAGGCTGTTTGTTCAACATGAGCTGAGAACAGATGCTTGCTCAGGCAGTTCTTCAGGCTGTCGGATTTCATTGCAAGCAGGGGCAAAACCAGAGTGAGTAGAGAGCATGAGAATTCAAACCTGAGGAAGGAGCAGAGGGCAGCCAAGGCAACTCCTCTCTGCCTGGGACAGAAACAAGTACCCAGTGTTGACATCTGACTGCTGCGTACCATCCATTTGAGCATCCCAGCAGACAGCTGGATTTCCCTCTCACAGGGAGGTGGTATCAGCAGAAAAGTGCCAGATGCCGAGATAATTTGAAGAAATGGGAAGAAGTGGGCTATTTACTGTCCTGGAGATGCTTTTATTTTCAACTGCTATAATTTTCAGCTGTCTCAATGAATTTAGGTCAAAGAGCCTGCTATGCAGCTCAGTCCAGACAATACCAGGCTGTAGAAAACACTTGCTGAGAAGCATCAAGGAAAGGGTGATGGCATTTGCTGTAGCTCTGTTGCCCCATATCTTGTGTCCCTCTCTAAGGCAGGATGAAATGTGACAGAGCATGGCCAAATGTGACTGGACCCAGCCCAAGATCTGCACTCTGGCTGCTAGTGAGTTGCTGAAGTAGGCCATCACTGCTTCTTTTGTTCCCAGTGAACAAGGGGAGAGAGAATTTAATTCACCCTGCATTAATGAGATGAACAGCAGTGGAAATAGCACAGAGAGGAAGATTTTGGTGATCTTATGAATGAGGAGATTATGATCAGTTTTTGAGCTTGAATATAGAGTTATTTAGAAGTTGGCACTCAGACTGGCAGGAGGCTTGTCACCAGAGATAGAGTAACTGGTTGTGACACAACTACTAGGTGGTGATCTGTCTTCCTCCTGCCCTGGTAAACCCCCAGCTAGAAGCTCTTTCTTCCCTTAGAGGGAGCTCCAATGTCAGGTTTGTCTTGCCTCCTAAGGGGATAATTCACATGAGTGAGCACACCTGAATCTAGCAGTTGTCCTTCCCCAGACCTGGGCCTCTCTGCTGCCACCTTTTCTTTCCTGGAGTCCCGATCTGTATCTCTGCCTTGAATCCTTATCCTATCTCAAGGTACACCAAGGCTCACAGGACTTGTCCATGCCTCAGGTGATCTCATCTCAGCTGGCTTTGGAAGCATCTCCATGAGGACCACACACAGTGGATCTGAATTGATGCAGCATGGACTTAGACATGAACCTTGAAGACACAGGCCAGCTTGGCAAAGAAGACCCCTTACAAATGGACACGCCTCTGGGCACACGCATTCAGTTGCATACATTTTTTCCTCACAAGAAATATTTTAATCTTTTTGTATGAATTAAAAGAAAATTTTTTAGAAAAAACCCAAAATCAACAACAAGAACAAAACCCCAAACCAGAGCCCCCAAAAAGCCAGGATATTTTCTTATAGCAAAGGTGCTGCACCAGAAACCTTCCATCAGAAGACTAAACCAGTGGGAATTTTTGTAGCAGCTCAGAAAAGCTTCCTGTCTTTTTACTGATCCTTTGAATGATCAGATCTCTACCTGTAATGTTTTCCTTTATGCTGTTTTTGGCTGCTATATATTGTCATTAAGGCACAATAGATATAGAGGATTAGATTCTTGTGTTTGTAATTTAGACATCAAGTTGAGCCTTTCTCTTTCTTTCAGATTTAATTATGAATATTCATGGTTGTCTGAAATACTGTCCAGGTGTTCACCTATAAATATTCACAAATCATTGTTGTGTGTGAGCATAAATCTGCATTATCTAAGCACGAATGTGAAATTGTCCGGCTAGATCATGAATATCCATTGTCTAGATAGACTCTGAATTGCCCATAAACTGTCTCACATTTTAGCAGCTTGATCTAGGTTTCTTTCACAGTAAGCCCCCAGCTTCACAAGAGGCTGGTCAGAGTGGAGACAATAAAATTCATCATCATGAGCAGTGGTTATTAATGACGAAAGCACAAACTTATTCTGCATTTCTTTCTCAGTGTATAAATGAGCAGAGACATGGCCCATCAACCTCCACTCCATATTCCATACTGTTTTCACTCTCGATTTTCTCTAGGCTCAACTTGTTTTCTTTGTAAGTCAGGGCAAGACTGTCTTTCTCTCAGAACCACAGACAGAGTGTGTATGGGGCTTCCTTACTTTGTATTGCTGTGAAAGACCAGCTCTGGTGCCAAGCGATGAAGAATTAATCCCAGAATGTCTAGAAGAAGTGTAAGGTCCTGCTTCTTTCTGTGGTTGTGCTAGAGCTGTCATGGGAACCAGGAGGGACTGTGTTGTTCCCAGACTGCTTAAAGGCTATTTGGTGCCACTGAAAATTCACCAGGAGCTATGTTTTTCTGCTCCACAGAGGATCCCTGTCGCACCCAGTAAAGATCTTCACACATTATCTCCACAGTGTCAGATACCCATACATTAAGGCAGGATTTATAGGAAGAAGATAATACCTTGTATTAGACCATTTGATGGAATTGGAAAAAAATCAACATTTTGAGCTTTTACAGTGCTCTCAAAGTTCTTGAGGGTTGTTTTGTTTAGTTTTGGTTTATTTTCACCCAAAAAAGAAAAGGATGTCTGGATCATGTGTACATATCTGCCTTGTTTAACCTGTAGCTATCTAACTTTAAAAGAAGTACTTCTACTCTTTGTGCCTTTAATGCTTTTTGGGGAAGTGGGTAGTGTTCATTGTCCTTTCCCATAAGCTGAGGAGGAATATGACGTAGCATGGAGTGTTCAGAGGTGGAAATAGGAAATATAAGGAGAAGAGGCTATGGACATTGCAGACTAACCAAAACTACCAGAAACTCTGGAACAGAGCTTTTACCAATAAAATTAATGTGAATTTGACTCACTGACCCAAAATTCTGGTCAGGCTTGGATCTACACGTATCCTCTGCATGGGCTTCTCCCACAAGGTGCTATTAGGTGAAAAACCATATGAAAGCCCAGTGCAAGAAAAGTCGTAAACCACGCACAGTAATGGAGCAAAATGTTCCTTTGTGCTTTGTTTTCCTTGCCAGGTTGGTGTACTCCTTTTTGCCTCTCTCCTTGAGAATCCGAGAAGGTGACAGGCACAGGAGAAGTGAAGGTGAGATGATACATATACTTGTGTTTCCAGTGCCCAGAACTGGGTACTTGTGACTGCATTGAAGAAATAATCTTGGCAAATCTCCTCCATTGCAGTTTAATTGAAACTCAGAATATTATGGTTCTCTCCATCTGAGATATATCCAGACCACCCAATCCTTGAATTTCCTTCACCACTCCTGCTTTATTTCCTCTTTGAAATGCTCTCTGGATAGTGCAGAGTAGGAATTACAGAATCACAGAAAGGTTTGGGTTGGAAGGGACACACAGTGGTCAGGCTAGGTTCACTCGGTCCAAATTCTTCTAGAGTCCATTTATGGTGTGAGTGAAAGGACAATTGTGCCATATCAATCAGAATCCTGTAAAAGCTAGCAGCTGCTGCCTAAAACCACAAAGATGTCATGAAATAAGCTGAAATAAGTGTTTGCCTTGGTAGTACAATTCTTCTAACATGCTTTTTCCTTGGTGAGAGGGGTTTCTTGCAGAGGAACTGTGTGCAGTGAAAATTCTCTGGGATTGACCATCAACTGCGATGTTGATAGCAGTAATACCTACACCACAGTACACTTCAGAGGAGCATTTTCCTGCTGCTGGAGGAGATACCGTTTACACAGGATATGAAAGTCCTTGACCTAGAGATCAATTTAACCTAACTGCTGATGCCAATTGTTCTGTTTGTCGTTGTGGAAAGTCAGGGTGCTGTGTTTTTCCAGTTCATCTTTTTGTTTTCAAGGAAGTGCAGCTGGGCTCTGACAGAAAGCAGGATGCAAAGCAGTGAAAATCCATAGATGTTTGGTCAGATGCCTGTTTTCAACATCTGTATCCTTTGCTGCAACCCAAATACCTAGCTCAAATTCTTTCCATCTTTCACTTACAATGATGCCAATGTTTTGTGCTGGTCATTTGTCAAAGACAAAAAACCGTAAAATCTTGGACAGGCAAGAGACATGGGCCTCATCAAACAGAGGGAAGATATTGCCTGACAGTAGACAGCACCATATTGTACAACACCTTTGGCTGATGAGAGAACAGAGTGTGGCCTGAAATCCCTTTAGGGGAAGGTGAAGGTCAGGGAGAAAAAGGAAGACTAGTCTTAAGAGCTTTCCAGGGCTAAATCAGAGATGAGCTGTTTACCAACTCACACCTGCAGGATGGTGACATGTTGAATCGCCTTTATAAAGAGGCAACTTGAAAAAATTAGAATTAAAAAAAAAAAAAAAAAGGCGCCATACCTCTTCTTCATTAAAAAGACAATAAACTAAACCGCACAGGAACAAGGGTGATTCTGACAGGATCCTATCCGTGGCCCTCGAGGGCATTAGCTCTGCAGGCTTGGGTCTACAGCAGCAGGACAGAAAAGACTACATCTGTGTGAGGAATCATAATTTGTTTTCAAGAGCCATACAAGGTTTGACTTAGCTGTGAAGAAGGTCATAATTACACCTCTTTGAGACTCACAGGATCTGAACAGTGTAGATGCTTAGAAAAATATAATTACTTTAAATAATGTTTTGTATACTAAAGCTGCTACCTCAAAAGTTACTTCAATGATCTTGGGTACTCATGGCTATAGCACATAGTAACTCAGGCTGGCAGTTGAGAAATTCTGTGTATACCCCAAAAAGTAGTAGATCCTGCTGACAGCTGGGTTGGAAGCTAGCGGGAATAACAGGACTGGCTGCAAAACCAACTTGGGGTGTAAATTGAACACAGAAAACACAGCAGCATCACAACTATGCAAAGCCAGGATTCATTAAAAGGACAATTTTGTCTCCTGAATGCCAACACAGAAGCAACTGTTCAGCATAGCCTGAAAAAGAGAAACGTCTGTATGACTGAGCCAGAACACATAATGGTTGAGCTGTACATTTCCTACTTTACTGTGCAAAAACTACACAGAAAATGTTCTCCTCAGCTGTGCTTAAAACAGGGACTCCCAAGCTTTTGTTCTGGGCTTCTATGTCTAATCTGGCTCATTGCTTGAGAATAATCAAAGGCTCAGTAGTCCTATTGCCACAATCTGGTAGTGACAACAGCAATTGCTATCAAGAGGGGGATGCTCCTTCTGAACATACTAGTAGAAGCCTTCATGTGATGAGATGCTGTATCGGGCTTGCATGATCAGGTTTTGGTAGTGGGGGGACTTCTGTGAGAAGCTGCCAGAAGCTTCCTCCATGTCCAGCAGAGCCAATGCCAGCTGGCTCCAAGATGGATGTGCCACTGGCCAGGGCTGGGCCTATCAGGAATGGTGGTAATGCCTCTGTGATAACATATTTGGGAGGAAGGGGAAAAAAAATGTTGTTGTGCAGAAGCAATTGCAGCCAGAGAGGAGTGGAGTGAGAATGTGAGAGGAACAGCTCTGCAGACACCAAGGTCACTGCAGAAGAAGGAGGGGGAGAAGGTGCTCCAGGCTCTGGAGCAGAGATTCCCCTGCAGCCTGTGGTGCAGACCATGGTGAGGCAGCTGTGCCCCTGCAGCCCATGGAGATCCATGGGGATGCAGAGATCCACCTGCAGCCTGTGGAGGAGATCCACACCAGAGCAGGTGGATGCCTGGGAGGAGGCTGTGACCCCATGGGAGGCCTGTGCTGTAGCAGGCTCCTGGCAGGGATCTGCAGACCCATGGAGAGAGGAGCCCCTGCTGGAGCAGGGTTCCTGGTAGGACTTGTGACCCCAGGGGGGACTCACGTTGGAGCAGGCTGTGTCTGAAGGACTGCACCTCATGGAAGAGTGACCCACATCTGTGGGATTGGCTCACATTGGAGAAGTTTGTGGAGAACTGTCTCCTGTGGAAGGGACCCCATGGTGAAGTCCTTCCCAGGGGAAGGACTCCTCTTCCTGAGCAGGGGCAGAAACAACAGGTGATGAACTGAGCATCACTCCGATTCCCATCTCCCTGTGCTGCTGGGCCAGGTGGAGAAAGTAGAGCTGAGAACAAGGGAGGGGTGAGGGGAAGGTGTATTTAAGGTCTGTTTTTACTTCTCATTATCCTGCTCTGATTTTGTTAGTAAAAAATTCAATTAATATCTTTTTTTTGAGTCTGTTTTGCCTGTGATGGTATTTGGGGTGTGATCTTTCCTGGCCTTGTCTTAACCCATGAACCCTTTGTTATATTTTCTCTCCTCTATTCAGCTGGAGAGGGGAGTGAGAGAGTGGCTTTGCTGGGTGCCTCCCATCCAGCCAGGGTCAACCTCTACAGATGCTGTTGTTTTAGGAGAATGGACACACATGTCCTTTGTCCCTGTTTCATTTGCTGCACTCTGTTCTTTTCTCTTCTTTTTCCCCTTGAGGGCATGATATGGCCTGTAATGTCATGGCCCTAATGTAAGTCCCTGCATCTGGGACAAAATCCAAGCCTTTGAGTGTATTGGTTCCTCCAAAGTCAGAGCCTGCCACATAAGAGACATGTTTCCAAAGCATTACACTGAATATAGATTTTGACTCTCTTTTCATAAGTATTTTCCTCTCCATGTGTCCAAGTCTATGAAGCTGTGAAAATGGATTTGGCCTTACTGCACAGCACAAGGGGCTACATTAGAAATGACCCATTTAACTGTTAATGTAGAAAACATAAGAAACCTCAAAGACTGTTGAACTACATGTTCAGGGATGAGGATTCCCCATCTACTTTCCCTACAAATAAATATTTACTACTTCAGAAGTTGTCTTATACTAGTAACAAACACTTCCACTGAAGAAGTTGATGAGAAATTGAACACTGATTTAACTGGGAGCAAATGTGGCCTTCTCTTGGCTGAGGATTCTCAAGACAGTAATTTTACAAAGATAAACTGTCATGAGAAATCTTTAAATAGTTTGTATTCTCTGAAGTTTCCACTCAAAATCAGCAGCTGGAGTTTTTTTCATGTTCCTGCATGCAGGGGCAGACCTTGTGTTCTCACCTTGCAAATAATGGGACTGTAATTTCCACATTGTTTCTGTGTTTAAACTGATGGAGAGCTGAGGATGAAGGGTGACATTGACAATGTCCTTTTAACATTTTGATTGGCAGGTCTCTACCTCCTGTCACTCACAATACCCAGAGAGAAAGCTATCTCATTAATAACAAAGAAAAAAAAAGAGAAAGCCACTGCCTTGTGTAGTCTGAGTGCAAGTTGTAAGACTTTGCTGACACCTACAAGGTGGAATAAACACCTGAATTTTAATCACTGGGAAGAGAAGTCCATGTATACAGAATTCAAATGGTCTGTGCAGGTGGTTCTTATTTAAAAGTTAACAAGTCAGCCTTCAGTCAGAAAATCCAGTTGTGATCTCTTCCAGGATGGGAGCGATCAATGATGTATATGTTCACCACCAGGTTCTACGGGCTACCCAAGCACAGGGAGCATCAGGCAGAGCATCCTTTAGCTGGTAAACAGTAAAGGGTAGGTCTACATTCCTGTAGAGTTCATGTATATGGCTTTAAGTGGGCAATACAGACACCTAAAAGGGGAAGAGCCCAGCCTGGTGCTGTCACTGCCCCATGACTTGCTCAGAGGATGAGATGCATCTCTGCTCACCCCAGAGACCACAAGCATTGGAGGCATTGCTGGGGACTGTCTGAAAACAGAAGGGCCAGGATGTGCTGGGATATGCCATGGAGTAGGAGAAATCTCACCGCAGGAAGCAAACTAATTCAGATGCACCAGCAGTACAGCACTTCCCGCCTGCCTGCCAAGGGTGATGGCAAATCCAGCTGCCCTTTCACAACCTCTGAAGCAGCACACAGCACATAACAATAGAGAGAGAAATGAAAGCCCCTCAAAGTAAAACTGAGGAGCATGGAAATTAAAACTGAAGGGAGAAGAGAGGAAGAATTGCTGAATAACCTTTTGGAGCTGGTAGGTTCAGACGTGTGTGACAGTTCTGGGTGGCGAGCTGCAGGCATGGATACCTGTAAGCGGTCCAAGTTATGCTTTAATTAAGTTACCTGTTTTTATTACAGTGCCCCAGATAATATCCTCCTTGCTCAAGTTTGCAGTGACACTTCTCTGTTCTTCAGACTAAGGCAGATTCAGCTTGATTGGTTTTGTGGGTTGTTTTTTTTTTTTTTTTTTTGACTCATTATGTCAAATGTTCCCTTCAGGGAAAAATAAAATGAAAAACCTTATTATATATTCTACAATTATAATTCAGGTTAATCTTCCTTAGACTGTAGTTTTCCTTGCTCTGTATATATACATGTAGGAATTGTTAAGTGAGAAGTTAGAAGGCAGAGAAGGTTTGTTGCTGCTTTTTCCTAGTGCTGCTTTGCTCAATGGACCTTAGCAAAATTTTTTTAGTCACCTTAGCAAAATTTTTTTAGTCACCATTCCCTTCTCCAGTATTCCCTTCATCTTTAAGAAACCTAAGGCTTAAGACAAGCTCAGAAAGATTTCCAGGACAGAAGACAGCAGTACAAAAATCTTGGAAAATTAGCACCTTTCTCTGCAGTATGAGCAATAGCAGCTCAAAATATCTCCTCCCCAGCTTCCTGATGGGCCCTCTCCTGATACAGATGAATCACCTCTTAGAAAATACTGGCTGCTTTTCTCATTCACTTCTTGTTCTGCGCACAGTTTATGAGTGATTGTCAATGTCTTTTTAGTGTTTATGTCCACACCATGCCCACACTAGAGGGGTCAAAGTTCGTTGCTACCTGTTTCTGGCAGATATTGTTAAATGGAGGATCTCAGTGCAAATTTAGCGCAGATTTTAGACTGTGTGGAAATTCTGGTAAGGTGTTCTGTCCAGCAAGTGATCACCAGAGCTGGACACCTCTGGTGCATTTCCAGCCCCTTCACAACCCTGTATCTATGCATCTTTGGTTCCAGTTGGTTTGGGTGGTGTTGTCCTTTGCGAAGAAATTAATTTTTTCTGGGCGTGTGGTAGGGTGCTCAGAGTTTGGGACTTTGGGCATGGCTGTGATGTCCATCGCTACCTATGTTGTGTCCCACAACCTGGTGGTCTGTCACATAGACATGGTCTTGTTTCAACCAGATCAGCTCCTTTGTGCTGTTCCCAGCCTTTTAAAATGTTTTGGTTTTTTTTTTTTTTTTTCCCTTGGATGCAGAGCATAGTGGGAGCCATGATGAGTTCTCAGGGTCTTCTGCTTTTACACTGCTTTGTCTTCCAGCATAAAGTTCCTGTTCTGTCCCCAGTCCCTGTTTCTCTGGCTGAATCACAACAGCAAGCTTCAGGCAGTGCCACACAGTTGGGGTAAATAATAACTTCTAAATTAATCCCAAAGCAAGATGATTTCAGTTGCAACAATCTTTTTCTTGCTGCTTTAATGCAAAATGAAAGAGATCCACACCCCACTGGAAATGCAGGTTACTTTTTGAAGGCATGAATACCATTTTATGGTAGCATCCTTATCTTGACAGCTTAAAGGAAAGACCTGAGAAGGAAGGTGTTTTATTACCTACTGTGCTTTGTACAGCAGCATGGGTTCTTTCTCTGTTTCCCCTGGCTTTCCTGCAAAAATAATTTGTCTTCTCTTAAATAAATGCAGAAGATGATGCTAAATAAGTGCCACTTCCTGACCCTGTTCTCTGCAAGCTACACAGTCCCAGTGGGTAGGTCTATCCCATAACTAAGGCCATCCTCACATTAGATGCTGAATGGACTTCATGATCCCCTGGGCTTGATCACATTTGGGTGCTTAATAAGAAACCTGCTGTCTGCAGGTCAGCTCTGTGGCAGGACGACAGGCAGGGCACACAGCCATGCTAATGACCAACTGGCCACTAAGGACAGTCCTTACTGAGTGGTAACAATGGCTCTTTCTTGGAGGTGAAAACAGTTACTCGGGTAACAGCAGGAAGAATGAGGGTTCCCCCAGGGAAATGTATAGCTGATATAGATACAGGGTAAAACCTCTTTTAGCAGCTTGATCTTTCAAAGATGAGGGAGCTGCAGCTGTACCAACATCTAAAGAACATCAGTCCATGCAGCAGAATTCTGTAGCTGCTTCCCCGAAATAGTATAATAGATGCATTTGCTGGAGAAAACCTGAGAAAATGATGTGGTGGGATGACCCTGACTGGACGCCAGGTATCCACCAAAGCTGCTCTATCACTCCCTTCATCAGCTGGAAAGGGGAGAAAAAATGGAGTAAAAAGTTTGTGGGTCAAGATAAGGGCAGGGAGAGATCACTCACAGATTACTGTCATGGGCAAAACAGACTTAGGGAAATTAGTTTAATTTATTACCAATCAGATCAGAATAGCATAATAAGAAAAAACCCTAAATCTTAAAACACCATTCCCCCATCCCTTCCTTTTTCCTGGCCTTAACTTTACTCCTGAATTTTTCTACCTTCTCAGTTGTGCAAGGGGACAGGGAATAAGGGTTTTGGTCAGTTCATCACATGTTGTCTCTGCTGCTCCTTCCCCCCTCATGGGGAAAACTCCTCACACTCTTCCTCTGCTTCAGTGGGAGTCCCTTATACAGGGTGTGGTTCTTTTCCTGTGGGGTCCTGACAAGATCCTGCTCCAGCATGGGTTTCCCACAGGGTCACTGCCTCCTTTGGGCATCCACCTGCCCTGGTGTGGGGTCCTCCACAGTCTACACGTGGATGCACCTACTCCAGTGTGAACCTCCAGGGGCTGCAGGGGACTGTAGCATGGGCTGGAGCATGGGCTGCATGGGAATCTCTGCTCTGGTGCCTTGAGAACCTCTTCCTGCTGCTTCACAGACGTTGGTGTCTGCACCATTGTTTCTCCCACATGTTCTCACTCCTCTCTCCAGCTGCTGTTGCACAGTGGCTTTTCCCCTCTCCCACTTAAATATATTACCCTGGAGGAGCTACCACTGTCACTGATGGGCTCAGCCTTGGCCAGCAGTGGATCTATCTTGGCAGATGGCATTCACTGTGTCAGACATGGCAGATGTAGCAGCTCCTCACACATGTAATCCCCTCTGCCACCAAAACCTTGCCACGCAACCCCAAAGCTGATAAAGTTGCATCCCCACCTGGTGTAAACTGGGGATTTCCATTGGTTTGAAAAGCTTCCTGCCAACTCAGAGCAGCCGGGTGTCTGGCCCCAAAGCTGCTGCTGCTGTGTCAGTTCTCCGAGTAGTGTTGCTAAACCTGCAAGAGGGCAAGCACCTCTTGAACTTGATGATCACACTTCCTTGGCATTGGAAGGACCTCAGATAACTGTAATAAAAGTGTTCATAACATGAAACACAAAAGTCACGAGCCTCTTTGAAAATTTTGGTTTGGAAAAGGTGCCTTTGTGGCTGGGTATCCTGGGGTTTCTCCTACTTCTCTGCTTACACAGACAGAAGGGTCTGCAGGGAGGGCTGTGTTTTCTGGTGGTGACGAGAAAAGAGAAAAGCCTGGAGTATTTCCAAGATCATCTCTGTGCTCCCACAAGGCCAGCTTGGTGGAGAGACTTGAGCAAATAGAGAATTATGCAGTGTACTGGGAAAGACATGGGAATTCTCTGAAGACTAATTCAGCCTATGTGAGTCACCCTGTGGGCTTCCCTGCTTCCACCTTCACCTGCAGAGACACCTCATGCCCTCTGTTTTATCTCCCTAAGGTAAATGCCTCTCAGCATCCTATCCCCTTTCCTATGCCTTTTTTACAGCAGAGCTGAACTGGAGTACCTGGGGGAACAGGCCGTTTTCCCCATCCCATTCCTATCTTCAGAGCCCAAAAGATGTCACAATGATGTTAGTCCATCTGCTCCTCTTACTTTAGGAAAGTGACTTTTGATGTACTAAGATCCAGCCACTTTTTTTTTTTCTTCCTAGATTCATAAGCTCTAATTCTTATCTTGTCAACTTCTGGGGTCTCACAGAGAATACTGCAGCCACAGCATCACATTCTCCCATGAATCCACCTTCCCTCTTGTGACTACAGCTGTTTCTGTGCTAATTACCCTGCCTAGCTCTGTTGGTTGAGTGCTTCTGTTATTAAATAAACACTGCTGTTCTATTGGCCTCTGGTGAATTTCTGGAAGCACTATCCAAACACTTGGAGCATCCTGCTGCCTCTACCTCTTGTGGGATAGATGTATGGAATATGATTTCCTAAGGGTCTGTATTTTCTCTGCTAGTGTTGCTCAGGAGGAGAGTGAATTAGGCACTTTTCCCACCTGTGTAGGAGGGCTAAAGTGCAAAATATATATTCTGTGTTCCTATAGGATAAAGAATGTCTTTGAAAAATAATGGTCCTCCATCATTTTTTAAGTGGAGATGTATGCAAAAAAAGTCTTGCAAACACATCTCCAAATGGTTTCTACACCTAGTTTGTGCAAGTTCAACTCAAAAGGGTCCTGCTATCTCAATTTCTCTTGGGTGCGAGAAATGTGCATGTCTTTTTTTAGCAGTGTTTGATTTTGCCTTTGCTAGTTAATTTTCCAAACACAGGGATCTGGGCTCAACCTTTGCAGATTGAACCAGCATTTGATAACTTAACCCAGACTGTTTTACACATTGTTGCCAGAGATGACCAACCTGCCTCTGGAATTTAGTGGGTTGCTCCAGAGTTATTGTGTGCTACAGCTGGTTGAATAATGAGGAAATCTAGATGACTCTCTCCTCTTGAACGAGATTCATGGCTATTTGCAGAGGCACTGCAACTCATTAGTCACCAATATCCCAGTGACTGCTGGGAATTTATGAAAATGTTTGCAAATTTTAAATGGTTGAAGAATACATTTGGGAAATGAGTTATTTGGTATTTGTCATTCAGTGGCCTCCTTTTTGGAAGCATATCTCACATACAAGTTTCAGTCGTTGAGTCCAAGAACAAAAATTATGCCATATGACTATTCACACATCACGAGTGACTGGGAACCAAAGTAAGCCATTTGTGAACAAATTGCATTTTGGAAATTATTTATCTTTACTAACTGGCAAAGATTTATAAACATGACTTGAATTGTGCATGTTTGGAGCAAGTCAGTACTTTTCCCTGATGCTTTCTTCTTCTGTCCAAGAACCTAATTTTTGATGAGGATACATGATATATAAACACATAAAATTTTAGTCTCTTGCCTGTGCCACTGGGAAAAAAAATCTTCAAAATATGAGCAGGGTATAACCACTACAGTAATGCCATTCTGATCCCACAAATAACCTGTTACCTGCAAGACACTGTCTCATTCATCTCAGATGAACCTGGTATTTGAAATTTAATGAGCTTTAGAATGATGGTGGCTGAAATACTAACATTTGTATTTCACTGTTTATTAAAGCCTGCAGGAAAGGTGTGTATGAGAGATGGCCACGTTTGAAAGACTAGGAAAACCTGGAGCAAGAAGCAATTTATAAGTAGGATGAGCCTGCAAGATGAGTGGAGCTTGGGAATATTCCCTTCCCTTGATTTTTGCTTCTTCCGTCTCTGCTCATGAATATTGAATCCTTTGACTAGCTGATGAATGATTCATAACACAAGCACATATGCAGAGCAAAACAGAGAAAATGTTTGCTTTCATGAGTTTTGTCTAACCACTGTTTTTCTTGAGACAGAACAGAACTCGAGGTGCATGGGGTGATTGCTGATGAGGTGCAGCTGCTGCAAGTTCCACGGCAAGTTTAATTTTGAATGGTACTTCACCTTCCATGAGTGGCTAGTGGTGACCTTTGTGCTCTGATGGGCAGATCATGTGAGGAGACTGGTTTCATGCAGTAGGACTCTGATCCTGTTGTCCTCCTCAGAGAGGTTTGCAGTGTAGCACTACATGGGGTGCTGTTTTGATCATGCATTTTCTTTGCAAGACAGTTGTATCATATCTCTGTCTTAAGAATCTCACTCATTATTTGCAGAAAAAGGTAGAGGTGTCCTATGAACTCTGGGCTGGGATAAAACAAGCTCTTTAATCCTGTCAGTCAGCTCTTGCAGAAACTAGAGCAGGACTGCAAGATGGAAAGTCTCTCCATGCAGTCCAATTCTAGACCACAGCAGTGTTCCAGATGGACTGAGGATGAGGTGGGAATAAATAAGGTCAAGGACATAGCCTACATTCATGGTTGAGCAGAGGTATGACTACAAATAAGGCAAACTTCTCATTCACCTTCTCTTCTAACCTGTGAGATGGAGTCCAGTGCTGACGATGTATCTGCCAGAAGGAGTCACGCAAAATGCTCCCCTTGCACACAAGAGGTGTGTGACACCCTGCCATGGGAGAGTGAGCACTGCCATGAGACTGAGGGCAAGACAGAGGCCTCACTGCTGGGGAAAGTGAGGCAGGAGCCTGCTGTCAGAGGGCTATGGGTTGTGCATGGCACTTTACAGCTGCAATGAAGGAGCTAGTGCTGGGAGGTGGCAGGGCTGTGTCTGTATCGCTGCTGGTGGACAGGAGCTGTGGTATTTCTTCTCTCTGTGGTATGCTCCCCTCTCTGCAGCTTCATGTCTCTTCCTTTCCCAACCCATCTGTGTGATGAGGGTAATGATAGTTACCCACTTTCATTTGGGAAGATAGACAAACCAGACTGTGGGAAGAGTAAGGAAAAGAGTAGTCAGTTCAAATAGCAAGGAGCACCTTACGAGAAAATCTGTTAGTGCAGGACTGAAGCAAAGAAGACCCTGAAATCAGATGCTTGGAGAATATAAGGTCAGTCAGAGGAAAACTGGGAAATGTTTTAAGAGGGAACATCCAGAAAAGAGGAACATCCTTTCAGGAGACAAAATGAAGAAGTGGATAAAAAATGTTAAGGCTTTTCTGTCTTTAAAGTCCTTGATTGTACAGATGGGGGTCTGCTTACCCTGCTGTTGCTGGCTCCATTTCAGTAATGGCCACAACACTCTGTGTGTAGCTGGGGAAAAAAAAATAATAGAACAATCTGGAAGTAGTGAGTAAAGGATAATGTAAGATGACAGTAATTAATTCTTTGAAATAAAATTCCACAGGAGGGGAAAAGAAAACAAGCAGAAGGAGGGTTGGGAATGATGCCAGATGGGAAGCCCAGGGGACAATTCGGGGAGCATACAAACTTGAAATAGTTTGGAAATCCATGCACATTCTTAGGGGAGGACCATAGTTGGGCTGAAAGTTCCCAGTAGAACATTTGAATTTGTAGGTTAATTTGCCTGTTTTGCCCGGGAAGCATGACTTTAGTATAGATATCTACTGGATTTATCACCTTCCAATGAGTGCTCATTTACTTTTTTGGTTTATAAAGGAAGTTTCTGGGGCTACAGAAGCAGAGCACAGTCTGGACAATACAACACTGACAAATGGTCTGGCTTCCTGGTCCTGATCGCCTGATTGTTCACACTGAGTGTTTGTATGTTAGCATGTTTGTCCCTAAATCAATCTGATATCCAGCCTATTTAGACTTCTTAAACTTACATGCATTTTAGAAATTCCAACAAATCTTTTTAACACAATTTTTTTGTGACTGACTTTTTGGTGACAGTCTAGAGCTGTTAGAACTTAACAGCCAGGTATAGAGGCAGCGAGTATATACAGTGAAGCAAAGTCTCAGACAGTTCAGGATTTGGAATTTTTGCAGGATCCATGTGTAGCCACTTGTGTTCTGCTGATCTATAAGTTAAAAGCCTTCCTCTACGGCTTCAGAATCAACAAAGGATTCAGAAATTTCCATCCCTTTTGGTGACATCTTAATTTACTGTGATTGGGACTGATCTTGGAGGCTCAGGGTTTACCATCCATGGTCATGGGTTCTACTGCAGGTGCAAAAATCTGAGTCAGTCCCTATTTATGGCTTTGGGGTCCTTATTGCTCTGAGATCACATCTCATTTCGCCATGGAAATGATCAATGTTTTGTATGAATTCCATGTACACAGGTGCAGTTTCTGTACCTGTATACAGTAAGGTTCAAACTCCTTCCGAATCTGGAAGAGCTCAAGGCAATATTTACAACAACCCTTGCTCTAAATTGTCAGGGAGGCTTGGTACAAGCCTCTATCAGCCTCAGTGTTCAGACCTCTTAATTTGGACTAAAGGAGTCTCTCTAAGGGCTGGCAGCAGCAGCAGCAGCAGCACGCTGTGATTTGCAATGCAAATCAGTTGCCAGAGGCTGAAATAACACACACTTTACCAGGTATTTATTTTTGGCCCTCCGAAATCAAGCCTCAGAGCTCACCTGTTTTTGTTTTAGAAGAATAACAACGGATTGCAGCAAAGAAGGTGTATGATAAGAACAGAAGGAAAGCTACCTAGGCTGTGTGCACTGTGCACTATGGGAAAGCTACCCCCAAACCCCACAGACAGAGCAACTCATTTTCCCTGCAAAAGATTGATACACACTGAAGACATTCACATAGGGCTGGCAGGTGTCTAGTGTGGATGTCCTAGGTACCAAAGGCATTTAGAGGACTATACTTGGGCAGCTAAATTGCTCCTGGAACATTTGGCTGCACAGTGCTGGGCTGCATGGAGGTCTAAGCCATTTCCACACCCTTGAACAGTGACTGGTGTGCATTGGTATGAAAAAGGTGCTGCATTCTACCAGACCAATCCCAAGGAAACTGGCAGGTGCTGGAGTGGCTGTGGTGCTCTCAGGCCAACTCCTTCAGGTCAGCCTGGCCCCAGCTCCTTCTCTGACAGCCCTTCTCCTTCCTGCACTCTCTCACTTGCCACAGGTTAATTTTCTGAGTGCAAAAGTGAACGGAGTTGTGCTCTGCTGCTTCCCAAGGATGTCCGAGATGGATGATGGCGTGTGCTGGAAGGCCAAAGGATCTTAACTTCAGGGAGGTCTGCAGAGGTTAAAGGAATAAGATTAGATGGGAATAGGGGCTCCACAAGTTGTTTCATGCTCATGAAGGTCATGCTCACTCAACTATCAACTCCAAATGTTGAAGGCAAAAAAATGACTTCTGGCTTTCTTTGTCCACCACTACTCCCTGGGTTTCATCCTTTCAGGCAGAGCACAGCTTCCTGTTTCCCTTTTCATCCCACCTTCTTGTTTTCCTCTCCCCAACACCAGTCACACACTCTTTTTCCCTTTCCTTCCCTGGCTATTTTACCATCAAGTTTTAATGTCAGCCCAGAGACAGAACATCTCTTATTCCTGCATAAAAATGGTGGGAATAGCCTTACCTCATACAATCTCTTCTCTCAAAATCATCAAAGCTGGTAGCAGCGTCACTCTCCTGCATCCTGCCTGCAGGTTTTGGTTTTTTACAGATGGAGATTTTATTTAATCATGCTCAGATTGAATGAAAGCAGCACTATTAATTAAACAATGGCCCATCTGGTGCATTGCAAATATCTACAACACTGGGAGATTAATATCAATTATATCAGAAGCTGGAGGGATGCAAGAACCTGCAGAGATACACTCTTTGGGTTGTGTTAGAAACCAGGCAGAGGAAGAGTGTATTCCTGTGGAGAGATCTCTGGGCAGGGAGTAGCAAGCATCTGATCCTATTGCCAGCTGTGATGCCAATATTCTTTGTGCAGCTGGACAAGCCAAGTCCATGAAAATTTCTTCAGGTGAAAGTTTGGTGTGTTACTCCCAGTTGTACCTTTGAAAACACATCCTGTATTCCTGTACCCAAAACTCCTCCACTATAAAATCCTGTCTTCAAAATGTGCTTTAGGAGCTGTGGAGAAAAGTGTCTACAAGGGCTAGGGATAAAACCTGCAACATCTGGTTTGAAATCCCTATTTGTAGTGTTTTAGTTCAGTGCAGTGTTTCCTGGCCCCAAAACAGAAACTCTCCTCTTACCAGTTCTAGTTTTCTCTCTAAACTCATAATTGTGAGCATGCTGATTTGGAAACCAGATTGTTTTTTCTACAAATCATGCCCCAGCCCACTGGCACAGCCCCAAGACATCCCAGATTTCTTTTGTGCATCATTCTGTAGTAGCAGCTATCCAGAAATCCAGGAAGGCTGATTGTTGTGGTGGCACATAGCTGATTTCTGTCACATGTGTAGCAAGTCTGGCACATGTGGTGCTGGAGCTGTTCAGATGAAAAGAAATCATTTTTGGACATGTTGACCCTCCACTTTTGACTGTGGTGGCAGCAGTGGGTGTGTGTGCAATTTAATCATGGCAGAGCATGTAATTGGATTTTCTTATGAGAGCACGAAGAAATGGGACTAGAATTAAAAAGCAAAAAAAAAAACAAACCAGCTCTGTCGTATTATTTTTAGAGCAGCTGGCTCTATCAAGGTAAAGAGTTGTGTGCAGTAAACACTGGCTGACTGTGATGAATAGCTATTCAATCAGAGAGGGAGAAGTGCCACTTCACAGTAAGGAAGGAAAACCTATGTCTGTGCTAGAAAGAGTGACTGTAGATTTGTTATCAGATGTGTGAGCTTTTCTACCATCTACATCTGGCTTTCTGTGACAATTAAAGGTCACAAATGTGGCCTCTTGAGCAAACGTTCCCTGTCTAAGACCCCAGCTGACAACTCATGCTGGGCCTTGTTTCCCTGAAAGCTAAAACTGATTTTCAATTACAAGTCAGTGGACTTTTTGCTTGAATGGGAATTAAGTAAATCAGAAGCCAATACTTTTTTCTTCCTTTACTAGATTTCAAAAATCATTTTGGCTTTGGGCTGAGTAAATCCAATGTCAGGCACATTGGCCTGCTCAGATTTAAAGCTGCTTTGGCCAGATGGAATAAAGCAAGGATGGGAGAACTGAGTTGGAACAAATAGAAACCATCCCAAATCCTCAGACTTCATAATCAGCTTGGCTTGACAGGGTTTGGAGGCTAGAGAAGCTTTTAGATGAATAAATACGCTTTTGCATTTCCTCACTTTGTAAAGGCTCCTTGGAAATTTCCTGTCCCAGATGAGGCTATAGGATATACCCATGATTCTAATGGGAATGCTGCTCTCCTCAGTAGAGGCACAGGTTCAGAGGAAGGTCACACAGCTTTGTGCTGCTCAGTGCGAGGATGGGGTCCAGGTGCAGCCTCACATACACTTGCAAATAGTACTAAAAGAAAGGGGCTTTGGACTTGGTTCTACCATCTGCAACTTATTCTTCATCCTGCTCCATGGAAAATAACTCATTTTAGAATGCAACGGCACCCCAGTGGAAGATGGGTCATGTTTGCAGGCTGTGGAGCTGCCAGCCCTCTTGTGACACCTTTATGCAGGAGAGTTGTCCTTGTCTTGACATAGAGGGATTTGAATGTGGCTGGCTTGTTCCTGTGAAAGTCAGACTTCCTGCTCCCCAGTCTGTGATGGAAAAGTCTCTCTTTTTGGTCTATTTTTTTTCTCATCTGCAGAATTTATTCTATTTATTCTATTCCATCTATTGTATTCTATTTATTTATTTGTTTAATTCCATCAGAAAGATGAGGAAGAACAGTTGAATGCCTAGAAAAAAGGAGGGAAAGGAAAATAAAGCTCAAATGTTGCTTAGCAGTAATGCTTTCTCCTTTGTGCTATAGAGTGTTCCTGAGAGAAGAAACTGAGCAGGAAGCTGTAGATGAGGAAACTTACAGAGAGCTGACATTTTCAGAAGCCTTCCAGATTTAGGAACATAAGGAACAAAGAAATAAAGTTGACCTTGTTGATGCGTTAAACTCATGCAAGATTTTGTGAGATTTTCAGGTGAAATTTCTTGTAGAACAGACATAAGGAAAGAAGAAGGTCTCATGTTTGCTCTAGACTAATAGTATAGATCTGAGTAGGTTAATTATTTTCTGCTGACCTCATCAATCTCAGGTCAAATTGGTGTTCTCAACTAATTGAGGGTAAGGTCTCCTTGGCAGAGAGTGGATTAGATGGGATTGTAGCCACCTCTGAAATAAGACTTGGGTGTGGTACGAGCCATTCTGATCTTGTTTACACATCTGTCCCCTTGTAAATTCTATATTTTTGTTTTTATTGATGCTTTTAGAGTTTGACAAACATTTTTCTATGAAGAGAAACATAATTAATTTAAGTCATTTATATTAATCAGAAAGGGGAAGACTCATGCAAAACGGGTAATTTTGCACTGAACAGATCGAGTAACCTAATGAATATAGATGATGCTGATTTATGTGTTTACAGAAAAGTAACACTGGGCTGGGGGGTGGAGAAAGAAAACAGGCCAGGAAAATGGACTGTTAAATGATGTTCTATGATTTCTGTGGAGTCCTGCTCAAGAAGTGTTTCAGATGTTAATGCAGCTTTTCAGTGTGTTTACTGGGTCTAAATTACTCAGAACGACAAAGCAAGACTTTATAGATTCGCCGTTTCTAAATGATGGGCTGACCCTCAGTCCCATAAATGAGCCACATTGTTAAGAGCTTCCACTCATTTATTTCGCTGAGGTTTGTAGGGCAAGGACACATTTCTATAAGGGAGAAGGTGCATTTTGCAAAAGCTAATGTCAAGCTCACTACCTTCTTTCCAGGACTCGCATCAAATACTAGCAGGCAAAAAACATAGTGTTGAAATGTCAGCCTCATGGAATTAGTGACAAAATACCCATAGGATTCAAAGGTGACTGACTCTCCTGTAATGCACTGGATAGCTGTGCAACCAGATGCTACACAGATGGAGGGGAATTACCCCTAATCCCATTTGGTGCCCTAAAATGTGCATATTGAAGGCATTGTGGGTGTGTGTATAATGAAAAGCATCTTGGTCTTTTATAGAACTGCTAAAATCTGTACAAGAAATGATTTACCTTTGAAGATATTTCTAGTTTAGCATCTCAGACCTGGCACAGGCACTTAAATCCTCAGGGGGAAGCTAAGAAAGTCCTGATGTACCCCTCAGCACTTGCAAAATGGACTCTCATGTTTCTCCTCTCTTGAACGAAATGGGTAAATCCAGGCACAAGGGTTTCCTTAGCTTCACATCTCCAAGAAGAGTCATTACCTCCAACATTCAAGGTCCTTTTATCAGAACCTGTCACAGCTCTGAACAGAGCAGTCTCAAATTCACAGCTTTGTTTGCTCAGGTTGCCTAACATGACTAGATTTTGGAGTCATATTTTATTAATCTTTTACACAATCAATAATGAAGAGGAATAAACTTTGTTGGAAAGCTCCTTTTCTCCCAGAGGCGTTCAGAGAGGTTTGCAGACTGCCTGCAGGGAGCACAAAGCGGCCGTTTAATAGCGTGCAGCTTAATGTGTGCTGAAAAGTAAATGAAAAATATCACTTGCTACTTCATCTTCAGCGGAAGATGTGGGGAGATGAAATATAATGGTTCTGTAATGTTTCTGCAGGCATTTGTCCAAGACTGCAAAACACCGATACTGCTATTGTGAAGGATGGGGCTTCAGTGGTACTGAGCTTAAATTCAGCTTTAGCAAAATCAGCCCATTTGTAGCTTTTAATGTGTTCCCTTGAGGGTGTGGGGGTACTGCAGGTAGGGATGCTTTTCCTTCAGGAGCAGGCACCTGGCAGCACTGAGGTGGGCACCTCCAGGGGTTTGATCTGAAAACAGAGAAGGCATTTCTACCTGTAGTGGTTATCAGCACAGGCACTAGGTGCTTTGAGAGAGGTTTGCACCTCTGTCAGCAAAATGCTGCCATCCAGACTAGATGTTTTCTAAAGATCAAGCCAAAGATCATTCACAGAAATGAATCAGGAAAGCCCTAATGTCTCTGTGATGGGGAAGGCTGGACTAGGTGAGCAGATTTTGTTTCCTTCTGGCTCTGCTGTTTGCAAAATGCTTCACAGTTCAGGTTCACAGTCCTGATTTTTGGATAACAAATTGTTTTGCTCCCAAAGGAGGGATCCTTGCCAGAGCTTAATTTTCAGTACTGTTTGCTTCAATGTTGCAATTCAGGCTTTTCTGCGAATACATGCTAAGGACTGTCCATTGTTATTTCAGTCTCAAAAGCTGCCGAACAGTTTATTCAAAGAATTCCAATGAATAATAAAATAAAAATATTACCCACAAGCAGAGAGAAGGCCTGGAAATCTTAATTGAAAAGCTTTTTAAAATTATAAATGATTGAAAGACCTCATGGATTTCTGGGATCTGAGCCACCAGGACATATTTCACTGTCTCAAGCCTAATACTTTTACTGATTATGCTTTACAGGGAGTTGTAAGAGGCAACCCTCCCTGTCTGCTAAGATCTCTTACATCCCTTGTGTTAAATATGGGAGACACCTTGAAAGAATGAGCAAAACTAGCACACAATGGGGAATAAACACCGGCAACTTAGAATGTTAAATTACTATGTGAGCCAGTCAGTGCAAACCTCTTTCTGCAGCTCTGCAGGGAGTCTGTATGGAGGTTTCATTCTGGTTGAAATAGATGTCTTCCATTTGCACGTGTGGAAACTTTCTGAATCTAGGCAAAACCTGAACTACTGCTCTGGTACGGGTCATGCCACATCAGGTATGTTATTGTCATTATTATTAGTACTAAATCTGTTCACTGCAGTTTGAGCAACACTTTGGAGTGTGCAGTCATCCATGGGAAGCTCAGAACCACCAGACCCTTGGAACAGAAATGGAGGAAAGCTGATGAACAATACATTCGATGCTTTGTGATTCGTGCACTCTTGCAAAAATCCCAGAGAATTGCCGCTCTTTGTTTCACTGTTTACCATCTTCAACAAAGAATACAAGATCCCATGAAAATAGTCCCTACTGAGTGTTGTGAGAATAGCAGTCGGTTTTTCCACAACGTTTAGCTTCTCGTGGTCCCCTCTTTCTGCCTTTCAGAGAACACGTCAGTGGTGCTGAGCAGCAGATGTGGTGTTGTCTGGGAGAAGCTCTGACAACGCTGCCTCCTCGGCAGTCTCCCACGCACAGCTGAGGTGGCACAGTTTGAAGCGTGCTCTGCTTTTCTACACAGAAGTGGGGGTAAGGCTGGCTGGTGGGAGTTAAAAAGCCCCAGCTCCTGGTTTGTTTTTCAGAATAAGTTTTGGTTAGGTAATTGCTCCTGTAGAGGCCCATCTGCATTGCCTGAATTCAGTTTTATTTCTTTTTAAACACTGCCACCTATTTCTGTTCCTCCTTCCTCCTTATCACATGATCTCGGCTATGGATTTACCTGTTCTGTCCTTCCGTATCCTTGACCACAGCTGAGATGGTCTCTGCATCTCACTGACTCCTTCTGTCCTCCACACTACATATTTTGGTAGCTGGGAGAGACAATAAAGTTATTTCTCATCTGAAGGGAAGAGCTAAAAGTGATAATCAGGGTACAGCAGAGCTTTTGAATTCCAAAGTGCTTTGCCTACACCCATGTTGCAGGTGATAGGTGACAGTTTTTATTTTCTAACCTGAGGAAAAACTGCCTGCCTGTGCTGAAAGGGACATTCCAGTCATTGCATGCCAGGGGCCATGCTGTGCACAGGAGAAATGGTCTTATTTCTGTAGACATGCCGCTCCATGGTTTAGCCCAACTAAACAGTCAGATGTGATCTCAAAAGACACAAGAAACCCTTGGCTGCTAGGAAAACTTCAGGGATACAAACAGTGTTTTAGTGTCTCTCTTGTGCATGTGGTATCTAGTTTTGCCTGTTACTGAAGATATTTGTGAAATAGGGGCCATTTCTGAAGATCTGTGATCATGAACTCTCTACTGGAAATGTGTCTACCTTGCTAGATGGCCTACTTCAATCAAATTTCTATATAGAAAAAGGTGGCAAATATTAGTAAAAAACATTTTCCCTGAGGCAATGGTACCACTTACACTGTGCTATATGCCTTTTTAAAATACATTTGGTGAAAAAGTGCAAACATTTTCACTATCATTGTTTTCACTGATTTTGATCTTACTAAGACTTTACACTCACCTTCACAGTTCAGGAGTAGACCTCACATCATTGTGCAAATACAAGCAAATAATACCATTGTTTCCATTTCCAGAAAAAAAATGTGACACTAAATGAGGAAATTGGTAAACTCAAGGTTAACTCTAGACTGGAGTTCAGGTATTTTGTTGTATATCTTTGCTCCCCTAAAATGTGCCTCTCTCCTTCCTTCTTCCCTGAATTTGCACTTCCTGTCTTGTATTCTTGTACACTGTCCTCATAAACTATTGAACAGCTAACACATTCCTTACCTGAGGGGTTTCATTCATGTGGTTAAATTGTCCCTATGTTTTGAAGTTTATAGAGCATTTTGAAGCTTTTTCTTGAAAGAAAACTTTGTTCCGGGAGCTATTTCTGGAGATAGGATCATGCCAAAATGACCTTGACTTTGAAGACACTTCTGAGTCCAAAAGTTACTAGAGTTAAAATGCACTAGAATAAAAAATTAGCTGGATCTTTGGTCAGAAAATCCAAAACTTTGATGTTTGGCTGTATTTGGAGGCCTTTTCTAGCCAGTTTCAATGCTGAGGATCCTGCTGTTACACAGTGGTTGTCCACAGAACATGCACCAGTAACGCCTCTTTTTCTGGGGGTCTGTTGTTGAGTATCCAGAAAAGCTGACAAACACGATGAGTATTTCCAGATAGTTACTTTCCCATGAAAATAATTGCTACTGCTGGCACAGTTCTCCTTGGCATTGCTGGAAGGCTCTGTGTGATTTGAACAAGACAAGAACCATCAGTGTCACTCAGATCATGTGCAAGGACCTGCAACAAAACTAGGGAAAAAGCTGGAGAAGTTTTTTGCCTTTTTTTTTTTAATAGAAAACTGGCTGCTAAAATGGTCTCTTTGTGATCAAATGGAGAACACTGTTTTTGTTGCTTTCAGTTGTAAGGATCTCATGACTACCATGAAGTGAGCAGTTTCTGTGGCTATCAGAGGTCCTTTTATATTAGTTTCTCATGTGCTGTTTTAAAACTACACCTGCACCTAGTACTTCACCCAAAAAGTGAGTTTTAACTCTGCATGATGGCAAAACAGGAGCAACAGAACTCTTATCATTCCTGTCAGATGCCCTTGAGCAGCTGTAAACTGGAGGTGGAGTGGTGGTGGGTTAGGGGCTTTTGCCACCGAAGAAGACAGGCTTACCCAGGACTGAACGGGCCATGCATTCATATTCCCATACCATTACTCAGATATTCTCAGACAATTAGGCAGGGGAAATGAATTTAAAATTGAATACTCTTTAGTACAGATTCTTGAAATTACTTTTATTAATCAACACTGATTTTTTAAACATTTTTTACATAATAATGTCATAATTTTTGCTGTTAAAGAGAGTAGCAGGGAACCTAACAAAGGCTTGGGAGCTAATGAATCTGATTTTGTATTCCACGTGTCATGGTCCAGAAGCCAGGCTCTGACAGATTTCTTTATTGAACCTTCAGTCAGGCTCTTTGTGGGAGTCATTCTGTAAATGAGGGTTTGTAAGCCGTGACCATGGAAAAGGCTCATTGTCCATAACAGTAGATGGTTCAAGAGCCTGACTAATAGTAGTGAACAAACACTTTCACCTTGAAGGTCGTCAATTCAGGTTTAGCCCAGTCTGGCAGTGACAGCAACTTCTTTGCTTCTCAGAACTGTAAGGGCCAAGAATGATAGACAGAAAATTAAGTGGCAAATTACACCACAAAAATATACACTGGGGACAAGAGGGAGAACTCACACATATCTAGGGACATCTTTTGTAAGGGTTTAGCTTGTCTGGTAATCTTCCCAGAGGTCAATTTTTTTGGAATGCTCTGCAATGCCTGTGGAGAAGCCTCTCTCACTATGTGGTCTCTTTAGAGAGCCTAAATGGACTCATTACCTTAACTGGGTCATGTAAGTACTGTCCCAAGCATGAGTCCTGGTGGCAGGTTTGCTGGGAAGACTGAGGAGCATTGGAGTGACACTGAGAAGTGTTTCTGTCATCCTGTGTGTACTGTGGCACATGAAGACGTACGCACAGAGTGCATGAGCTTTTATCATTTCCTTGGCAGGGGTATTTCCTATTTCCTTCTGTTCTTGTGTCTGTTCCTGATTTTGGTATCCATCTGCAAGATTGCCAGGACAGAAGCTGTTTCCTGCAATTATCCAGTGCTTGAATCATTGAAGGGAGCTGAACCTCTTACTGCCTCTGATTGCTACTGAAAATGCAACATGTTGTGCAGTAGATGAGGAGGAGATAATTTCACTGATGCAGCTCGTGCTGACCCTATTTTGTTGAAAGTTTTCACGAACTACCTTATGACTGCCAAGAAGATGTGAATGCAACAAACGTTCCAACTCTGGTTTCTTATGAGCACGTAGAGCTTGTGAAGATTTGTTTGTGAAACAAGAGACTGGCCCTGATGAAATCAAAGGATTCCATCTTTAAACTGATTTAAACATACCTCCTGGGCTAATTGCCTAGTTAAGAATCCACTGAAGATTAGGAGGAAGAACTACATGCTTGTATTCTTTCTTGAATCAGTGGTGTGGCCAGATGTCAGCTGAGGTGGGAAGACCAAATAAAGATCACAAAATGAAGTGGATCTGTAAGAATGGGGAGAAAATTGTGATGAGGTAGCTTATTGCTGATTAAGCATCAGCTAATCATGCTGTTAATCAGAAAATCAAAACCAGACTGCTGGATGATAGGGTCAGTGCACTAATTCCTATTAGCAGCAAAGGGAAAGAAGGGTGAGGGTGACTGGCATGCCTTCCTCATACTGCCTTCCAAGTAGCTTGGCAGGCAAAATTTAATTTTACTTTGTTTGCAAAAATTATTCTGCACAATGATATTTCCTTATGCTTCCCAAACACTTTTTACTATGCACCTTCAAAGTACATAATAAATTTCATGAATTTACCTCCAAAACATGCTCTACTCTGCTCAGCATCTCCTTGTGTTTGCTCTTGCACCACTTGTCTATGTTATTATGGAATTTAGGGTGTGAATGGCAAAATGTGAATTTAACAGTGCACAACTCACAACTGGAATGAACTGTCCACTGCTAATTATTCACCAGGAAAGTTCATGGATAACTGTGAATAACAAACACATCTGAGAGTTTTCCAGTCTGCCTCTGGACACTTCATAAGTATCAAAATGGTGACATTCATTGTATGATTTATTTGTTGTGAAATGTTTACTTGGCTCTGCTCCCACGTCTATAACACCAAGCCAACAGCAGCAGGACCCTAACAGACTTTCTCGTGAGATATCCAGGGCTTCCTTTTTCAAATCTGTTCAGCAAATACAGGAAAAACAGCTTTTTTCCTGACATTTTAGTATTTCCAGCTGCTGTTTGATCCCAAAAGCCCAGAAGCATCAGAAAAACAAAAGCAAATGAACAGAGAAGGGATTCCTTAAAAGAGATCTTCCTCAAACAGAAGTCATTGGTAATCAGTGATTCCTTCATCAAATCCAGCTGGTGCTTGTGTGCTGGTTTGCAGGAAATCACACTGAACAGTTCTAACACTACCTTTGGGATCCTGCCAATTTTAGAGCCTTCCAATAAAACCTCAGGTGAACATCTTAGGGTGAAGTGGAATCAGTACTGTCATTTTTCCTGAACCATTTCTTCCGTATGGCTGGAGATAAGTAAAATGTGTGTTGTCGGGGTCCTGCAGCAGCCCTGTGAGAAACCTCTATTTAAAGAGGCCTGTGGACACCCAGTGCTGTGCTGGCAAAACTGAAGCTGACCCTATGTAGCCCTGCTGTCAGCTTGGGCTTCAGACCTTCTCTTGCCTCTTCAGTTACTGAATACTGTGTGAGGACTGTCAGCTCAAGCACTCTGGGGTGGCTTTCAGAGTTGCTGGTTCTAAAGTTTTAAAGCAGCTAAACAAAAGTTTTGTAGGTGCCTTACAGTACCTAACGGCGTCCTATGGGAAAGCTGGGGAGGGACTTTTTACAAGAGCGTGGAGGGATAGGACAGGGGGCAACGGCTTTCAGCTGGGGGTAGGTTTAGATTAGATACTGGGAAGAAATTCTTCTTCTGTGAGGGTGGTGAATCACTGGAACAGGTTGTGGATGCCCCATGACTGGAAGTGTTCAAGACCAGGTCAGATGGGGCTTTGAGTCATCTGGACTAGCGGAAGGTGCCCTGCCCATGGCAGGGTGGTTGGAATTTGATGATCTTTATGGTTTATTCCAACAAACCATTCTATGGTTCTAAGAAAAGAAACTGTCCCTGAAGTACTGATTTTGGTTTGCAGTCAGAAATCTTAAAACTTCTGGGGATATTTGATATTTTTGGTTCTGGTTAATGAGCATTTTGTGTACTACAGTTGCTGTGTTTTCCCATATCTCAGGAAATACAAAAGCTAGAGAGACTAGAACAATAACAGCAACAAAAAAAGATCCTCCCCGAATTCCAGGAGCTGGAGCATCAAGTAAAACACTGCTTTTATAAGAACGGCCTGTGCTAGTTTTGAGCTAATTTTCTTCGTAGTAGGAAGTATGGGCCTATGTTTTGGATTGGTGCTGGAAACTGTACAACATAGGATGTTTTTGTTATTGCTGAGCAGAGCTTACATAGAGTCCAGACCTTTTCTGACTCTCATCCCATCCCACTAGGGATGGGGATGCACAAGGAGCTGGGAGGAGACCCAGGCAGGACAGCTAATCCCAACTGACCAAAGGGATATTCCATACCATACAGAATCTTGCACATTGTATAGAGCTAGAGGAGAAGAAGGAAGGAGGGAACATTCAGAGTGATGGCATTTTTCTTCCCAAGTCACTGTTATGTGTGATGGAACCCTACTTTCCTGGGAATGGCTGGACACCTGCCTGCCAAGGGGAAGTGATGAATAAATTCCTTGTTTTACTTTGCTTGGGTGTGTGGTTTTTGCTTTACTTTTTAAACTGTCCTTATCTCAACCCACAAGTTTTCTCACTTTTACTCTTCCAGTTCTCTCTGTTATCCCACCAGGGGGTAATGAGTGAGTGGCTGCGTGGTGCTTAGTTGCCAGTGGCATTAGACCATGTCACTAGCAAAACTCAGTGCTGTCCTTTCTCTGGAGACTGGCCTCATATATGTTGGCTTCTCTGTTTCCAGTGCGTGCTTGTCAAAACATTTCACTCTTCCTTTCAGACCTGTGTGGTGACTGTGGATGATCCCAGCTCCTCCCTGCCCCCCTGCATTGTTTTGATTTGAATAGTGTAACTCTTAGGTAACAGATGTCTCTCTGCCTAAAGATGCCACCCACGATGGGGAAATAATCTCCTGAAATGGAAAGGGAATATTAGCCTGGGCTTTGACATGTCAGATCTGAGAGGAGAGTGGAAGTGTTCTGGCAGTGACCTCAGGCAGACCTGGGCTGGCAGGGTTGCCATGGCAATTAGCTTGTTGATCACATCAAGGTCCCTGTAATCAAACAGCAAAAGATGTGATTCAGAGAGCACTGAAAGTCAAATATGCATACCTGTATATATTAAGTTGCAAGAAAAGTGGGCAAAGAGATTGAACTGTCTCAGCAGGTTATCTTCTTTTGGTTTAAATAAAATAAGCATCAGATTTTTCAGCAACTTCAGTGTCAAGAGATGATACTGATCAAAATACAGATATTATTGTGGCATGAGTACAAACTGAAAGATACATTCAGATATGCAAACTGGAATCATATTCAATTCACATGAATAATTACCCTGTGTTGGGTAATGACAGTTTTTTATTCCTCCCATTTTCATTGAAAGAAATAGTCAGGCAATCATAAACTAGTGTTAGTTTGGGTCTTGGCTTGAGTGAAGTGAAATAACTCACAAAAGCTGAGAAGTTTTATTGCATAAGACAGTGTTTGCCTAACAAATATGTATCACCTTGTGGGAGGATCCAATTTTAAGAATAAGCAGATTGGAACTACGGGATATTAACAGACGGATGCTTAAAATTTTAATTCTTTAATTCTTGAACTGTCATTGATATAAGAACAACTCTGTGATACGCAAGCTCCTACACAAATTTACCTGGTTACAAAGTGTAGTAGTATCACCTTAATTTTGAAGAGAAGCAATAGGTTTGATTGAAAGAAACAGGCATCTCCAGGCATCAGTTTGTATGAGATATCTGCAGTAAGCATTAACCTGCTTAACCAGACTTTAAAGGTCAGGCCACATGTTATTGGAAAAATAATTCCCTTTGGATTCACAAAAAGCTCTTGCACTTCACCTGTGACTGCAGATTCAGTAGGTGCAAATGAACAAAACCAGGAATATTACTTAGCCAAGCACGGGAGCTCTTGAGCAGGGGAATTCAGTCAGAGACTCTCAGCCTTCCTACAGGCACTGGGAGCCCAGGCGTCTTTGCAGACTCTGCCTCCCCATGCAAATGGCCTTTGTGCTGTTTATGGACTGGGCCTTTGCACCCATCATTGGAAAGCTTCAGAAACAGAGAAATGACCATACATGAAAGAAACTGGAAGCTTACAGTCAGGGTCTGCTGAGGCAGAAATAAGCCTAAAACATGCACCAAAGTATAATGTTATAACTGAGTAAATTGTATGCTTCAAAAGATCCCTGCTCACATATTTAGTGAGTGCTGGCTATGCATCTACTCACACCATACTGTGTATATTTGAGTGACTGAAACAATTCCTGAGGTTAATTACTAAACTAACCAAAGGCCTCGACTCATTTGGAACTGATGGAGAGAGCTGCACTTATTCCTCAAATTTATCAAGCAAACACAATTATGCTGGTCCTGACACATGGCTCGACTAATAGCACAGGCTATTGGAGTAAAACACTCCACCTTGGCATGTGTCTCTCAGCCTCAGAAACTGTCACACACCATTAGATGAGAGTTGGTGCAGGAGGGAAAGCAATGCCCACTCACTGGGTATTCCCCCCGATGCCTTGTTTTTAAATTACACTGCATAACTGGAAACTACAGAAAAATACGACATTCTCTACCCTGGAAACTTGAGATACGCCTGCAAATAATTCTTGCAAAGTGGTTTTCTGTTTGTAGGATACAAAGCAGTCTAATTGGCTACAACAAGCAGGACAATAAGCAAGATGAACACACAGCATTGAGGTTTGAGATGGTGTCTGAACCAGCTGGCAGTGAACTTCCATCAGAATTTTCAGTGGGACCAAGAGCTGAGAATAGCTGGAGAAGAATGGCTCCCAGCCATCCGAGAAGCCCGATGCAAACTGCTGATCTAATGTCTGCTTATCGGCCTTTGCTAAGGCTGGCAGATACGCAGAGGGTGTAACTGCATGTCAATGAGCCATTGCCACAGGAATCAAAAGCTCCCCTCTCCAGCTTGCCCCCCTTGCACGCCATTGTTGGTGCTTCCTTCCTTGCCTTTCACTGCATGTTTCTGCACCCTGTACAATTTTCCTTGCTTGGGAGGTTTCTCCAGGAGGGACTTTTTTTCCCTAAACCAAATGTCTTTTTAAGTAAGCTTTCTGCTAGTCACACACAAAATCACAAATCTGTAAACAGATATGAATGTAGGGCAATGAATCTGTCATTTCCAAGGTTGGTTAATTTATAATCTGAAAGTCTTTTCCACTTCTAACATAATAATAATCATATCCTCAAAAAAAAGTGATGATCTTCCTAATTAGCAACTAACTTAGGTGTGCAGTTATGGATATCCCCACTTAATAAACCCCTCAAACATATGATTAAATCCTACTAAAGCCCAATCTTAAGGGTTTACCTGAAGTGGCACTTAATTTGTTACTGCTTTAAGAGTCTCTCTAACAAATCCTATCTAAATATGGAATTATGAAGCAGAAAGTGACATCCGTAGCACCAGAATGATGATATTTTGTCCTGGTTCTGGATAGGACAGGGTTAATTTTTGCAGTAGCTGGGGGGGTGGGTAAAGTTAAGACTCAGAGGTTATTCTATACCCCCTCATGTATTGCCAGGGGTGGGGTGAAGAGAGACTTTTCCAGGGAAAAGGCAGTGCATCCAGAGAGAAGGGGTCTCTTCCAGTTAGGATAGTGTGGCTGCAGTTGGGTTGGCTTGAGCTCTGCAGTGAGAATTTTGCATGTGAATTACTCTCTCTTTTTTGCACACTTTTAAAATTAATTTCTGCTGTTATTATTTGTTTTCTTATCTTGTTGCTGTTTCCAGTA
This sequence comes from Eulacestoma nigropectus, assembly GCA_013397775.1. Classification (NCBI taxonomy): domain Eukaryota; kingdom Metazoa; phylum Chordata; class Aves; order Passeriformes; genus Eulacestoma; species Eulacestoma nigropectus. Next base: position 544,412 of record VZTE01004276.1, read on the forward strand.
AATTGTTCTCACCTCAACCCGTGATCTTTACCTTTTGTGTCTCCAGTTCTTCTCAGCCCACTGCAGAGGGGAGAAGGAAGGGGAAGAAGCAAGTGGCAGTGTGGTTTGGAGAGTCTCAGTGGGAACACTAAATGTGGGACTACCATTCTTAAACCACGACACATTTATTAACAGAGGTGGTCGTGAGCATTACTTGCTTTTAGAATAGTTTTCAATTTTTGGTTAATCAAGGCTGCATCCTGCCTGCCCTGGAGAACTGTCTGCAGCACCTTTGACATGGAATTTCCTAGCTTCCTTTTGGCTGTGAAGAAGGGGGTGGCAGTAGATGTACAGTACCAGCCTTAGGGCATCCCATCAGGTGCCATACAGATCCCTGGCAGCAATTGCAGCACTTGAGTGCCAGCTGGAGGGATGTGCATGTGGACATATCACCCACAAGTAGGAATGTGCCTGGTGCAGAGTGAGATGCCTGTCCTGCCCTCCATGTCCCACTGCTAGCTCTCTGTAACTGCATTTGTGATGTCCTTGTGCTTGGGCTTTGCTTTTGGTCACAAAAGTTGAATGGGACAGCCCAGGTGTCAGACAGCTGCCAGGAGTATCATGTTTTCAGGTGGGAAAATGGGAAACCTGATTACAGAGCTAGTGTAGGAAGACTTGAGCTAAGAATTGTAGAATCATAGAATGGTTTGGGTTGGAAGGGGACGTAAAGGTCATGTAGTCCAACCTCACTGCTGATGTAGAGTAAAATGTTTCCTAAAGAAAAGAAAAGAAAGAAAGCCTGGACAGGCTTTATGATGACCCTTTTAGAGTTTGAATGTGAGTGTTTCATGTAGCAGGATTTCAGAAAAGCCAGCTCTTCATTATGTACAATCTCTGTATCTTCCGGAAGACCTGGTGCACTTTAGCAATCAAAAAGAAAATGTAATTTTGACAATTCTTTCAAAAAGAAGAAGTAAAGGGGAAGGGGGGAAAAAAGGGTTGAAAGCACTAGTTTGCTCTATCATAGGTTTATTTTCATGTGGTTTTGTGATCACAGAAGCACTCTGCCAAACTTGCCCTTTTTTCTGAAGTGATGTGAATGAAAGTTCTGTCATTTGCTGGAGTGGAAAGCTTTTTGTTCTCTTTAAGTAGGAACCAAATTGCAGTGTGCGCCGAGGAGAAAGTAAGATGAGTGAAGGTCTTGCACCACACTAGTAAGAAGTCAATGTAGTACTTGAGGACAGTTTATCTAGATGCATACAGCTTATGGCACAGGTACCAGTAGTGCTATAAAGTAAAAAAGCTTAAGATCAGGCAGTGAGACAGTAATTAAAAGAAGTGTTTCCTATGGGGGACTACAGAGGCACTAGTCTGCAGCAGGTGGCAGAAGCAGAGCTTGACAAGTATCTCTACACCCCCAGGAGTGCATCCTGGTGACAGCCAATCCTACTCACAGTGTGTTGAGCCAGCTGCTCCTCTCCCGGGACAAGGTCTGGTAGCCAGTGCAGGACACATGCAGGGAGAGACAACACTGTTACTGAGCCTCCCTTCTCTACCTACTGGTTCCTGGTTTGGACAAAGAGCTGCATTTTGCGGCTGGTTGTCATTGCTGGGCCTGGTCTGCACACAGAATAACTCATGTTCTAAACATCTAGTTGTCCTTGTGCAATACTGGTGAGAGCTGGATCACTGGTTTCTTCAATAAAGTCCTTCATGTCTTCATTTACTACTGATTACCACTGTCCCAGAGAGCTGTGCTTTCTTCCCACACTTGGTAGATGTTTCCTGACTCTAACTGCCATAAATTATTTTCCCTCCGTCTGAGTTATTCCCCCAGATCCTATGAAACTTAGGAATTCCATGGCTGAAATACCCTAATGATTCAGGGTTGCTATGATTTACAATCCCAATTAGATCCCTCTGTGCATTATGACTGATTCCCTAATTGTGGGATAGCCTGCTATGCTCTCCAACAGGATTTCTGTCTCATCCAGTGAACATGATTAGTCCTGCTCTGGAGGGTGCCTTTTGCTATATTTCCAGTCCTTAGATGGCCTCTGTGTTTCTTAGTTTGACTAAAAACCTTGTACCCCAGAGTGCAGGTTAGGGAGAAATTTGGATGTGTATCAACCCCTTCTAATGCCCTGATTTCCCTAGTAAGGAAATCCTGACACACAATGAAAGAAAACCACTGTATTCACCAAAAAAGTATCTAGTCTGGATAATCAGGGAAAGAGGGGTTTTGGGTGGCTCTGCAGGTAAAGCAAAGTACAGCTTACACAGCCTTCATCTTTTACTGCTGTGGACTTTGGGAGGAAACGTTCACAGCAAATGCTTTAGGGACCCGGAGAAGATGGTGGATGGGGCTGTCGTGGTTGAATCAATGTGCTGCTGCTTGGAAAAATGGATTCTGTCTCTACTGCAGCCACAGGGCTTGTGTGTGATGCTGGGCAGAGAGATTCTAACTCTCTCTGTTTTCCATATCTTGCCTGTGCACAATGCAAGCTGCGGAGACTTTGTAAAACAGAGGAGAGAAATCAGCAACCAGACTCAAAGCAATTAAAGTGCCTCAAAACCTAACATCCCCTACCAAGTCAGGACTTTCAAATGCAACACCCAGCACAGCTGGACATTTCAGATGTAATATCCCACTGTCTCAGCTCCCCATCTCCATGGGAAGTAGCAGTACCACATCAATTCTCAGGATTTGCTGTGTATATCAATAAATTATTTTTGCAAACCACTCAAACATTGTAATGATGAATGTTTTAAAGAACTTATGAGTAATGTTGTCTTCAGATTAAGTCTTCATAGTGCACATAAATAAGGCCTGGGGTGGTACATAGACAAATTAAGATAAAATGAATTACTGAACAGCTGCTTCGGGAGGGAACGAATCCACTGTACTCTCCAGGTCGTGAGGGTGCTTGCAGACGGTGTACGCAGGCATGAAATTAAAAACCATACATGTGCTTTGCCCACACAGGATTGAAGCAAGCTTGCACAGACTTCTTTTCATTGTTATCTTTGATTTTGCAACTTTTCAACTTTTTCCAGTCAATGTGATGGTTTTTGTTGTACTAAATGTACCAAGGCAATGCGACAACTCAAAGAGATAATTTATTTTTGTTGGGTACATGAAGCACATTTAAAAAAGAAGAAAGCAACCCTCTCATATAAATAACTGCAACAAATGCTGGAAATCACATGGCTGGTAGTGACATGTTAGTGCAGCTTTGTCATGAACACTGTGGAGGCCATGGTCCCCTTTGAGCAGCACCAATACAATATTCTTTCCTGGGTCAGATCATGTAGCATCCCTATCCAGAATTCTGCCGCCAGCCTTGGGTGTCTATGTATCTTGGTATACTTTATTCCTGCAAGGGCAAGGAATCACTGCTCAGCCACCTGCTGACTTTTTGAGGAAGGACTGAAGGAGAGAGAACTGAGAGGGGATCTTATCAATGCATACAGATGTCAAGAGGATGAGACCAGTACTGTTCTGTGACAGGTCAAGGAGCAATAGGCACAAACTGAATCACAGGAAGTTTTATCTGAATATAAGAAAAGACTTCTTTACTTTGAGGATGCCAGAGCACTGGCACAGGCTGGCAAGAAAGGTTGTGGAGCCTCCTTCTCTGGAGATATTCAAAACCTGCCTGGATGCGATCCTGTGCAGTCTGCTCTAGGTGAACCTGCTTTAGCAGAAGGCTTGAACTAGTTGATCTCCTGGTATCTTTCAACCCCAACCATTCACTGATTCTGTGGTTGAATGGCTGACAATCCATATTTCTCCTTCATTTTTCTGCTTCAGAGTTTGAGGGTTAAAATGGTGCACTGGCTTTCTCCCCACCATTGAGAGTTTAGCTGTAATTTAGTGTGAACATGGGTTATGGTTGCCAGCAGCAATAAAATATTGGGCCATGCTTTCTGGCTCAGCTTGAGTGTCTCAGGAAGCCTATGGTGAGTGCTTCCCAGGCACAATAAGCACAGCCACCCCGGAGCTGGCACCAGCTCTGCATCCCTGCAGTTTCATCAGTGTGGGGCGACAGCAGATGGGGACTGCTGCTCCTGGGGACAAGGCAACTGAGCTGGTGCTGCTGGCAGAAAGTTCCAGGGAAGTAACTCGGAATAGCTTAGACTTCCCTGAAGCGTGACCCCGGCTAGTGATGAATTAGCACACAGGAGTCAGTGAATTTCTAGCCCTGAGGTATAGTGTCCACCCTGAAGGCTCAGTGAGGAGGCTATGTCACAATCCCTCTAAAGCTTAGGTGTCTTCTTTCACTTGGGTGCATGAAAAATATGGGGTCAAATCATCCGGTGGTGTTCTAGTCACAGAGAGCTTCCACAGGACAGCAAACAGAGCATATTGCTGGGTGGGGGCTTTGGGCATTTTTTCTGCATGAATGCTTCTGCTACAGCTCTTCCTGGGAGACCAGACCTACAACTAGCAATAGTGGATTTCTGCCTCTCATCCTCTTCCCTGCCATATGCATCAGCTTGCTGTATAAGACCTGAGAATTCCTTTGCATAACTAGTACTTCGTTGTGGAGGGAATCCAACCTATACTAAACTACAGGTTGGCCAATCAGAGCTTGAGAGTTCAGTTTAAAAACAAACAATCTCACCTAATTTTCTGCATGTATGTTTTTCCTGCATATTCTTTAGCTTTGCCTTGGCATTTCTATAGCAGCAGGAGACTATTAGCTTGTCAACAATGGTCTATTGCATTGACATTATCTCTTAATTACACAATTACTTTGTTATGTACTGTAGTACGAGCAATAAAACATTTGAAGTACTTCAAGCAAATACAATTTTAAAGGTTTAAAAGAAAAAAGACACAACCCAACTCTGATTCAAACTACCTGCTAAGTGTAAGTACTTTTTTTTTCTCTTGACAGATTAAAGAATTAATTGTACAATAAGTGCTAGAAAAGGTGTAGGTGAAATGATTGGTAAAATGGTGCTCTTTGTCTTCTTATCCTGATAGACACATCAAGAGAATGGGGCTGCTTTACTCGCATCACTGCTTGTCCTATCACCATGGGACCCCTCAGAAATTAAAAGGATGCAGTGCAGCACATGCCCCGTGGCTGGAGGCATCCTGACAATGACCGGCATCAGCTGGCTATGCCATTGTGGAGGGCTGTGAGCCCTCAAGGCAGGAATCTTTTGCACTCCCCTGGAGGAGCCAGAGATAAGCAACCTTCCTCTGGGTCATGGTGACTTCTCAACATGCCTTGTTTCTTTATGGTAATAGCCTGTACCCTGTTGGCTATGGGTTTTCACCCCACCCCCTGTTTTTCCCATATAAACCCCTGCTTATACCCCTGACATCAGGGAGTTCTCATCCCTGGCCTCCCCTTCGCAGGGTGGCTGGACAATAAAGGCTACCTCTGTGGAACTGCCATACGAGGCTCCTGTGTCTCTGTCCCCGAGTTTGCCTCGGGTGATTTCACAAAGAGCTGAATCACAAGAGATGGAATCACTTGTAGCTGAGAAATTGCTACACTTGCTGAAATCACCCATCGCCCAGGGAGGCCTGCCAGTGCCCCTGGAAGGGCTGTTCCCTGCGGGACGCTCTCTCTAGGAAGGTCGCGGCGTACCGGTGCTGACCAGCACCGGACCTCCGGCGACATGCCATCAGAGAAGTGCTGGCCTGACCACACTCCTGGGTACGATGGGGTCACCTCCCAGCACCAAGTCCAAATCTGCAGTAACACCACTGGATTTTCACTTCAGAAAAACTAACCCAGGATACCATACTGGCACTGCTGGTGCCTGAAGGTGTGCTGGAAATGCAGCTCACAGCCAGGCACTCTGGCAACTCCCATCCCTGCCAGGTTATTGCATACTGGCAGCTGTGTCATGCCCCAGACTTGCATCCGAAGGAGTCAAGGGTACTTTGTCACTGCCTTTGAATGATGGTAAACTTGGGACTTTGTAGCCTAGATAAAACTGGTGCACTTGGCAAAGGTTTTATTTTAGAAGCAAATCTCCTTATCCCCTTAAAAGTCCAACACTGCTGACTTCTAGACCTATATTTTTTCCTACAACCCTTGCTTTGCCTCCTGACAAAATCAATATACTAAAAATAAATAAATAAGCACACAGAGCAAGCATCTAAATTGAAAAGCAGCAGTTGGCAGAGCCATGCATCTTTAATCTAGATTTAGTCAGCCAGATAGAGTGGAGCTTTGCAAGACCCCTCAGGCAAAGCATTTGACAAATTTTCTGTACTGCACTTCAGGCGGCCATGAGTCCTTTCCCCATTACAGGTATAAAAGAGCAATGATATGGGAACACTCCCAGTCACTTCTCCCACAGCTCCCCTCAGGCTCTCTCCTGGGATAGATGAGGAACATGATGGTGACTTTGGCTAAGGATTTGCATGTCAGCACAAAGGAGGAGGAAAGCCCCAAGGGTTGGTGGGAAGGAGTTGGGGTAAGTTGTAGGTGCAGGCTACAGATCCAAACACCTGGAACAGTTTCATTGAGATCCTCGCATTGTGTCAGCCCCTCTCTGAGAGGAGAACCCATTTATAAAGAAGAGCCTTGTTTCACTGGAGGGTGCTCTGTTTTTTTGATTTTAGGAGAACCTACAGGGAGGATTCAGGGATGATGACTTGAGCAGGACTGCTTTTCTGCTTGCTTTTCTTTTTAAATGTTGACAGTCAAGAACTGCACAAATATATAACAGCAAGATACTTGCAGCAGCTCAGCTCTTCTTCTACTCCCGCCATCAGAGAATTTTACCTGGTACCCCAGTCTGTGACTAGCTCTTTCTGGCAAGCAAAGAAAGGCATCATAATGTTGCATTATCAGGAGAAGAATGAGAGAGGAGAAAATGCAGGGCTGTTATACATCACTCTGGGAATGAAAATCAGCAGCTCTGAAAAACAATCTGAATGTGGATATGACAGTGATAGCTAATGAATAAGGCAGTGAACAGAGTATGTAGGTTTTTACACCAGTCTGCTTCCTTGGGCTTCTCACTGGGTTTGCAACACACAGTTTCGCTAAAATTCAAGGGCTGTTCTGCACTGAAATATTTTCCAGAGCTAGAGATAAGTCTAAGTTGCACTGAGATATCAACGGAGATCTCAGCTCCTCGTGACATACTGGAGATGGGTTTGAGCCCATTCAGGCTTGCAAAAGTGTGAATAATTTTAGGAAGGATTTTGAAGGCAGAAAATATTAGCATTTTTGGGAGAAGGAATCCTGTGCATAGAAGTAGCAGGGAATGGGTGACAAAAATAAGAGGGGAATGCTTTTCCTTGCACAGAAATAAATATTTCCTAGTAGCCCGTGGGCAATGGGTCAGGAAGTGGATAGAGATTTATTTGTCCTTTTAAAATATTCATGTGTCTGTGGCTGTGTGTTGCATGCACGAACTGCTCTGGCAACCCTGATCTCAGACTCACAAAATGTTTTCAAAATTTGATTTTTGTGTTTGCTGCCTTTGGCCTGATGAAGCTATAATGGCAGAGAAGTTCAAAGGCAGCAGATGCTGAACCCTGGCTCTTTTGTTTTTTTCATCACATAGATGCAAATATCAGCTGTCAGCTAGAGATTATGCAAAATAATTCATTTTGAATGATAGGAATAAACACTTTTCAAACATCTGCATGAAGAAGAAAAACAGAAGATGATGATAATCTGAAAGAGAGGGGGGCAAGGACAGCATAAACAATTAGCATGTATGGGTAGACCTGAGAAGAAAGGGGCATGCTTTGTGACACTTGTTGCTGCAAGTGCTATACGCTATAGAATTATGGGCTTGTTTTTGCCTTCTTTTTGGCAGTGCTTCTCAGATAGGTCCTGCCCTCCTGTCCCACCTCTGCAGCTCAGTGGAAAGTGATTTCTAAGTGTCTTTTGAGACATCTCATTTTTCAAGCCTCGGATTCAATTTAGTTTCTAAATATTCTTCATAAAATTTGATATTTCACGGTTAAAAATGTTTATTCAACTGTAAAGACCACCATTTTATTTTTTCAAAAAGGTTCTCTTGAATTTGGATTGTGGTTGTTGAGGATGTTTTTCTGTTTAGAGGAAAATATGAAATATTTTGACACATTTTAAAACTGATTAATTTTTTATTCTAGCTAAGAAATGTGATGAAAATGTTTTCTTGAGTGAAATTCCTGACCTATTCTGTTATTGTATTTTGCCTATTCTGCATATATGCTGTTTTCCAGCAACAAACAGCCCTGTAGGATCATGGGGAACTTTGGTTTTTTCTCTTCTCTGCCCTATTCCTCCTGCCTAGGAGCTACTCTACAGTACAGCATAAGCATTTCTTTTTTAGTTTCTTTCTTCCTTCTTCAGTCTTGCAGCATACCCGCCTCACCGTGCTCCCACTCTTTTGAGTCTTTCTGCTTTGTCTGCATTTCTGCAAATGAATCATTTTTTTGCATCTGTTTTTGTGAAAAGGAAAAAAAAAACAAAGCAAAACAAATGAGCACTGTGAAATGTCAAGGAGGCTGTTAAACAACAGTCTTGAAAATGGCACCTTAATTGCATCACTAATGGGAGTTCTTATCTAATTGAAAAGCAACGAAGCAGATCATTTTTTTGTTGTAGTTTCCATTAACCACTGCCTGAGAAGTGGAGAAATGAAGGGGAACCACAAAAAAACCTTTGCAAGGGCTGGGGGTCTCATTGCCAGAGAGAGGGATGTGCATCCATGGAGACTTGGCTGCTCACCTTACTTGTCATTGGAAGCATTGGTGCTGCCTACAGAAGCCAGTGGGAGGTTTAAGCAGCCACAGAGAAGGGGTGGTGGGCAGCTGCTAGGTATGCATGAAGGCCATCTCCTCACAGGGCCGTGTAATACCCACTGAGGTGGAGAGAACTGTAAGCCTCAAACTTGTGGGGTTTGCAGAGCCTGTTTTTATAGAAGTGTTATTGCTTAACATCACCTATCTGCGAGTAGCTGATGTGGGCAGTTGCAGTAGAAACTTTATTTTTGGATAAGCTTTAATGAAACCTTGGACCATAGACTGAAGTGCACAAAAAAGGTGCTCAGTACTTAGGATACCAAAGGGCTCCTGTGTCAGGCTTACCGTCTGTGTGAGGACTGTGTGAGGTTTGCACACACACACAGGCCTGATGTGTCTGCAATTACTGCCTCTAGGATGCACTGGGGGTGCTGTACCTCCACGACTCTCTTTTGAGAGACGTGCACAAGCAATCAGCGTTTCTCATTTCTCCTGTGAGAGTGGATAAGCATGTGAAAATTGATCTGTACTTGCCCAGTAAGTCCTGCCCTCCTGTCTCAAGAAAACCTTGATATATTCTATCAATTTCACAGCAACCAGTAAGCTGACAATAAAACTAGAGCCTGGGTGGAAACCAGCCTGGAGCAATGGCATCATACAGCCAGAATTTAATAATGTGGCACTTTGGGAGAGAAAGTGAGATGGGGTTCCTGCTTCACTGCTCTGTGCTTCTTTGGGAAAGAAGCATACTGTTTTGGGGACTCTCTTGGGCTAGGGGGTTGGGAAGAAAGAGATCCTTCTGGTTAGGTAGGTTAACACCATTGTGCAATCTGGCCTCAAAAAGGGTATGGGACTTTACCCATAGCTCTTCTCATTCTCTAGCTGGTGTGCAAATCAGCACATTTGGCGCAGGGATGATGGGGATTTGGTGCCAGGACTTAGGACTTAACTATGTTTGCTTCTACCCGATCAATTAAAAGAAAAGCTGTGTGATTTTCTTGCTGCTGTATGTAATTTCTGTTTGAAAGCAGATATCGCATGCAATCAGTCTGGAGGCTTAGAGCTTATCCACACCTAATATTTATGAGTGTTTGTGGTACATAAGTGAAACAAATGATAACCTAAATTTTACTGGGAGAATATGAAGGATCAATTCAGCAAACAAAACAGGCTCTGATCTTGTTAGCTATACAAATACACACAAAAAATCCCATTCAGAGAATAATACATATCTCCTGTTTCAGCAACTTCTTTCACTCTTTGAAGCTCCCCTAAGGACTGTGTACCCAGGGATCCCACCAGGCACGTCTTTGGCTATGTGTAGTAACTGCGAGTTCTGTATACAGCGTCCTTCCTATCAGTCTGTCCTGCAGGTGCTGCACAATTAACCCTAATCACAGATAATCACAAATTGAGTAATTGAGTAGCAATTGAGTAGCAAATGCTGCTCAGTTGTCCAAGCAAAGGAGAACAGACTACCCAGCGGACTGGCAGGGGAACAGAGCTTGGCAGAGCACAACTGTCTGTGTGGAGAGCTGATGTAGATAATATTCTTTTTCACGGAAAAGTGCCAAAGGTCCCTTAGTGATGATGCATAGAAAGGAAACCTCAGAATTTTTATTTCATCTGAAATACTCCTGTGCCAACAGTGGACCCCAGTCAGTAATGATACACTGGGGTAGTGGTTTGGTATAGACTCTGTTAGTAACACACTATTTATTTTTTTTTGCTTGCACCTCTTCACATGTGAGTGTATTATTTTCGTGAGAAATATTCTCACCTCTGTTGGTAGAACAGTTTAAGCAGAATTTTGCAATAATTAATAAAACCAACCGGCTGATTTAATTTTACTTAATAAAAAAATCCTGATTGAGATGAAAGTCTCAGCACTGACTGTCTCCTCAGGGAAATTCTGCACAATTACCTTTTGATATCCCTGGCATTTTCTAGCAGCAGAAATCCTGCAGTTTTTCTGAAACAGAAGCTGCTGCACCAGCTTCCTCCAGCAGCCTGGCTCAAAGGCAGCTGCCAAATGTGCTGCTGGAGGTCTGCACCTCCCAAAGCTTTTAGGCACCACAGCTGCACATTGTATCCTATTGCTGAACCACAGAGGGGTCTCTTAGTATTAGACAGTGGCCTGGGCCATGGGGCTGGGGTCCAGGGATGGTTTTCAAACAGCTTGCTTGAGCTGAACATTATGGATAGAGGGCAACCTCTCACATTACTGGTGGTTCTGAGGTTACAGATCTGAGGATCACAAAGAGCTGCACTGGGAACATGGACATGACAGAGTGGTGGATATCAGGATCTTCTGCTTGAGGACACACTCTGTGGCAGCAGGTTAGGCTCTTTCCACAGATGGCAACAGGGGCATGGTGGCCTCCAGATGCTGAAATCTTGGCTCAGACTTTCAGAGACTCTTGAGGCTCCTGAAGTGAATTCAGAGAGTTCATTCACTCATGGGGAGTCTTGTGATCTAATGAGACGTACTGTTTGAGGGCTTGTGGCTGGTTATGTCTCCTCCTTCATTTTCTTTTTCTCTTTTCGTTTGCAGTCAGATAAAACAGTGCTAGTGAAAAGAATAGTGGAGGTGTTGAAGAAAATGAGTTTTTTTTCTTAATTATGATGTGAGCAAAATTACACACTTCACTTTAAATGAAAATTACTATTTGAGGAACAGATAATATCCTGGAGATGTTTTCTAAAAATGAATTTCTATTCTTTCCTTCAAATAATGTCTCCAGGAATGTGCTCTATTTCTGTCTGGCTTTACTGAGGGTATATACAAATATTGCCCCCCATAGAGAGTGAAGAGAACTATAAGTCTTTTCAGGTCACTTTCCATGATTCTCCCTCCTCTCTGCATCACCTCTGATGTTCTTCCACTTCTGCTGTGCTGGTGATGCTGCCCTCATCACTCACTCACTACACCTCTGTAGAAGAACCTCCACCCTTTTACTCCTCTCCCTGTGAATGGGGGTTATTCCTTTCTCACCTGTGTGAGAGCACTTCTCAGAGTTATCATGTGCAGGGGCTGACTCTGCATGGGAGAATCTCCCCGAATGAGGCCTCCTGTTATGGTCCGTCAGACTCTTTAACATTTCTTTGCCCTGATTTCAAAGAAAACAAGCAATGGGTGAGGAGTGAATCTTGTTTATCAGCCCGAGGTTGTGTCCTCCCTGCTCCCTCAGGCACACTCGTGTGCTCCCTTGCACCTGCCTGGCGCAATGGTCCGTGCTCTTCTGTGGGGCTTCTATCCTTGGTGTTTGTCCCTCTACCATATGTCCAAATACCAATAATGTTTTAATGGGCTTCCTGGGCTGAAAACAATTTGGATCCCATGTAGAAGTGTCTCCAACAACCTCTCAAGCTGAAGGGCTGAGCCTACAGAAGTGCTCACAGCAGAAACACTGTTAGAAAGGAACTGGCAAGACACTCTTGGAGTTAATAATATAATAGTGTTGCAGAACTGAAGCAGAGGAGATAGAAGTCGTTAGGAATGAAGAGAGCTATTGAAGCAGAGTAGAAAGGTATTTTAGAGAACTTGGATATATTAGCAGGGGAATGCTGGTAAAAAAAGTATCTACACAAATAGGCTTATGATTAAAAGCTGAATTAGTGAACATAGTTAAGAGGATTAAGAAAGAAAAATTAAGCTAAATAGTTGAGATAGTAATAGTGCACTGGCTTTGAGCAGGTTTGGTTTATCAGACTGCAACTTGTGCTCTGCAGAGAGAGAGCACAGAAGAGCTGGTCGAGGAGGGAGTCAAGCAGCACAGTGGGGACTGCTGGTGCTGGCCTGCTCCTGGGGACACCTCCCACAGGCAGCTCCTTGGTGAGGCTGTGACTGAAACACAGGGCAACCTCCTCATGCTGGGGGTGCCCCTTCAGGTTTTGGGGCTTGTTAATATCTTTCTGCTGGAAGTTGCATCTCTGTGACTGGTATTTGAGCAGACACCAAGGACAGTATTTTCAGATTGAAGTGTTTGCAGTTATTGCCATTCTTTTTCTCCGGATAGGTGTTTGGGCACTAATGGGACTTGAGCAGGTAATGATGCTTCCTATTCCACCTTGTAGCAAGGAAGAGATTATTGGCACCTTTCGAAGAGAAGTACATTGCAGGAAAATTTGGGGGCAAAACTCCTGACAATGTAGTCAGTATGCAACTTGACTTCAGTTACTGAGCAGCTTCCTTTCTCCTTGTCAGGTCCTTACCTCTACTAGAATTGTGCTGCTGGCATTACTAAGTGGACTTTGGCAGTCCTTCGGAGCATCTAGCTCCCAGTCCTCTAGCAGCACGTCTTTATCATGACTTAATGCTCTTTTTCATGTGAAAGGGAGGTGATTTCCAAGTAGAGACCAGACTGCCAAAGGCATTGCCATGACTGCAACCCTTGGGCCCTGCAGTGCCCATATGTTGCAGAAATTCTGAGGGAGTGTACAAACGAAGAAAAAGATGAAAATTTGATCTCTTAAAACACAATACTGGCAAAAGTTGGGCTCATTTTATTCACACCTGTTGGACTCAGGGCCTGAGGCATTAAAAGGAGGGCTTTAGGAGTAGCTACTAGCATCTACACACGACATGCCTTTACCTTTGTGATCATTTGATCCTTGAGATATTTAAGATTATTTCATGATAAAATGAGGGGGAAAAGGGTTTTTCATGCCAAAGTAACCTTTACCCTGAAAAAAAAGCTGCAATGTTTTGAGTTGTCCAGAATTCCTGAGTTGTCCAGAATTCCTAGGAAAAACAATGGTTCCAGCAAGCAGTGCTTTGAGACTCACCTGCAGTAGATTTTCCAAGACCTGGTGGCTCTGTTATGTTTATTGGGCTTCACTTTTAATGGTATGAACACCTGGCAGCTGTGAGTAACAGACGTCCTCAAATTCAGCCTCCAATTTTAGTTTCTTATATGTCCATCTTATATTTTCTGTCTTAGGGAATTGCTATTCTTGCCCATAACTACCTGTGGTTCTTATTCATATCATTTACTACAACTTGATTATCCCCATAGGCATTGTAATTACTGAAGGCTGGAGCTTTGCTGATACTCTATGGCCTGTCCTAGGAATATGAGGCACTGAGTTTAAGATGTGTATGGACTTGTGTGTAAAGGCAGCTGGAGATGGAAAAGGCTGTTTTGAGGCCACTTGCAATGCCTCAAAAATAATGTTTTTTATTTCTGAGTGAAAATAAAGCTCTGCGACTACTTTATCTGCCGTAACAGAACTGTGTAGGAACATTTCTTTTCAGACTGGAAAAGCTTATAGAGCTATTTTTCTTTTTCTGCTAGAGTTTATTTCCTGTTCTGATGAGCTGGTCCCACCTGCCTCTCAGAGATCTTCTTATGTAAGAGACCCTTAGTTATAGCTAATGTTTTCATGTGAATGTTTTAACTTTGGAAAAACACTGCTCTTCAATAAAAATTCTAGATTAAAAATATTCTGGCCAGCTCATCATATACAGGTGTTTTCACTAGCGTCACAGAAATAATATTTTTCACAGAGCTACTTACATTCTTAAGCTGTCATTATGCTAGCAGTGAGCCTTCTCCACCTGCTGCACTCACTGCAGCCCAGATCCACTGAGGTGTCAGTCATGAAACCCACGTTAGCTTCAGCCATGAGCTGCAAGAAGGCATTTGTCCCCTGAGTCAGCTCGCCCTAGAGGAGAGTCTGTCCCAGTGATTCGGAGTTCTTATTGCTGTTCACTGTCCTGCATTCCTCCTCTGACCTATTATTTCTTCCTCCTTCTGTGCCTTGTCTCCAGGAGCAGCAGGTAATAGAGAGCAGGATTTTTTTTACTCCTTCAGCAAGCATGATTGAGACTTCAGTTTCTTGCTCTGCTTGTTGATCCAACGGAGGTAAGCTCATATCCTTCATAATTCAAGGTGACATGACAAGGCTCACTGGGGACTATCCCTGCACACTACATGAATGAACAGTCCTATAAATGCTCAAATAGTTTTCCAGTACTTTGACTTCTCTGTTATGTTGTTCAGTTCTCAGAAAACAAAGATTACTCTGTTTCAGCCCATAGCATATTGAATTTGAAGAGCTCTTTTGTCCCCTGTTCTTTTTAATGATTGTTATATATTTGTAATAGATAATCTTTCTCACTCCATTGTGGGAGATGCTGCTATTCCCATTTATGCATGGGGACACGGAGTTGTAAAGAAGTTATGGGTGTGGGCTTTGTGGCACTGGGCACTGCCAAAATTGTGAGATCTGGAGTACCCAGCAATCTCCTCCCAGGCAGAGCCAGTAATAATACTCTTCAAATAACACAGAGTATTTTTCTATGACTACAGAGTGAGACAGTGCTGCAGCAGTGAACTCCTGGACTAAGGATCAACATAGGAAAGACTGCGAGCACTATTGGCTGATTTCCCCTCTAATTATGCCACACACTGAATAAGTCTGTTTGAAAATATCTTTTCCCTTCCTCACTCCAGATCTACTCTTTCCCTTGTTTTTTTTTCTCAAGTATTTTTTCTCAAAGTTCTCTGTGGTGCTTCCTCACCCATCCTTACACACTGGCCATGTCTGTCTTTAAAAGAGGGGATTTTGGTAAGATTAAGCAGACAATGTTATCGGTGTCCTGTTCCCTCCAGAATCCTGAAAAGCACTGTCTTCTCGTTTCTTCATGTACTTCTCACTTCCCACATGGAGTGCCTGACCTACAGGGCCATTTTGGAAAGTAGAATCAACACTTTTGTGTAGCTGCTGATCAGTTAGTGAGTCTGAACTAAAGCTGGAATGCTATGAGGGGAGATGCAGCCACCAGTGATACTTTCTGTAGATGGATGAGCCAGCCTGGACAAAGGGGAATGAAGACATTACTTCAAACACAGAGCCAAAATAAAAAGAAAACTTAAAAAAATAAATAAAAAATTCAATAAGGCTTTTTGGCATTTGAATAAATTTAGTTTTTCCCTTTATTTTTTTCTCATCTTCTGAGCTTTGACTGAGATAGCACATGGAAACGATCACAATAGAGTATCCTTGACCACGAGGACAAGTCTGGGAAGTTTATGCAGACAAGAAGTGTTCGGGTTTCAGAAAGCCATGACTCACAGGACTCCCAGAACCTTTGCTCTGCCCTCATGGGAATTCTCACAGAAACAGGACAACCAGCTGCTGAATACAAAACACCTCTGCATCTGCTAATCTTCTTTTTTGTCATTGAACCTCCCTCTGCATCAGACACTTGGTATTGGCTGTTTCTTCCACTTGGCTTTGTGATATTGCTGTCTGTCTTTCTTGTAGTAGCACACCTGCCTTGTGATCCTTTTCCGTAAGCCACCACAGACAGCTATTAGCCTGAGATCCTCCTTTCCTGTAGTCAACTTCCTGCATTCATAAGTGGAAATTTAGAATAAATTATTTGGAGGCTGGTGGTATCTAAAAGGTTCTGAGCTGGGCAAGGACATCTAGAAATGCTCAGACTGCATTAATAGTTCCATCAGTCCTCCTGTTGCATTGCTTGTTCTGTGGTAGAAATTCGCACCCTAAGAGAAAGAGCTTTTTCTTGACTACTGCACTGATTTCCTGTAGTGACCTACATGTGCTCTCCATTGTCTTGAACCTATTGAATTTCGCCTTCACTTCCCACCAACCTCATCACACTCATTCCTCTTCTCAGCTGAAGCCTCTCTCTTGCCGCTATGTCAGAAGATTCCTTCTGCCTCTTGTCTTCAGCATATCTGTCCCCTTGCTCATTAGAGCAGCAGTCACAGCAGTCTTTGCTCCCACTCCCTGGCTTCCTCCTGGAACTTGCCCCTCCAGGAACTTTGCTACCCCTCTCTGTATCCCGAGCCTTGCCTGCAGTGAGTGTCTTCAGTTACTCTGTGCAGTGTGGCACAGCTCAGCCCCTGCTGTATTTCCCAGGAGCCCTTTGAAGGTGCTTTACAATGGTTCTAGCCAGGAAAATAATGTTGTGCAAATGGTTTCAGCAAACAAACAAAATATTTTCTATTTTTGTTTCTTCCAGAAAAGCAGAGAGAAATGGAAACCCAGGAGACATTCTTGGGTGAATCCCTTTTTTTTTTTTTTTTTTTTTTTTTTTTTTTTTTTTTTTTTTTTTTTTTTTTTTTTTTTGGTGAATTAGTGGACGGTCAGATCAACCTCTCAGTTTTCAGTGGACAAAATGTGCACAGCAACGCTGTAGCTGTAAAGGCCGTAAAGGATCAGAGGAACACGCCGTTCTTCTCATCATCCCTCTAAATTCTTCAGAAATCTGTCTATCGGATTTTATTACTGTTTCTTGTGGCAAATTGAGGTCACTCTGCTGGGTGTTGTATAACACGGACAAGCATGAATGCAGGCCGATACTGCCTGCCAACCTTTGTGCCCAGTGGTGGTACAAGACCTGCTGCTGGTGCAACCTCCCACATGTGCAAGTTCCTTCTCAGGCTGGTTAACAATCACCCACTTCTTCCAGAAGTGAAGGGTCATGACCTCATCCTCCACACCCAGCTGCTGCATTGTCACTGTAACCATAGCGCCACTGCAACTAGAATGAGGTGATGTTTTCCAGGGATCCATTCAGAAAGAAAGTCTCTGAAGTGTGTGAGATCTGAAGAGAGTAGCGAATGACAATTCAGCATAAAGGCACTCTTTTCTTCTTGGAAAGTGGCAGAGAAGAATAATATGATCTAATAAAAGGTATTATGTTTCATTCCTACACACCTTGCCCCTCCAATAAAATGATGAACTAGAACAATTAGTTTGGCCAAGATAGAGGTTTAGCAACGGTTGAATTATTTCCAGTTGGACGACAGGCATTTGGAAGCACTGGAGGCAGTGGAAGGGAATTGGGAATAGCCGTTTACCCAGTCTTGGTTCTGCTAATATTGATTAGCTTTCTTCTCCTTGTGCCACCATTGCACAGACCTGTAATTGCAGATACCTTTAAATGTGTAGGTGTGACTGCTTGAGCCAAGTGTTACTCAGATATCTGTGTGTTTAATTCTGTGCACAGCTGCAGTGTTAAATATTCAGGCAAACAATTCCTGCAGCATTTGCCTTCTTTCAAAGTGTGACCCAGTGAACCCCTGCAGTCTGCCTGAACTGCAGTGACAGCCTTGCCAGTCGGGCGCTGTGTCTGCTTCAAAGGCCAAGAGGTCATGTCTTACACCCAATCTGCAATTCAAGCAGCCCCCTCCTCACATCCCCCAATCTGCATCCAAGACATTCCCCCACATCCTTGTATTCTTGCTCTGTCCTCACCACGTCACCTGCTTGAGAGGCTGAGACCTGGCACGGGCAGAGGGTGTCTGGGCAGGCTCTGTGCTTTTTCCATCCTGTGACACCATCCCAGGGAGGGCGTGACCCCCATCTGTGACTGTGGGCTGGAAAAAGGAAAAAGCACCTGCTTAGCTTATCGTTAACTTAGGAAGAACCTGGGTTTTGTGTTTAAGGAAATGACTGGAGGCTGAGGGCTCCAGTCCTTAGGCTGGATGTCCAGATGGCCTTGGGCAAGTCACCTCACCACCTCAGGAGTCTGAAACTCTGCTGTTTTCCTCCATCCTGTTGCCTGCCTCACGTCTTTGCATCCATGTGCCTGCGTAGTCCTGAGGACCACTGTTAAGATGCCTGAGCAATTAAAACCGGCAAGCTTTCTGGCATTAGGATTGTGATGGATCTACCTATCATATTTTCCGCTTTCACTGGAAAAGAAATCAAGTGTGCCACAAAAGAAAACAAAAACCAACAATGAAAATCTCTGCTTGAGTTTGTCAGTTGGTGTAGCAAAGAATTATCCTGGTTTTCACTGTATGTGTTGCCCCATGGAGCACAGTGTTGACCCTATGCTTTTGCAAGAACAAAACAAAGAGATCCCACTTCTGAGAATAGTTTTTGTCATTAAAGCATTTTTACATTCTGGATTTGTAGTTCCAAGATGGGAATGCCTTTCCCCTGCCCACTACTCTACCTCTTCTCAGACTATCATAATCTATAAGGAAGCTTGAATAGGGTAGTGGGATTTGCTGTCTCTTTTTTTGTCTGCGATTTGAAATCTGCTGCATTTTTTTACAGCTGAAGAGAAAAGTGTTGTCTGTTTTCATCCCACACCTCTTTCCACGTCTCCTCTCATTCCTTTTAAAGACAGCTTGACTGAGTGTATGAAATACAGTGTGGGGGGGTCCATCCATTACTTCTGCTGGAGTAAATCAAGATCTTTGCTGTTTCTCAGTCATTTTGCCTGAGGTATTTCCTTAGTCTTTCCTAGGTGCAGGCCTGGTTGTTTGCTGGGTGATCCAGGACTCAACTGAGCTGTCAGTCCTCACTTTCCTTCTCAGGGCAGCTGCTTCAGTGCAGCCATCATCAACCTAATACCCATGTGCAGAGCAAACCAGGTTTGTGCTGAATGAAAATTGCAGCCACTGTGATGCTCCTTTTCCATTCCTCCACCTGATCCTCCAAGGAGAGCTTCAGCTATCAATTATTTGAGAAATTGGAGCCATCTGTGGGGCATGGGGAACTTTATCTTTGCATGCTGCGCATAGCAATGATATGAACTGGGAGTCCCATAGGAAAAATACTATTATTATTTAAACAGCTATTGGCTGTCATTGCTCTGCCCTCCACAGAGGTCTCTGCAGCTTTCTGATTGCCTGGCTGTTTGGCTTTACACTGATTTATTGTACTTACATAAATAGGATGAATAATGTGCTTTCAAAATGGCAATTCTGCACCCAACTGTAACCCCCCCTCTTTATTCTGTGTGAGCCCTTGGGTGTTATTTTCTTTCCCATATGTATCTTGGATTGCCTTGCTTCTTTTGGGCTTCAAGAGTGTCTCCAGTATCTTCAGGAAGCTTTGCTTGTGTAGCATTGCCATGGAGTAGCGCTAGCAGGGGCTGAGAGATTCCATGTAGAATCACCATGTCCAGTTTTATCCCCCCAGTGCAAGACATCAGCAAAATGGAACAAAATGCTCTGGGTGGACGACCACCAAGAAGATCAAGGAGCTGGAGTGCAAGATAAAAAAGGCTAAGTGACTGGATTTGTTCAGCCTGGAAAAGAGAAGGCAAAGAGGGCTATTACTTCCCCTTTTCACCTGGCTAGAAAAGGATATAGGGAAGACGGAACCAGGCCTTTCTCAGAAGTGCACAATACCTGAACAGGAAAAAAAGGATACAACTTACAGCAAGAAAAATTCCTCTTTAGAAAGAAAAATAAATTCCCCAGGAAGATGGTGCAGCACCAAAACAGGGCCCAAAGCGTCTGTGGATGTCCACCACTGGAGACATTAAAAATTCAAATGGACAAGGCCCTGAGCACCCTGCATTATCATTGAAGTTTTCCTGCTAAGAGTAGAGCTTGGAGCAGACAGCATCCTACAGTACCTTTGCAACTGAAATTCTGCAATCCTGACCTCTTTCCTGCCTCCCAGGAAAGTGCAAGGAAGAGGAGGAAAACTTCTCTCAGCTCTTCTTTTTGTGGCTATCCACAGTAAAATACATCTGGGAAAGGAGATCTTGACAGGAGGGAGAATATAGTCCTCTCTCCCTATTAACATTACCTGATGTCACTGTCTTTTCCTTTTGGGCAGAAATTTTTCAATAAGGAAAAAGGCAAATTGAGCTGTACCTTGCATTTCCAGATGTTCCATGCAAATGGCTGCCTGTCCAGCCCTGGCTGTGTTGGGCTGAGCAAGAGCCAAGTAAGCTGCAGGAAAAAAGCAACAGGTCAAACAAACTTGCTATGAGGAAAATCTCCCATTTGTGACTTCAGGGGAGAGGAGGGGATTTATCAAGTGAACCTCTGTCTTGTGCTGTCTCTGAGTTTGTCTGTGGTTTTATCTATTAAATGGAGCCATTAGTGGAACCAAAATGCTCCCTAGAGTCATTCAGGATGAAAACACTTTCCCTTATGTCCTAGCTGCTTCTAACCACCAGAAGCAATTTCCTGTCTCTGGGAGGCTTTTGCTATACACAGCATGTAAGTGATGGCCTAGGACGGCTGTGTGATGTCACCCTAAATCTCTGCTTTGTCGCGCATGATGAGTCAGAATAAATGCAATAAACTGCCGTGTGTCGGTAATGGGAAAAGCAATGAAGCAGGGTCCAAAACAAGAGCCGGCCACTTTGTAAATAATAAGTCCACAGCTGATAGTCAGCACTGATCAGAAAAACATGGCAATCTTGTGGCCAGCATGTCCCCTCATGTGAAATGGGCTGCAGGCTTTGGTCCAGCTGCTGGCCAGGGACAAGTGTGGGGTGTAGAAAGGCTAAAACCAGTGTATCTGAGGCAGAATCGGCAGCCTATCTTTCCTACATTTTGGTGCTTCATAAGGATCTGGATGAAAACGTGTTGTTGGATGTGACCTGGGGAATCTTGGCTCTGGCACAAGACCAGTACAAGTGTAGTGGGTAAGCTGACTCATTCTTCCTTACCTCATTGCAAGAAGAGTTAGCGGGAGCATTTCATTCAGTGTCAATTGGACTGACCTTCATTGCCCCCTTAGAAAAAGTTGGCATGAGAGTCTTTTCCCTTAGAAGACATTTTCCTGCTTCTCTGTTCTGACAGCAGCTCAAGCCAGACTGAGAGTGGCTGCTAATCTGTCCATACCTATGCCTTGCAATAAGCTCCTCCAAAAAGTCCACTTGTTAGGCTTAAAAAGCCAGTTTGATTTAAGACGCTGATTGAAGTGATTAAGCTTCTAAGAGATGGAGGAAACTCAGATAAGGAAAAGAGAAAGAGTGAGAAGCTTTTCAGGGCACCACAGGCAGGGGAGTGAGTTAAGAAATTATTCAGTTTGCTGGGAGTGTTTCAGATGAGAAAGCAGGTTTTTGATTGGGTGAGGAGAGTGTGACCTGTGGTAATGACAGTCTGTTCCTGTGCCTGTCTCCTACACTGATCAGAATCTTTTCAGAAAAGGGCCATATTTCCACAGCAGAAGTTTAAAAATTCAGGGAGATGAGAGAGAGAGCTACATCTTTCTCTCCCACCATCCTACAGCTCACATCAACAGCTGGTCTCTCCTTGCTCTGATAACAGACAAACAGCCCCATGTAAGCCCATATCTCTTTCAAAACCCACCTGGAGAACCCAGGTCTGACGAAGTGCCTAAACCTTGCAGGGTTTCTCAGCCCCATTTAAGAAATAGGAAGCTGTGGCCATAATTATTCATCTGTAACTGTATGGGATTTATTTTTTCTTTTCCCTTTCCTGACCCCATGTTGAAGCACATGTGCCGACACACACATCGGCAAGCTGAAAAACAAGCAGGTTACAGTGAGCATTTCATGTAACAACTTTATTGTACTAAATATTTGAACAGTTCCATTAATCTTGCAGTTAGCTGCACAAAACTACATTACTCGCACCAGCAACAGCTGGAAGAACAAGTGCATGACCACACTTCGAACTTGTTTACCCTCCTTTCTTACTTTGCAGTCCCTGGTAATCTAACCTAGGGAATCTTCTGCAGAGCCAACATCCATTGGAGACAGTTCTGTCCTCAGCATCCTTTGCAAATCACTTCTTGAAAGAGATCCCCTCCCTTATTATTTCTCTTCTTTTTCCTTCCAGTAGACAAGCAACCAGCAAATGGTACAGAGTATGAAAACACAAGAAAGAGAATGCAGGCAAATGGTCCAGGTGGAGGGGATCCATCTCTTCACCTAACTCCTTCCCCATGGTTGTCTCCTTCCAAATGGATTACAAATCAGCCCAGATGAGTATCTGAGATATCAGCCACAGGCCCTGTCTTGAGACCCATTTCTGATCCTGGTCTGCTTCTACCTGGCTTCATCACCAGTGGGGATGTGGTTGCACGGGCTCAGCTGAGAGGTGCTGAGTGCTGGTACTGGTGTTTCTGGGCTGAGGCTCTGGCTCAGATCCATTCAGCACACCATGTCTTCCCCTGACTCCTCTGCAGTCCCTGTCACGTTCAGGAAAAAGCATTGGATGTGAGAGGTGGTTCCAGTTCCCCTGCCATGCTCTATCCTATTGCAGGGCAAGGGCAAAGTATCTCTACTGAAATGAACGATGTGTGAGTAGAGGCAGGCTGGCAAAGGTAGGAAGAGGAAAATCAGGCTTAAGGTTTGTGTGCAAAGTGTAATAATCTGGCAGTTTCTGCAGACTGCATAATGGACCTGCTCAATGTAAAACTAATTCAGTTTCTTGTGATTCTGGAACACCTCCTCATTAAAATTGTACGTTCACCTTTTTAAAGAAGTGACATATAAGAATGTGCATATTGCATCATATTGGAAAGCAGAGAAAAATTGCAAGCACCATCTCACTTTGCTAGGTACAGCAAACACTGTTGGCATCCCTAATACGAAAGTTTTTAATTTGATAGTTTACATTCCATTAGCATCCCTCATCTATCAAACCTGAAGTGCATAAATGTAGCGTGGCATACAGTACTTTGCATTTGCAAAGATGCTGCTGTGAGGTGCATAAGAAAATATTTCTTGAGGCTCTAAAATGCCATTTTCAACATGATCTTGCAAAACTAGAAAGGAGACTGGAAGTGAATGGGCTGTACTGACATTATGAGAAAGACATTACAGAGTTACATTTCACAGCCTCAATACAAACATCTGTCTGTTTACCTACTGACCAAACGATTGCTTATCTAATGGTCCATCTAGTCTGATATTGTACACTTCCCAAAAACATCACTGACACTTGACTAAGAGGTAAGGAAGAAAATAATGCCCACAAACACATTTTCCTGGAGGAAGTTTCTTCCTGATGTTTCAGACTGTGATCAGCATATCATCAGTGTCCTTAATTTGTTGAATCCTCTAATTAAAATTTTCAGATATTTAGAGGTCCTTAAAGATCTCTATTTTGGGGTCTAAAATTGACCATTCCATGATAGATAATGAATTTTTAGCTGCTAGGTGCTGAATACTCTCTGAAAATTACACTCTTTTTAAAGAAATATGCCAAAGTCCTGTTGCCCAAAACTACTGCATGTTTTGGAAAATACTGGCTGCTCCTTTTGGAGAAGATTAGCAGCCCCTTGGGATGAGTGAAAAAGGTTCCTTCGTGTTTCATCTCTGTGCAGAAATGCATTGGTGCAGATTCTCGTTGTGGTTAATTCAAAGGCTTACATGTAAGGTTAGTTGTCCCCTGTTACATGTTTGACTTTATGCATAATAGGGGGCCTTCTTATGGCCCATTTGACACTAGGCAATAATATAAGCACAAGTAGTGGCTGAATGGAATTAAAGGAAGACAAGAATCCTAACACAGCTATTTGTCTCGGCAGCATAGCACTGTCCGGTGGGACTCTTTTGCAAAAAGTCACTCAGGCAAGGTCAGACTTTGATAAAGAACAGGTACTCTGTGACAACTTGAGCTGCACAAGATAAAATAAAAGTAATCACCCATGATTCAAGATAAAAACAAGCTTCCCTGAGCTCCTAATGCTTTCTTCCTCTGATCTCTGTACAGCAAGCATTGCATCAAGACTCACCTATCATTAGAGAGTGCTTGGACTATTCCGTGACTCAGCTACACAATAACTTCTCTTTGAAGGGAGATTTCATCTGTGGTGCTGTGGATACCATGATGGTCTCTGAGTCTTAGATATCCTCAGTAGTAAACAGAGTCAATTTAACATTGGGATGGAAGGTGCATTTTGGGGAGGGATCACTGCTTGACTACTCCAAACCACGGCTCAGTAGTCTAACCTGATATGAAGAGGCATTGCCTGAAATCCCTCCATGATTTTGTTCCTGGCTCACAGGGGTGATACCTGTGCAGGTGCTCACACTGTGGTGGGCTTACAGGAGCCAGGGCTGCTCGGTTACGCTTCAGATGGTGAAGTGGCCAAACTCAGCCTTGCTCCTGTTGTGCCTCCTGACACATTAGGAGATCAGACTTCTCCTGGAGGTATCAGGAATCTTGAAGCTCCTGGCATTGACTGGGAAGCAGAGGCTTCTCTAAGTACTTGAAAAGGAGCTGAGCTCTATGTCAAGATTTTGGGATGCTCCAGGTGACTGGTCTTTCCATAATGCAATTCATTGCCCTTCATCACACAAAGCTTCAGGGATCAGCCTGTATCCAAGCCTGGTGTCTAAGGAAAGAGCTAAAGAAAAAGCTCTATTTTAAGTACTCATGAGATTTGCAACCGTGGGATTTGCATGTGCATTTTATGCTCTCCCCTGTCTCTTTAATTTGGTTAAAACAGAACACCACCCTGTATGTGAGAAACCTACATGGATTTGAAGCAGGCAGTTGAGCCCAAAATCTGGATTCAAACACAGACTGTGCATCAGAGAGGGGATTTCTTCCTAGCCTCAGAACATCTTCTGTGTCTTCATCCCTGCTGAGTGTAAACAAGCAAACAAACTGCATCAAGAGAAAAGGTCCACCAACAGAAACTTAACCACTGTCATTAACAGAAATTTTCAAGAAACAACAGAAAATGACAGCACACAAATCCCAGAAGGTGTTGTTACAGACAGCGCTGCAGATGCGAGCACAGAGAGCAGATGCTTTGAGACCAGCTGTAAAGGACCGAAGTCAAACAAAATCAGTTATATTGGGCTGATTCAGAGCAACCAAGGAGAGCTGAAAACCTTGAACCATGAAGCCTATAGCTCCTTCCAGCAGCCATCAACCAATGCCTACAAAGACACGTACAAAGAGGCTGAATCCTCCACAACTCAGATTGATACTCCCAATCAGATGAACTCACAGGTCCCTAAAGGAAGCTCCTCATGAGCTAGGGAGGACAGGATATCTGCCAAGAGCCATGTGTTCAAAGTAAACTCATTCATGGTGGCATCCATTTCAGAGCAGTATTTCAGCCTCGTAGTATTTCAGTGTGTAGGGGTGGATTTGGAGTTTATTTTGGGGAGTCATTAAATACTTGGCTCACCCTTTCTTCTTCACAAGATGGCAATCCTGGTATTGTTCACTTACGGAGTAAAGTGCTGCTATGCACTCATCTCCCCCAGATCTCTCTCCTATTCTCCAAGATGCTCCACGCGTACTCTCCAGCTATGGCCAATATCACAGTCTGTTTTGATAGCATCGATCTGTTTGCATCTCTACAGTGTTGGTATTTAGTGAAATACTTGCATCATATACTATGTGCCTGCTTCCAATCTATTCTTCTGGCACTCAGCTTTCATGCAATGTGCCCCCTTGAACTTGCCTCTTTTCTCACAGTCTTATGACACAGATGGAGTCAGCTTCAGACAGAGTCCTCTTGTAGAGGAGGCAGATCCTAGACTCAGGTGGCAGCTTCCACTCCCTTTTGTATCTCATCTGCAAATTATCAGAGGTAAATTGCCTCTGTCATTTCCTCCAAGATGCCTTCAAAAGGTCGCCGGAGACCTCTACCTCCTTTCACATGTGGAAATTCAATTTTGGAAAATACAGGTTCCCTGATACAATGCACTGGGGTGCCTTTGGAGTGTGGCAAGCTGTAGGTGGAGTCAGCACAACACTTCTATGTGAAGAGAAAATGCATTTCTGAAAGGAGACAATAAGCACCTTTCAAACCTGAATACCTCATAGAGAACTTAGTGCCTCTGCTGTTGTTGCAGGTGACCTTTTACTCTTCTGAGGGTCTTGAGCCCCGAAAGAGGCCAGCACCATTATGTCACATATTTAAAGCAAGACATCCATCTGAGGCTCCAGAGCCAAATCACAGCTGTGTTGTAGCCCTGGGACACACTCAAATTCACATAATTATATACATGTGCATTACATACCTTTGAACTTACATGTATACATACACATTCATGTATATGAACTGCATTTTTATGTATTTCTGTTACATGGCAGTGAAGTAGGTTGGCTTCTTTCATTGAAACCAGCATACATGAGTTTTTCCAAGCAGAAAAACAAAAGAAGCAAACCCTGCAACCTCACATGGCTCAAAAGTGGTTTCTAATTACAGTCACTGTTACGATCAGCACTGCTGAAGGATGTAAAAGAGAAAAGCTGAAAGCTGAGGGCAGAATTGCCAGCAGCTTGCAAAGCAACATGTGGACTGGTAATGCAAAATGTGGAAAGCTTTAGTGCTGAAAGCACCAAGCATGAGAGACAAACAGAAATAGGGAAGGGAGAAGAATGCACTGACTTGTCACACTGTCACTGGCAGGACCTCAAAACGAAATCTTTTCACTTATGTTTACTCATTAACTAACAAAGAAGAAAAAACCTTGAAATGTGAACTGCTACCAGGCCTGTGAATGGGATTTCTGTGGAGCAAAGGAAGTAAATAATGGGAATCAGAATATTATATCTAGTGTTTATTCAATAGTTTGCTGAAGCAGTTACACTATGAACCGAACAGACTTCATCTCATCTATGCCAAAATAAAGCTGAGTGTCTGTGCACACAGAGAGCCGTAGGATCAGAATCCAGATCACTGAGCCTTTCTTACCATTCATTTATACTGGTTTTACACTGCAGAGTTATTGCAGCCCAGTGGAATGGAGAATACCTCTTAGTATATTCAATATTTACAGAAGAAAAGCCAAGCAAAATTGGATAATACTTAATAGGAACTGTGATACAGACCAGTAATATTCCAGAGACAGACGGCAATTACTAAGAGTTGTCCCTTTCTATTGTTTATTAACCTTTGACTAACATTTATTTTCTAAAGAAAAGCTTCAAAGGCTTTCCTCTGAAGTCAAACATATTATAAGAGTGTGATAGATTTCAGTTTGAAACATCTCAACAGATTTGAATAAAGATGGATATGACCTGCATGGAGGCAGGCATCTTGAGGCAGGCAACTTGCTTCAGGCAGAATCTTGCCCTGCGCAACATGAGACACCTCAGAGTTAAAAAGGGAAAAACAGGAGAAAAGAATATGTAGGTGATGTCAGGGGCCAAAACACAGCAGAGAAAGAGGACAGTGATAAGTGGTCCCAGCAACACCCTGTATATTGATATCCCTGGGATGGGAAAAAATTATAGAGCCTTGGAAGGGGAGATTTAGTCTTTTTTTCTACCATACTTTAATGGGTAGTATTCATCTTCCTTATTATCAGCCATTTAAAAATTAGTCTGGGGTCATCATCTAGGCTTGTGTAGACAGTGAAGAGAGGAAACAACCTAGTACAGGATCAGTGAATTTACTTCTTGAAGTAGTTTTTTCTGTCTCAGCTAGGTTTTTTAGGGAGTTGTCTAACTTTTAAATGGCTGCTGTTAAGCAAGATGATTCCCACCCTTAGTGGATGTGAATTTTTGCTGGAAGTATGGATATATTCCTCCAAAGGAATCTGAATTTTGAGACATTCTGCAGGGGACAGCATAAATAAAACATAGAAACAATCTCAAGAAGAGCTGTCGGATTAGACTGGCCTCAGACACGGTAGGAGTCAGAGGTTTAAACTGAGAGTAGGTCTTTAAGACAGACACTATGTATGGTTGTATGCAAACAGTTGCTATAAAATAATGAGATGAAAACACTGCATTGAAAGCTGAGTCTCTGCCTTATCTGGAGTGACACAGCTGGGCCAAAAGTGGGACCTAGAAGTTGTGGCTGTTTTTTCCACAGCAGCTTATTACAGAGACACAGTGTGTTCAGGGTAGGACAGGGACTGGTGACTCTGTACGAAGATTTTTATTTAGCTCAAGCCTATCTATCAGTGCATCTGTCAAATGGAGACCCAGCTCTGAAAGAATATGATGAAAAGCAGATGCAAAGGGAAAACCTTCATGCTATTGGAAGTATTGTCACTGAAATCTGCAGCACTTTACCCCAGTGTAAAAGGAAGATCAGCCACTGCATTTGCTGAGCTATAAAATTAATGGCTAAAGACATAACACAGACACTATAGAAACTCTGAGAAGAAATGATAACAGGGTGGAAAATTAAGAACCTAAATGAAACCAAGAGCTGAGGTTGATACTATTAAAATATATTTTTTCATTAGAAAATCAGATTATTAAATCTTTTCCATCCAAGACAAAAGGGTTGTCTTTCACAGAAAATTCTATCTTGTGATTTTTCTCATTTATTTTTATGATTATTCTCATTTTTCTCTTCTACTCCTTCTCATTTATTCTGATCTTACATTTCTCTCTCTAGTAGATGCATTTTTTGCCATAGCTACTTGCCCTTCTGTGCCCTCACTTAAATCATCAGCATTTTCCATCCTTGTCTTCCCAGTTTCTTGTTAGTCTGCTGCAACAGGTATGGTCATTCCCACATCTCCTTAGCTCCCTTTCCCAGGCAGATATTGACTCATGGCTGTGCAAGCCATCCCAGTACTGATGTCTCTGGAAAACCAGGTCTGTGTATAGACTTCTATCCAGAAGAGCTAAATTGGGTCTGGAGTTTGATTTTATTATTTTCTAAGTTATTCTGTGTCATGTGATATTATTTTGGCCCATATACACTCCCTTGACATTTCTATTTACTGTTTATTTGGTATGACTATTCTTCTTTTCTTTTTTCCCCAGTTTCCTCTCTGGCAGGCATGCTGGACTGATGAAGGCACTTCTAGCCTTACAAGGACATCCTTGGACATGTGGGGGACCTATCATTAATGAATGGGGGAACAAAGCACAAAGAAACTCAGTGACTTGATTGCAGTAAGAAAGCCACAGAAAAAGGGGGGATTGGATTTCAGTGTTCTGAGCTCATGCTTAAGGTACAGATCCATTCTTCCAGATAAATAAATGAACGTATCTGTAGGCGTTACTGATAAACTAACATGTTTACCATGTTTTGACTATGCTATCTAGCAGAAAATCCTAAAGATTTCACTGAGAATTGATCTGCGGTGGCATCTTTTACATTTTCTGTGAGCTTTTGTTGCTGCTGGGGTTTTTTTTTGTTGTTTGGTTTTGGGGTTGTTTGTTTTTTTTTTTTTTTTTTTCTCTCTTCACGGAGGGGGCAAAGGAACTGAATTAAAAAAATGCGGAAAGGCATACAAGTGCTGCTTTCCATCACACCTAGTCCAAGGCTACTTCTCTTTCCAGGAGGATAAGAGACTTATTTCAGGGAGGAGCAGAATTGGAGGTTGCTGGCTGGGGAAGATGACCCTTTGACTTCTACAGGCTGCCTTTTCAAATGCAGAAGAGGAAACTTGTGTCTCACTGAAAGGAAAAGCAGACTCCAGTACCAGCTTCTACCAGCTTGCTTTCCACTACTGTTTTTAAAATTAATATGTTATTGTGTTCTTTTCTACTCCATGTAGCTTGTCAAGGACTTTCCATGTTACCTAGAAATAGTACGTAATGCTACGTTTTAATAAAAACAAACTAAAGAGTTTGCTGCTGCTGGCTAAACACCATCTACTTAACTCCTTGGTATCCAGATTTTTACAGAAAGCAGGCTGTATTAACAACCATCGTGGTATTGGAAGTCTTTGGCACAGCTCCAATAAAACATGTTAGATATTTTAGGAGCAACTCTTCCTTTGTGAAATGATCTTTACTATATATTGTTGAGGACTTCATACAGACAAGGTGCAGTTGCATCTGTCTGCCTGCTCTGAGTGTGTTGGTGCAGTGATCATTTAGTTGGCTCCATGGGCTGAAATCTTTGCTGAGTCTTTCACTGACAGCAATCAAATGAGGGTGCATTACTTCAGGTAGCATAAGAATGCTCTCTGCACAGCGCCTTAGGTCTCCTCTGGATATAGATTGCCAGGTCCTTCAGCTTTCTTGGTGTTCTCTCCACCTAAAATACTTCTCTAAGGACAGCCTGTAACATATGGCCTTGAACTAGGTACCTCCCTGAAAACCTGTCAGGCCCCAGACAGCTCCCAGTAGAAGTGTCAGTTCTTGTCATGATAATTTCATTGCTCTTACCAGCTGCAATATAACTCCGTTTTAACTGTATCAGTGTTCTCTCCTTTTCACCTGGGAAGCACCCTAGCTGCTGACACACTGGCATTTGCTCCATTCTTTTCCCTCTGCAGTTGGATTGAAGAACCTAAAATAACAGTTAAATTCTTCCAATTTGGGTTCCTTAAATCTCGTGCATTAGGAAGTTCTTTGCTATTTGTGCAGATTTCTAGGCTCATTTAAGTTTAATTCTCAAATGACACATATTTGTTCCAGTATCAGTAGCACTATATCACAAAGTGATGATTCTTTGTGGACTAAGGAATCATTTCACTTTGAGTGGCAAAACTTGAACAACACTGAATAACTGTTTCCCCAGATTTCTCTGTGTGCATAACAGTTGAGATGCATTCACTGTCTCAGATTTTTCTTCTTGATTGTTTGTATGTGGAGCTCCTTGGAAGATTAACGGCAAAATTTTGGAAGCTTTTTTCTGTCCCCTTCCTTATTTCCTTTCAGCACAGCAGCCTGCGTTTACTAAAGACTGAGCTTCTTCCCAACCTTCAGTTGATTAACTGGACACACACACACATTTTCTGGTAAAAAAATATTCTTTATTTCCTGACCTCACAGACATGGCATGAGTGGAATTGTAAAAGTTCAACCTCCAGTACCCTGGCACTCCCCACTGTTTATGATTCGGTTTTCTAACCTGTTTGAGTGAAATCGGCCCTTATGCTTAGGCTGATAAAGACTTTTTGCATGCTGCCTCTGAAGGAGTTAGATACGTTTATCTGAGAAACTGTGATAGCTTATCCAAACCTCGCCTTTCTAGAAATCTCCAAGATTTTTGTTTCCTGTTGAGGAATGGTGAGTGTGGTGGTTTCCAAGGTGGAGGAGACAGAAGGGTCTGCTGGCGGAGGACTCATACTCTCTTCAAGGAGAAACTCCCTAAACCCTTTCTACATAGCAAATGAGCAGTGACAGTTCCCTGTGTCCCTGTTCCTTTGGAGCACATCAGGAAGGCAAGGAGGTAGTTACAGGCTGAGAAAAGCAAAAAAGCTCCTGCCCTCTGGCAATTCTTACCAGAAGCAAGAATGTGTCCCATTCATCCGAAGGATGCATTGCAGACAAATGGATGGTAACACATCACATCGGCGGGACGGTGAGGGATGGTGCACAGATATAAGGGAGGCCAGGAAGGTAATGGCTTTTGTTAGACTGGCCTATTTATATAGAAAAATATAATAAGCCATCAGGTTTTAATCAACCACAAACCAACTGCCCAAACAAATGGCTTCATAGACCATTATGCCCTGGCACTTTTCCATCCGGTATTTGCATGAGAATTTTGCCTTATAAATGTGGAGAACTAACGTCTGCACAAAGAGAAGGAACTACCTAGGGAAAATCTCCTACCGGGATTCCTTTCAGTGAGAGGACAGACTGCTCAGGGTAGCTACCAACTGATTCTGCAATTTGCTGCCTCATTTAATTTTCTCAGCCTAGTATTACATAATCAATAATATCCTGGAGTCCCATAGACAAAGAGTGCAGACAGTGTACCTTTCCGGCTTGCGTTGTTTATGTTTAACTGTGGATTTCATTATCTTGTAATTTCCTTACTTACTTCTCTGCTGGAGGTAACACTGGATTAATCTGTCTCCAGTTCTTATAAATTGGTAAGGAAAGCTTTAACAGTAAGAAATTATCAGTTTTCTAATGCACTTTGCTGGTGTATTCATGTGCCAGAATTTAGAAGGGTTTTTTTTCTTATGTACTTTATTCTGGTGTCCATTTATCTTGCTTTTTTGTAGTTGGGGCTGACATGTGATATTCTACATGATGATGAATTTTGAGATCCATCTGGAGAGAAGTAATTTACGTTGCTTTCTTGTCATTACTTTTCCCATTCCTGATCCTGTTTTAATACATTTAAGACATTTTAATACATCTACAATGCTTTTAAAAAGATTATTCTTTGCTAAGATACGAATCAGTAATTACACTTTATGTCCTTTGGCTTTAGTAAGAAAAATAACAATAACATCAAGGTAAACCAAATATTAAGTGGTGTGCTCTTATTACAATGAGGAGTCATGTGCAGTACAAGAGACTGTCTTCTCAGTACAAGAGTGGGAGTAGGTCCTGAAGAGGGTGACAAAGAATATTAAGAGACTGGAGCATCTCTCTTACCAGGAAAGGCTGAGGGAGCTGGGCCTGTTCAGCCTCGAGAAGACACAACTGAGAGGGTACCTCATCAATATCTGTCAGTGTCTGAAGGGAGAGTGCCAAGAGGATGGAGCCAGGCTCCCTTCAGTGGTGCTGAGCAATAGGACAAAGGATAACAGGCAGAAACTGATGCACAGGAAGTTCCATCTGAACACGAGGCAGAACTTCTTCACTGTGCAGGTGACTGAGCACTGGAACAGATTGCCCAGAGAGGTTGTGGAGTCTCCCTCCCTAAACTTACTCAAGAGCTGCCTGGATGTAATCCTGTGCCATGTGCTCCAGGATGACCCTGCTTGAGCAGGGAGGATGGAGCAGATGATTTACTGTGATCCCTTCCAGTCTGACCCATTCTGGGATTCTGTGGTATGTTAACTGGACACAGCTAACCAAGCTGACACACAATTAGGACAGTAGATGTGAGACTCATGCATTATCAAGGGAAAGAAAAGGAATTCACTGTAGTTCAAAATAAGCAGAATCAGCTGAATTATATGATTAAGGAATTAAAGATTGTAACTTCCCTGTGGAATGAGCATTACTGTTACAGAGAGTCTAAAAACTGAGATTATGTTCCCAATATACAGTCATATAAAAAGGGTGTGGTTTTCAGACTAGGTTGGTGTTAGATTTGCACTTTGAGAGTTAGTTATTTGAAAATATTGACGTGAACCGCTCCCAGCGAAAGCAGTGAATAGCTGAATAAAACCATAAAACATCTTTCCAAGGCGAGTCAGGAGCAGGCTGGTTTCAGAAGCTGTGAGACAAAATCAGATCCTGTGTGACCTGCATTTCTGAAAAATAAAACCACTTAATACAGATGTCTAAGTAGAGATGTAGGTTATCCATATAGATATGTTCATTAAGAACTTGAGACTGAAATTCTGTTATCCTCCTCTCAGTATGATATTTTACGGAAGACCTGGAGTTGTATCAAATGTTTACATGGTATGTAAGAAATCCATGTGTCCCATCCAGTCATCATTGTGACCAGTGAAAGCTATTACTCAGTTCTGAATAATATAATTTTTAAATTTTTTAATATAATTTTTTTTTATCCTGGTCATTAGAATCATTTTGAAACGAGAATGTAGAAAGTGACACTTGACTTTCATAGACATAGCACAGAGGATGCCTGATTTCAGAAGGTGTTTGAACGTTGCACATTTAAAACACAGCCAGCATGAATCTTATAGTACAGTTAATAGAAAGGTAAAATGTTACCCAAGATCAAAACTAGATTATAACTCTTGTGTGCTCCTTTCAATATAAAGTAATGAACTTAATCCTCCTCTTTCTTACTCTGGTGCAAAGACAGAGTAACTCAACAAAATAAATCCCAAAATGTTAGGCAAATTAAGGTATTATCTATCATGTATCATTGAAATCAAAAGGGTTAAGAGGCTGTGGACAACATGTCCTTCACCAGACAAGAGGTGCTGGCATGGTCTCTATGTTTTTTGCCTGGAACAGGCTTCAGTTCTGCCACACTTGCCAAAGAAACCTTTATTTTATTCTCATCTCATTATATACTATGCAAACAAGTTGGACTGCTAGTCTAGATTTTTAAATGCAGTGAGGTATAACACTGTGAAGTGAACTCTAGCTTGTTTGACTTAGAGAGGAGATGTGTAAATTGCCAGTCATCTTCAATAATTTAGACTGATATGACAATATGATGAAAGCTGAATAAACCTCCAGAAGCTGTGGTCTTGCTTTCTGCACTTATGATCTGGAATTGAGATTTTGCTGGAAATTATTTAGTGGACTTCCCTGCCTGATAGAAGAAGGTAATAACATGGTTATTATTAATACTCCATTAACAAGCATGTGGTGTTAGCTGAAAAGGAAAAACACAATTTCCCTGAGAGGAGAAAATAAGTTGAAA
Source organism: Eulacestoma nigropectus (assembly GCA_013397775.1). NCBI lineage: Eukaryota > Metazoa > Chordata > Aves > Passeriformes > Eulacestoma > Eulacestoma nigropectus. The sequence continues at coordinate 578,970 of VZTE01004276.1, forward strand.
AGCTCCTGCCCTCTTTGCAGTAGAATAAACGTGACAAGGCACAAAAGCCTGAGACATTAGCAGAATGATTGCCATTAAGCTATTAATCGTTTTCCATTTTATTGCCGAGGGTTTTATACAACACAATGCAATTCATTACATCTTTCCTGATACATCTAAAGCTGAATCCTGAAATGCTTTTTGGTGTTAAATAATACAACATAGTAGACACTATAAATTACAGGAAATGCTGGTGTGATGGATGTTGGATGGTGAATAATTTACGAAGATTAGAACAGAGCAAGGGGAGGAACCAGTGGTGGAGCAAAAAAATCAAAGTGGAAAAGAAGTTTTCACAGGAGATCTGAAGAGTTAGTGGAAGAGGCAGACCTAGGAAGTTATTTCATGTGGCTTAAAAAAAAAAAGTTTCTATGCCAGAAATATCCTCATATTGCTGAAGACATGCTGAAACTGTTGATTTGTGACTGAGGTAGAAATGGTCTAATTAGTAGTGCAAAGGAGTCTTCAAAATTTTGAAAAAAAAAAGATCTTTGGAAAAAATCCTTAGCAGGAGTGGGGGGTTCACTTCTTCAGGTGTCTTCAGCGAAGGCCAGAAAGGAAAATACCATTCTTCTCCAGTCCTTGAAAAGGTCACATTTTCATCTGGTTCTGGAGAAGTTTCCAAGCAGCCCTGTCTGATTGCCACTCCCACCCCACCCCTCCCCCACCCAGTCCTGGCTGGGGGTTTCACAGCCATATTATATATCCTGAGAAACAGGGTTATATCATGGATAAGATTATCCTACACTGGGCTCCAGAGCTGCTGCCTCAATAAAGAAGAACTGGTGAACTTCTGGTGAGTAATACTCCATTAGAGACAGGTGATGTGCTGGACTCCAGAATGTGGAACAAGGGACTGCCATGACATGTTTACTACCACCAGCAGAGGAACAATTTGGGATGACATTGTGAAGTGTAATCAGTAATAAATTATTAATTAATGGCTTTTAAATGGTCTGAGTTCAGTATGTGGTGGCGAGGCTGTGAATGGAACAATTATTAAAAAATTCATGTGTTCTTGGTCATAGAACTGATAAATACTGCGAAGTGCTCTTCGATTACCAAGTGGCTGGCAGTTCACTTGCACACCACATTTCTGTTTCTAGTTGCCCACATTTGTCAGGCTCCCTGTAAGCACTCAGCTGCCGTTTAGCACTTGTGGGCACAATGGCAGAGTATATTTTCCTGAGTGTTTGGAGACCTATTTGAATGCCTGACACATAGCCTCGACTCTCCTCACCTCTCCCTCCTTTCTCTAGCCTCCCAGCCCCAGCTTTTACAGTGTCAGTCAAGATAGCACAGCTGGGTATTAGTAGATTTTGCTCTTCTGCCATTTACCTGATGTCTGGTCTTTAACAGATCAGAAACACATATATTTGAGAGTTGCTTCATTCCTAAAGTGCAGGAAATAATGTAATCACCCACCTGCACAGAGCACTTTGATATCTAAGAATGAAGTATATATCGTCATTAATTTCTGTTTTGGGGAGCTTTGCAGGCCTGAAGAACCTGATTTGTTCTGCAGAGCATTAGATCCTGTTTTTCTATAAACTAAAAGGGAAGACAGAGTATAGACAGCTGATTCAGTTTGCCCCCCCCGCCCCCCATGCTGGCACTGCTATTGTGATTTTGCACCAAGAGAGAGTTATTTCACTGCAATGATGGTAGAGGCATGGATTAGCTGCTGAGGCTGTGATTTCCAGGCCTCAGCAGATTGATAGTGAAACATCTTTTAATACCAGCACTTGAAATTCACTGTGTTCACTAAAGAGAAGGCAAGACAGTTTCTTAGTAGAGAAATTGCTTCTGCAAGAAAGAAGGTTTGCTCCTGTAAGCTGATGCCAGCTGGGTTCATCAGAGGATGTGAACGGACTGCAATTCAGGACCTGCCGTCTCTCTGGCTTGCTCTAGGCTGATCGTCAGAGCACTCCTACTGCAGGTGGAGAACAAACACAAACCTCCCCAGGCAGAGAAGGGAACTGAATCCCTCTTTCAAGACAATAAAAAAATGCTTGAACCATCAGATGCTGGGGTGTTCTGGGACAGAACCCTTGCCCCTCTGGTGCAAGCTGTTTGCTTCTGCATGACTTGGTTAAACAGTCCTTGTCCCAGCATGGCTCCACAGGGCATTTACTCTTAGAGGAAGAAAGGCATTTTCCAGTCACTGCTCAGAAAGGGGATTATGAAATAAAGTTACAAGTCTAAGAGAATTCAGGTCAATTCAGGCTGATGAACTGCACAATCAGAGGTGTTCCTCAATGCAGGCTGTAAACAAATGTGGGCTCTTCAAGAGTGTGATGGAAGGCTCAGAGCTGCTTGTACTCAGTTGGTCTTGTGATAAAATCCTGAGCCGGCCATCTGTGTTGGTAGTCCCTGCAGGATAGCAGGCATTTTGCTTGATCTTTGGAGCACCTCCGGCACCAGGGAGCATGATCCCTCTGTGAGGGCTTACTCCTAAGTATGAGCAATGCTCCAAGTTTGACACTGCTTCATTGCTTTACCGATGAATTTGCTTCTCCTTATTTTGACATCTAGTGTGAGAAAGTTTTTCACCAAAACCTTGCTCCACTCCACATACTTCTGTTTGCTCTGAAGAGCCAGCAGTCTCCAAGATTTCTGGGCAAAGAGAAAAACCTTTACCACAGCAAATCCTAGGGTAAAAGTAGGCAGGGACATACAGAGAGCTGCAGCAGCAAGCAAAGGGCTATGAGCAGTTGCCTGGGGCTTTGAGTGAGTGTCCATGACCACTTTTCTGCTGGAGGTGCTTGTGTCCAGCTGAGACGTAGCACCATGCTGCAGCAGGGGCCCTGCTGGTGAGGGCAAGTTAAATAAATATTGTGTATCAGAAAGGAAACCATCCTTGTAGGATTCAGGCTTACAGATGGAAGCTAATTCTTACTCTTTTGTGGACTAACGTAGGGTATTTGCTCCTCAGGTGATTGTCACTGCACATACTGAAGCACAGGGAGCTTTAAGAAACCTCAAAGAAAAGATCTGAACTTCTTTTCCTACCTGTGAATGTGCACTGAGAGGGTCCTACAGTCTCTTGTCTGTGCTTCTATACCTGGAATATGTTTTTGGAGACAAATAGAAATCACCTATTAAAGCTAGGCCCCTCTAACATGGCAAGTAATACATGGGTGGAACTTTGTCCTCCTGGAGTGCAGGTTCAGATGAAAACAGCTGGGTGTGTCCTGGAAACTCAGGCACCTCCTGCACACAGGTGTAGAGTTGCTTACTGGGTGGCCTTTTAAGATCTGTTGAGGAGAAAATAAAAGGTGGATTGACAGAAAAGACTAATAAGTTAATTCCAAACTACCCATTCCCAAGGTACATTAAAAAATCAGAAGACTACTAAAATCAATTAAATCACCATCTAGCTGCAGGTCTGTCCCAAGGAGCCTGCAGCAGGCTGATCCCCTTCAGCCACGGCCGTCGTGGGTCCCCATCCCTGCTGCCCAAAAAGCAAAGTGCCAAGAAGACCATGGAGAGGGTACAGAACTACCTCAAACAAGCTTTCAGAGACTTATGAAGTGAATGCCAGAGGAGTTATACAGTCTTTAGATGGCAGGCAAAGAATGAATTTAGTCTCTGACAACAAAAAGGTGAATTTTTAGGCAGTTTACGTTGATGTCACCATTTGCTTTCTGGACAGTAGTATTGAAGCAGTTTGTGAGCTCAACCCAGGTCTTTGGGCTGTTCATAATTTTTGCAGCTCTTGAAACCACACCTGTGTGACAAAGACATGGGTGTGTTACTTGCACAGCTATTTGTAAGATGTTTCAAGTATGTGGTTCTGGAGCCTGGAGTTCTGCAGGTTTGGACCCTCTTCATGAATCTTCTATAAGTGCATAAGAAAAACTTGGTTCTCTTATTAAAAATAGAAACAAAACTTCTTTTTTTTTTTCTTTGTGCTACGATAATGTTTGAAAAGCAAATTAAAATCCATGAAAATGCTGAAGATAATATTAAAACTGGTCCAGTTCAAACCACTTCATCATGAACAGAATTTAAAAATATTTGCCAGAGGGTGTTTGGTGTTGGCTTATTTTTAATTCAAAGTAAGTTGCAGCTGCAGGTTGCACACACAGAGATGTGCTGGAGCAGGCTTAGAGAACTTGGAAGTTTCATATCAAGTTTTGATCTTGCTGCACGTCCTTAAAAGAATGGCTTCTATTCTGGATTCTGGCCTTTTCCCATGGTGATATGAGCTTTTCTCTGCAAAGAGCCTTGCAATTCTCATATAAACAGTAATACTAAGAAAAGGAGTAGCAAAAGTATTATCTATGCATGTGCCTTGCTTACAGGAGGTGAAAGAAATAGTTGAACATATTAGATGGTGGATGAATGTCAGATCCAAGTTTTGAGAAAATAAATCTTCATAGAGTGGTCTTTTGCCCTGCCAAATCCTCCTCCTCTCCTAAGGCTTTGGTCTGAAACAGAAAATTACCAGGCAGCTCCAAAGGAATATGCTGGTTCCCTGCTGGAAAAAGCAGATGCCCAAGACACCACAGTTGTTGCTCTGTGCATATGCTGATTTCCCCAAAGGCAGGGCCTGGGCTGCTCTCTCTTCATCTTTTTCAGAGGGAGAAAGACTCAATTCTTTTCATGCCAGACACACATGGTCATGCACGCTCAAGCCCTTATACTGCAAAGCTCTCATTCCCCTCTATACGAGCCTCCAATCTCCTTAGAATTCTTGCAGGAAACGTGCAGTTCCTCAACGCCCAAAGATGTGCAGAAATGCCATAATTCCTCCAGTCCTCAACATACAATTTATTCTCATCACCTTGTCTATGACCTTCCATTCATTTTCAGCTTAGTTGCAGCTCCATCTTTTTCTCTTCCCCTCTCATCTTCTGGAGTAATACCTTTTCTACTCCAAAATCTTCCCTGTAATTCCCAGCTGGACTCCAGTTTATGGGAGCAGGGCACTTGTCTAGAGGTCAGACCTTGGTCACTAAGGTTTTGTTCTTAATTTACCTACCAGATGAAGTGCTGAAAGACTGGGAAACTTTTGTCAGAAGGCTAGAGCAGAAATTCCAGGAGCACAGGGCAAACACATTTCTTTGATGGTCTTCTGATACCAGGACCACAAAGAGCATTGGCTGCAGTTGCTTTGACTGGAAAGTTGCATCTTCTCCTTACTGATGGTGTCCTTGACTTCCTTACCTCCTAGGTCAACAGGTCTCCAGCAGGGGAAAATGCCTCTGGCCTGAGCAAAAGTATCAGCTTGACTTGTTTTTGTTTCTAAGATCTCCTTCCCTTCTGCAAGCTTGATGCTGTTCCTCCTGTGTTAGCTGGCTGCACTGTGAAAGCACATTTGTGTTATGTCATCATAAAGCTAATGGGATAGGTTAGAGAAGCACACAGAAACAAGGGTATGAGAGCTCTTGGTTTCCTGAAACGCTTGCCTTTATTGCTGCTGCTGAGAGGACTGCTGCGTTCCCCTGCAGAGCCTGTCCAAGCCTGTTAAATGCCATGTTGTGTGATGCCCTGCTCTGGGAAGGCTGCAAACACTTTTTTACTACCAGTGGCCGTTGAGTATGCTGGGTGCTGGATAACCTCAGGAAACACAAAGACTTGGAAGCTGGTGAAATATCTCTTCCGTCCACTTGCCTCCCTGGTTAGGGATGACAAATGCAATAGGTCACACTTCTCCCTGCCATGGGGGGGAGGTGATTTCTCATGTCGATGATCAGCAGAGTTGCTAAGCTACATGCAGGAAGAACAAACTCAGACATTTCCTTGCTAAAGAAGGATGAACTGAAGAAGGATTCCCTGCTGGGCTCTCGTCCATCCTCACCTGTGCTTCCAAGAGGTCTGGTAGCTCATGTCATTGTTTACCTTGGTACTCATTCTTGTAGACCAAATAAATGCAGGCAAATGGTTCCAAATCAGCAGCCCCAGAAAAAGAAGCCCTTTTGGCAATGTGCTCTTATTCTTTATTGTTTATCCTGCAGTAATGAGCTGGTGAGGTCAGGGCCTCCCTCAGCTGGATGTTATCTCTCTCTATCAGATGTCAGACAGCCCTGCCTGGATGAAATTATTCTCCTAAAAATGAATATGGGGAAAAAGAGAAGTCTTAAGATATTCCCTTACAGAAACAGATCAGAACACGCCGAATTGTTTCCCTGAACTCTCAGAAAAAGTTGGAGATATGCCAGCAGGTGAATAAAGATCTTCTGAGGACTAATGTAGCACTCTCTTTTGCATCAGTAGTTCTGTCTCTTCTTTGTCTCTGTCTTTTGCAACACATTAATGAAGCCAAAGGACAGCCCAGATCCACTGGCTTCCTGGTGTCATTGTGAGCCCCACAACTGCATTGATGGAGCTCTTTGTGGTGCCAGCTCTTGTGCAGCACCATTGGAGCTCAGTTCAGTAAGTGGAACATTCAGGACACTTCAAAGTATTTTTCATCTGGAAATACTGATTTATCAAAAATGAAATTCCATGTGGAACTAGTTACCCTTTTGAAAAATAGGCTTGTTTCTTACATTTTAAAGATTTTACGTGGTTTTGTTTTTAATTGAAAAAGGATGATGTGGGTGTAGGAAGTTTTTTTTGTTGTTTTTCATCTCATTTCACTATTTTTAAAGATAAAAATTCTTGTGAGGCTGAACGTGATATACATTCAATACGCATCCTGAAAACCACCAGATGGATGTCATCTGGGAACGATGTCACCATCGTTTTTTCTCCAAGTTAGATATCACTTAGATTTTCACAGGGTAGGTATTTAGGTACATGTTGCTGCTGAGAGGAATGCAGATATTAAAGATGAGACTCATCTTTCCTTTTCACCCATGGTTCCTCAGTTGTCCTCATCACCTACTTAGTGTTTCCTTCCATAGCAGTCAAGCCAATCACACATCTAGAACTTGAGAATTCAGCTGTCACTTCTCCATTTCTCCACAATATTCCCTGGATCCTGACACTCCAGCCTTGAGTTCTACCAGAAGTAAAGCTTCATTTAATGTTGCCTAGAAAAGTAAATAATTAAACAAACAAACAAATTAATCAACTCCAAGAATTCACACCTACTTTGTCACACATGTGCTTGAGGTTTAAAAGTACATTTCCTTATAAACCTGAGCTAGCAGAACTAATATCATATGGCTGGAGCTTGCTCCACTCAGCAGGGGAGAGATTCTTGTTTTCTTCTTTGTATTCCTTCCAGTACTTATGAATTCTCAGGATATTTTCCATGGGTTGCACCTTGTTCTTACTTTTCTCCCTTTTTTCCTCTGTAGAGTTTGGTATTATTAGTATTATTATTTTGCTGTTTTCTTTATCAGGTTTATATAATGCAATTGCAAGTGAAACATTCAATAGGTAGAAAATGAGAGCCTGAGTATTTCCACTGTATTTCTTTACAACATATTATATTAGTTGATGTAGGTGACGGGCTCCAAAAAGGGCCTGTAAGGCTGGGTGTAACTCCCAGCTCTGCTGCTGGGTGGTTTCAGCAATTTTCCCTGTCTTAGTTCACTCACCAGGAAATGCGGATTATAACACCCCTCATCACTGTCAAGCACTTTACGACCAAGTGATGAAAAAGTCTGTATAAGACTGTCATGTAATCAAAGAGGAAGCAGGGTGAGAGTGAAAGAGAAGAAAGTCATACTAGATTACAGAGGAGATAAAGCAGTTTAATCCCACTCTTCCTCAAGTTCAGTATGTTTCAAGGGAAATATAAGATCTGATATCATGCAGACTTCATGCATAAAAATAATACAACAAAATCTTTCCACTGCAGTATCCTCCTTTGGGTTATATACACTGATATAGTGGTTAAAAAATCACTTTTCACTGCTTACAATGGCAGTTTGCTTGGTTCTTGTGCTTGACCTGGTTTAGATACTTATGCCAGAGCACATATATTTTCAAGGTTTGCCTTGCCTTGATTTGTACTCATCTATTTCTTTCCTTCAAATCCAGTACCACTGAGGGGAAAAAAAGAGTCTGTGAGTGCAGCTACTGAAGCTGCATAAATCTTCTGAGGCATGGGCTCAGAAGAGAGACACAAGGCACTGTGGTTTGGCACCAATAAGAGAAGAGAGATAGATTCCTACTCAAATGGACTTCTAGTCTTTGACTTCTTTCAGGCAAGGTGTACATGTGAAACACCATTATTCCTTTCACAGGTTAAAAATCCAATAAATTGGGAATAATAATGATAATACATTTATTAAATTCCCTTGTGGAAAATACAGTGATCATCAAGCTTCTCTGACGCTTGACCACACAGAGAATGTTCTGACCTTTGAATCAATGCTGAATGTGAAAGACTAGGAAAGGAAAAAAAGGCCTTTTTGTGCTTCATAAGATATTTGCTCCTTCATTCGTCCATTTCAATTGCATTTGCAGATAGGAGACCTGAAGTGTAAAAAAGTTGCTTTTGACTCATAGCCTGGGACTCATAGCACAAATTTTGCTGGAGGAAATGCTTCTGTCCTCCCTTGCATCCATTGTACCCAAAGTGGTCCTCACAGAGAGAAGAGACAGCTGAGGGGGTGATCTGGGATGGAAGAAAAAAGGCCAGTGAGACCCTGCTTTGCACCTTGGCTCAGGCCCTTCTCATGGGAATGGGGCACTCACAGGCTGCTGTGCACTTGTAGTGCGGGGGGAAGCATACAAAGTACATCACCTCTGCGCCCTTCTTCCCCAGCCTGAACCAAGCTGAAGGGGCTTTGCAGTGTTTTCTGGTAGGTCTCTGTCCATCTCCAGGGTTGGGAAGGGCTCATCCCCAGGGACTGTACTGTCTTTCATGTGCTGCACTTGTCAGGCCCCACTCTTTGCTGGCAGGGAGACTCCAGCAGCAAAGAGAGGAGAGGTCATCAAGAACCTGGAGCATGGCCAGACAAGACTAGCCAGGCAGCCAAGAAAAGTGAGATTCCCTGATGTTGTTTTTTGTGACATTATCACTCCTAGCTCAGATTCCAGGGAATTGTAGTTTTCAGAATCAAGACAAAATGGTCAGTTCCCCTGTGCCTGCTTCAACATGCTTCTCCTGTTTTCTCTGCATCGGTTACCAAGCACAGCGCCCTTCACAGTCAGTCACTGCAGGGATCAGAGGGGATTTAACTCATCAGAGAACCACACAAGCAAGCTGGTAAGTTCTGCTGACAGCTGCCTGCATTACCTCATTGCCACATCCCTCATCTGTTCCCTGCTCATACCCATCTGGTGCTTGTCTACCTGCAGAATATTTGGTGGGTTTTAGTGATCCCTTGGCTGCTTGGCTCACACAGGACCTGCTTTCCCTCACCTCTGCTATAACTACATGACCTCTCTCTGGTGGTTTGGACCAATTTCTGTATTTTGCCTTATTTCTCATGAACTAGCCTCCTGGTAGAGGCATGTTCTTTTATAAATGCATCTATTTGGAGGACAAAGATACTGCCCTCCTTTAACCTCTCTGTTGCTAAATTTTCTGCTTATTGATGAGTGCACTTCTGAGGTAACCACTGCACATGCTGAGTATCTGAGCCATTAGCTGACATTAGCAGTTGATGAAATGGTTTTTCTGATGGTTTGAGGTGTCCCTGTAAACTTATATTCTCTTCTTCTGTCTGTGTGTGGAAAGTCCAAAGGCAGGTTCACTTACATGGGAAAGCTTATGAAAGAAAGAGAAAGAAGTTATCATTCATTCTTTTTGGCTTCCTTTGGCAATTTCTCTCCTTTCTGTTGTTTGCAGCAGAAAAGGCCACAAGCTGGTCTGGAGAGTCACTGCCCTTCACTTCTATTAAGACATTAAACCAATAATTAAGTTGTCTACTGAAAATGCAGAGAGAAGAATAAATGCTTTATGAAGTGCTTGGCATAGTAACTTGTATTACCTGGAATGAATCAGTATTTCCAAATAGCCACTGAGGAATTGCCCCCTTCTCTTCTTCCTTCCTCCAAATACAAATCTCAAAAGCCCAGACCAGTCCGGGGGCTTTATCAGTGTCTGCTGGCAGGCAGAGTAAGAGTAGAAGGTCTGAGCTAGTCTGCACTAGATGATGGAGCATGGCACAGAGAGCCAGCTTTGGCCGTGGCTGCCTGGCAGTGCTCTGCCCGTGTTGGATGAGGGCTGCAGAACCCACACCTCAGCCAAAACATTGTACAGCCACGGTGTTTGGGCACAAGCCACACTGCACCATGTCCTAGAGCTGAGCGCTGCCTACAGCCAGCCAGGGCTTCTCATGACTTGTTTTTTAGCTCCCATGTCATCCAAATATCCCATTAAATACCACAACTTTCCCCATTCATCAAGCTGTGACTCAGTTTCCGTTCATGACCCACTTCTTCTACCAGGACCCTATAAAGAAAAGCATAAAAACCTCCCAGCCTGATGTAAATTACGGTGTCTCATATTTTATGTCCTATTACATGAGAGGATTCATATCACCCAGGCCATTCCATCTTGGGGCCAAAAGCACTCAAAGTACTTTTTGCCTACCTTCTGGAATAGGTCCAAATCCCACAGCTGTTTCCACATTGTTGAAGCTCTATGCCTATAAACTGCATTCATGGTTTTTTTTACCTGACAATAGATGGTGCTCTTTCTATAATTATCTGTCTCCACAGTGCCTGCACATACCTTTTTTTTTTTAAATTTAGAACAAACATAGCAGATTATCATTGAATTTGGGCATTACAACATTCCAAGAAGCAAAGGTAATAAATAACCACCTGCAAACAAACCTGTATCACAGATAAACTCTATTATGGCTGATCTGCCACCAGAACTCAGAATAGATCCTCAAATCTAAGTGCTCAGGTGATGAGGGGCGTTTAAATAGATAAATAGATGGAACAAGTTACAAAAGTAATAAGCAATGATCCAAATCTCTTCCCTAGCTTGCACAAAACAAAACTGTCACTAACTCAGAAAAGATTTGCCATGGTATTTTCTTCATTCTGTGTTTGAATAAAAATGAAGGAGATTCTAAACAGCATCAAGCAAAATAAACTTTGTTTTTCCCTGTATTCATTTTAACTCTTTGCAAAGTACAGAGAAGGGTTCTGTTCTTTCCAGGACTTACAGAAGTCACAATTATAACTAAAATCCAAGACAACCATACGTTCCTGTCAAGTTTAGAGGAGGGAAAATCATAAAAGACCTTAAAATTTACTCCTCAAAGCATAGTGATCAGCATTTAGAATAGTTTAGTGACTGCAAAGCTGTAATTTTTTGGACACGATTTCCTCCCATTCTTGATGTTATTTGTGCCCAAATGAAAGTCTTCAGCCTGATATCTACTTTCAAATATTTTCCATTCACAGAGATTGCATAATGAGTGTAATTTTTATTCTAAATTGATTTTAAATTGAATGTCAGCTTGGAGGTCCTGTTCCTCAGGCTCTTTAGAGACTGAACAAGAGTCTTCGGAGACTGACTGAGCAGCATCTCAGCCCTTTTCCCCAGCGCATTTGAGCCCTCCAAATATAGTCCTCGAAACCTTCCTTGGTGCTTGCAGCACTGAAGCTCTCCAGCTGATACTTGTTCTCCTTTACAAGCAGAGCAGAAATACATGGTTTGTGTTTTCCTGAGGGATGCATACAGCTGCCCTGCATCAGCCAATAAGGTAAATACCAGTGCTGACCCACTGCTCTCTTATCCTTTATCCCGTGCTTTGAGCCCTCCTGCTGTCTGGTGAGGCCTTGGTGTCTCATCCAACAATCTCAAGTCTACAAGAGCTACACATGAGCTCCTACCACCGATGATTACTCATGCATCTCCAGTGCTTAAGGTAGGAGCAGAGCCTTGCTGAAGTGGTGCTTCTGGTGAGTGAGGAAAGGAGGACTTTCCAGGGGGAAGTCATGCAACGTGAGCCAGGAGCTTTGAGTTTTTTCTTCTTCTTTCTGTTCTTCATCTTTTTGCAGGCAGGTTCTTCTAGTCTGTTAGACTTAGAGGCTTTGCTGGTGTTTCTTCTGTCCTACTGTGTTTTCTCTCATTGGATAAATACACCATCTCCTCTTGCTTCTTTCGCCTACACACTTCATCAATATGTAAAAAATACAATAGGAAAATATTGTGTTAAAAAGGGCAATTTGTGAAAATACTGATCTGTCTAATTATCTTTTTAGTCAGTAATAGAAATATGACTGACTTCTAAGAAAAATCATAAGGTTAACAATATTTAGATAAACACATTATCTATAAAGTGAAGGAAAAAACCCCCTGTTTCTTTCATAGAAAGTATTAACATTTCTGACTGTTGGTGTTAGAAATTGATGAGAAGCAAACCAAAATGCTGAAGTGAATTCTAGGCCAATTAATGCTTCAGGCTGGAGAAAACAAAAATGTCTTAGAGCTTTGAAGCTTTTTACCCTTATATTATTAGTGGATAAATAAATAAATAAATTGAAATTACAATCAGAATGACATGATAATCATTCTGTGTTTATCAAAAGCTTAAATTCTGATGGAGACAGATTTTTGAATGTCAGGGGAACATTCTGCTGACAAATGCTCAGTTAACCTTTAACATCCATAAGCACTGAGTGGACTGAAAGGAAGAGAATATCACGCTGGTGACTTAGAAATGCTATTCCTTCTTACTGTGTTAGCAATATTTCCATTGTTTCAAACACTCCTCATTTTCAAAAGATAGACACCTTCATGTATGATCTAGACTGCAAAGACCAAATCCTGTTTTCATTTATGTTCCTGTAAACCATTAATACCTCTGCTGAACTCTGTGGAATTATTAAATTTATGCCACTATAATTAAGAACAGATGCTGCCCTGTGATCCCTAATGCCCTATGTACCCTAATGTGTCGTAATGGATAACCACTGAGGAGTATTTCTGAAGAAGGCACACAATAACATTTCAGTGGAGGACACAGAGGTACTCAAATAAAGCAACCGTGAAATCAAATGACCTTTCAATCTGTTTATGAGAGACTTTGTCATCTCCGCTTTGAGACAGCTGGAACAACAAGTGAGAGATCTTAATCTGTATCCCAGAGAGTCTTTGCTTCAGTGAAATCCAAAAATACACACAGGCTCCTCAGCTGTTGTGGTCCTGTTTGTTTTCCCTCTCCAGGTTTGAACACTTGAGGAGCTTATGTCTTTTGCGTGCTCAGGGTGGGCTCTCATCAGCCCTTCCCCAGAGAAGGATTCATCTGTAATATACTACAAGCAGTACTTGAGCAAAGATATAAAATGGATAAGGATTAGCATGATAAAAAAGAACTTTCTTTTTTTTCCTGCCGTACTGCAAATAAAGCTCATTGCTGGTTTACATGCTTGGCTGCTTGTCTTAATATAATAAAATCCCACCAGCATTCATGGAGTGGAAACTTTGAGCCTTTGGAGCCTCTGATCAGATAGATCCTTTATAGAAGGTCCAGCGAGAGGTTAGGTGACACAGAGACCTCAATGTCTCATTAATTCCTTGCCACGGACCAGGCAGGGGGAAAGCCTGACCTCTATTTGGGCTCAAACGGACTCAGAAACTTCATTAAGGCAAGACATAAGTGCATGGTCCCGAGGGTCATGATGTCCCTCTGTGTGTTCTTAAGGTGTGGAACATGTGACATGATGTGTGCTGGTTTGGCTGATGCTGACAGAGAAAAGCACTGGCAGAGATGCCCACTGGACTTCCTCAGGCATCCTGCTCCCTTCCAGAAAGAGGGGTGCTAAATGTTGGTGTATGCCTTAGTCTGGCACCTGGTGTAACACCACTGAAGCCAAGGGAGCCAGACTTCTGGAGAGCATAAGCTGGCACTGAAACAAGTGAAGCCACCATAAATTCTGGTGTCAGCCTATAATTTTTCTACTGTCAGCTTTCCCTGAGTTTGACTCAGTTAACTGCTCCAGAGAAGAAATCACCGTTTTCCAGTCCTTACAGCTATCCAATCTTCAGTTATGGCTTTCAGTTGCTTTGTGCAGAGTGCTCAGACTGAGTGTGAACAGGTGTTCAGACCTGTACATATCTCACAGCAATCACGTGCATCAGAAATTCTGCTGAATCCAAGAAAGGCCCCTAAAGCAGAGGGCAGAGAAGAGGATCGCATGCTGAAGGGATGCAATTAAAATTTTAATGATGAATACACTAGGTTGAAGAGGGATGGAAGAAAGCTGCTTGTAGGATTTTTAGTTTAGAGGATTTTTAAAAGTGATCTACTGTCAGTGTTTTCCTGTCTGAGGTGTCTCACTATTGGCATGCATGCCATGCTATACCAGCTATTTAGCACGCTATACAAGTGGCATACCATGGAAAATGCTCTATAACAAAAAGTGTCCCACTAGTGTAGGAATACTAAATGCCTTCTCACGCTTCAGCATCAAATCCTCATGTTTCTTTCGCTACCAAGACTGCAGAAAGAGATATGCTAAAGTGAGTGTGAAAACTTACAAGCACCATGTCTATGGCTTTGTTTGGTTCAGTCTTAGAAGGGTCAGGCATTTTCACTGGCTTGAAAAAATATTTCATCAGCTGAAGGAGCTTCCTAGCACAATTTTTAACTGAGTCTCAGTCTAGATGTTTCTGTGCTCAGATTCATTAAGCGTAGGTGCTTAGCAATATCAGCAGATTCAGGGAATGTAATCCTTGTCCATAAATAGCTTTGTGCTTGCTTTGCATAGGAAACAGTTAAAAGGAATGGTTTTTAAAGAGAAAAGTGTTCCATTTAATAATTGATTTTTTTTTTACATCAAAAACACTGGCTAGGATGGTGAGTCACCACTAACAGCAACAGTGGCTTGCATTGCAAAGAGCTGCCACGGAAAAAAAACCTGAAGAGTTAACCTAGTAATAAAAGTTTCACAGCTCATGCAGCTTTAATTATTCACTGGGACACAAAATCGTAACCATAAATTATAATGCTATGAATGATTGAGGGTTTCTAACAGGCACAAAGCAAAAAGAAACACTTTGCAAAGCTGAACCATTGTTGGACTAATTAAATGTCTTTGAAAAGGTTCTAATATCCGACTCTGAATTCCCTTATCTCTGTAGGTGTCATTTCAAGTTAACATTAGTTGCCAAAACTGGTCATGCTTGAGCTGATGTTCATCTCTGTTGCTTGTTGCTCAAAGCAAGCCCAAGGAAGCTCTTTTGGGCAGAAGATGTTTTCCCTGGGCAGGAACAGGAGAGAGAACTCAGGTCAACACAACCCCCAAGTGACCCTCAATGGTACAAAAGTCTGCCCCAAGCTGGCATGAAACTTCATGAAGACAGATGCTTGTTCTTATTCTGCCTACTAAAAAGAAAAGAAAAGAGACTAGAAAAAAGACTCATCTCAAGAACAGTGTGAATTTGCTTAATAGGACTCTCAAGGGAATCTGATGAGACTTAGTCTTCTGCCCCTCTGGGTTTTATACTTCACACAGAGGTGGAAGTTGGTCTTGGAGAAGAAGCAAAAACATCTTCCCACTATTAAACTTGAATAACACTCACATGGCTGCCTGAGAACAGAATTCCTAACTTCAGGTCACCCAGGAAAAAAAACCCTTAAACTTAAGAATCTGGGAGCTGGCAGGAAACAGAAATTGCACTGTATGTTGGAAAGAAAAAAAGCCCAAACAAATAATGAATAAAGCACAGGTTATATATAATAGTTTCCAGTGTTTGAGACCTAGAAACATTAGGAATATTATAGGAAAAAAGAGCACCAGACACTTTCTCCTTAGGAATATTAGCTCTGAGATGATCCCTGAAAATGGAAAATAATATGGGAAACTGGCCCTAAAGACAATGAGGTGAGATTTACTCCTATTAGATATGTCTTTTAGCAATTTTAATGTTGAATAATGCCTATTCTTTTGATGCTTTCTGTATTGTATTGCTGTATTTTAAAACTTTACTGCTTGCACGCATAATTTTGAATGATCTCCTATTTTATTTGAAGTGTGGAAAATGATTGTGGCTTCAAAATCCACATAAAACCTTAGGAAAGTAATTTAAAGACCAAGGAGTTTGTTTTATCATAAGGTTTTGGGTCCTGATTGAGAACTTAGTTATGGCAATGCAGAGACAGATTTTCCAAGGGGAATTGGTGCTTAGCAGAAGCCTTCAGCTGAAAGCTTAAGCTTTACCTGCGGCCATGAATGTTTAAATTTTAAGCATTTACCCCTTAATGGCACTTAAACCCTGAAGTCAGATGTCTGTGTTCACTGTGCAGTCCGTGGGGGGATAGATCATGTGAATCCCTGGAGATGAGGCGCATTGAGAGAGCCCACAGCAGTACCTACCTCCCAAATGAGACCTGCATAACCTGTTGGCAGTCCAGCTGTGGTAGCTGGGAACTGCACTTGAGCTAATAAACACTGCTTCTTCAGCAGAGACAAATAGCAGTGCCCCAGAACATGAAATGGGTGCAGCTTATTAGAAAGTGATGATAGCATGACCAAAATTTCCTATGACCATGATTTGATCAGAGCCTTGAGATGAAGATGTTCATTTTACAAGTTCCACAAAGCAGAGCAAAAATCTTTAAATTAAAAAAAAAAAAAAATTAAAACCAAACAAAAAACCCCAAGTAACCCCACATTAAAATAAAGACTACAATCTGTTTCTCTGTAAACAGAGAAAAGTGTCAAAATCAAAATAAACAGAGATAGAAGGAAGGGGCTTATAAACTGACCCTGCCAAACCCACTGCTTCCCTCCATCCTCCTTTGGTTTCAGTCATTCTGTGACTTTACCATCTAGAGCAAACTGTGCATAGCCCTGTTTTGGTCCCTGTCAGCCTGATGCTGGGATCTGCCAAGGAGATTTTGTTGTCCAGACAGTTACAATTTAGGCAAGAGACAGGCATCTAGCAAAAGATGAAAGAAAAACTGAAAATGTTAAGTAACCTGAAGTATTCATGCTATTGTGACAGTTTCAACACACTGTCCCTTTGGAGAGACATGAGGTCCTTTGCTGTTTCAGAGGCTGGTGAATGTGCTTGTAGGTAGTTCTCTATCCTCCCAGCCAATTGAAGCTAACACAAAAGATAAACTGTTGTTGTCTTAAAAAGAACAATACCATAAATAAATAATAAAAAAGACCCCTGAGACAGGTTCTAAATCTGAACATGCAGCATTTTTTGGGTATCTAAGCACATTTATACCACATTGGGAAAGTTTGTTCTTCAAAAACTGCTTCGATTAAAATTTTAGTACCTAATAAACAGCCTGACTCACAGCTCTGTTCTTTAATAAAACAGATGGAGACTGTTTTGAGTGTCAGCACTTGGACATTTGTGATTGTGACATCAGGAATAATGTGTCCCTCTTGTTTGCAAGCACAGTTGCCAGTGAAGTGGGGGCTGAGCAGCTGAGCCCCATGGCTTGGAGAGATCTGACCTGGATTAGTGCTGAGAAGTCCTCTGTCTGTGTGCATATATGAGAAACCTGAAATTATGTTTCTTACATGTTTTAGGCATGTTATAGGCATGGTGATCTCAGATAAAGTAGAGTTAATAATTTGAGTAGATGATAAAATAGCCCTGGTGGTAGGAAAACAGGCTTTTTGGGGAAGTAGAGGTTGTTTCCTATGGTGGATGTGTGGAAGGGCTGCAGACTGATGAGCAGTTGTCCCAGAGCATTATAGTGGGTAGCAGCGGTGCTGCTGAGGAGCTGAGGGAGAGTGGAGAGTCTAGCACAGGATATTGGGGCTGTGCAGGTGAGGGCCTCGATGTGACCTAGAGAACTGTTTGAGATGAAGTCCTGGGGAAAAACAATAGAGTTCATGGAGCATTAACCTTGAGTGTGTGGGATAGATGTCCCAGGGCAGTTTGCGGTAGCTGTGTTTGTGAGCGTGGGGTTTGGAGGGTAATCCATGAGGGCCACAAACAGAAGCTGGAGCAGAGCATGTGTGCCAGGGTCATGGGCACTGGCTCAGGCTCTGGCAGAGATTAGGGGCTGGTTTGAGGTTGTGTGGGGCAGTTGTTGTGGATAATCACCATGGCAGGAGTCAACTGTGGTCCTGGGGTCTTGCAGAGAGCAGAGAGATGCAGGCTCATGGGAGCTACTTAAGTAGGATGGTGTGAGCCATATCTGAGGGCTAGGATATTTCCCTTTCAGGGAAGTGAGGGCTGATCCAGATCTGCATGATAAAACCTTGTGTTTTCAGTTGTATCATTCTTTTATTCAGGAAGATAGGAAGCAGCATACCAAACTTCATTCCCATTCATCCTCTGTCTGTTAAAGGTTCTGCCATTCTTGCTCTGTAAATTCCAGGATGGTTCCTAACCCCTTGCTGACAGCCAAAAAGTTATCTGCTGAATCAAGGCTTCTGCACTGAAACTTCCTTCCATGAAAGCAAGGGAACAACATGACATCTCTCACTGAAATGGCCTGCCAGTTCGGAGCAGCTGATTGGAAAGGAAACATCAAGACAGAGAGCTGCTTAGTCCAGAGCTGGATAGGAGAGGCTGAGAAAGTAAAACCCCCCCCTCAAAGACTCTCTTCCCCAGTCTTGTTCTTGCAATGGCTTTGTTCCAGTGTCCTCCTGTAATAGAATACAATGAAAACAGGCAGGCTAAAACAACTCCTTTAATATGCTACTCCAAGGACCCCCAGGGTATAGTACAGATAGTACTAGTGTGGTGCATTACTTGCAGGTGCTGTTGGAGATTTTGACTTCTTTATACCATAAGAAGTTTGTGTCAGCTCTACTGAACTGGATGGCAATATGGCATTGACTAATGCTGGCATCTGCTGCTCCTTTCACTTCTCAGACCCCATACTCTAAGGGGCAGATTCTGGGGAGCTGTGAATCAGGGCAGAACAAGGCACAGAGAAGCAGGAAAATTAGAACAGTTTTAGGAGATGGGACATTGGTCTCTGGATGTGCTGATACCTAGAGTATTGGGTCAAAGAAGGATTGGGATGGTAAGAATGCAGACAAGTCCTCCACTGCTGGTAAGAGCACGAGAAAGCCTACTTCAATACTTGAATTAGTCAATCCCTTTCCTGCTCCCTCTCTTTCACAGTGATTCCGTTCCCTTCTTGCAGCCTTTCTGTCACAGCCTTTCTGCTCAGGTGAAATAAGAGGAAAGATTTTCCTCTTAAAATTCAGCAGAGGTGTCAAGGCTTAGCTCCTGGCAGAATAAAAAGTGCCAGACAGTGGCAGGACAAACATGTTAAAGAAATCTTATTGTTTCTGGAACTGTAAAAGTTCTATAGATAGCTCTGTATAGAGAGAGCTAAATTTTATGGCCAGGAAACTCACCAAAAAGGCTGTACCACAGCAGTGCATGCACATCACTGCCTGATGCCAGATGGAGACAGACAGGCCACCTATATGCTTCAGTCCTGCTGTTCTCATTTTGTTCCCATTTTCCTGAGCTCATGAGGCTGAGGGCTGAGTTTTGAGGGACTCTTCTGACGCTGCTTCTTCTCTGTCACTCCACTCCTGAGTTTCAGGGAACCATAAAGATGAGTATCATGCAGTTCTCAGGCAGCAATCGCTGCCATGATCCTGTGTGCTAATGCCCTCTTCATTGCCCCTCGGACACCCTACAGTGCCTGTACCAGCTCTTTCTCTTCTGTAGAGTGTGAAAGGATAGCACTTACCCAGCGCTCTAACAGATGACTTTTTATCTCCTCTCAGCAGAACAAACCTGGGCTTGGGGTTTCCTGAAGGAAGAGAGCTTTATGTTGCAGCAGGCAGAGAGGCACAGAACCAGGCTAAAAAATCCTCATCACCCTGTTGAGTGAAAACTGGATAAATAAAGTAATAATTTGATTCCCATCTTTGTCAGCATCTGGAGGGCTTTAATGAAGTCAGGAGGCTTTAAGTGATCCACAGTGGTAGCTGTGGATCTATTCCAAATTCTCTTATATAAAGGGAATACATAAAGGGAATATATAAGGGGAATAATGTGCTTCTCATAAAGAGAAGAATATCCTGACAAAGAAACTGTATATAGTGCTGCTGTAGTCTCTCCTGCATCCTCTTGCTTGTTCCATAGGACCTCATCCCTCTTGATGCTGGGAAGATGGTGTAGGAGGTCAAGAAATGAGTGGACCCTACTCCCATTTCTTTCTTTTGCGTGCCAAGGGTGTGCGTGACTCTGCAAGGACTCCCAGGATTTATCGCTGGAAGACTTAGTTTCTTTCACAATGTTTTAAATGTTTTAAGCCTTCTGCATCTTGGATGATATTTTCAATAAAACTCCCGTCTCCAGGAACAGTTTTGCAGGGCCCTGCCTACCTCTTTGCTCTGAGTGTGCAGAGCTCAGGCCTGAGTCACTTCTTGTGGCTGACAGAGATCACACTGTCTGGGACCTGGGACAGTGGATGAGAGGCTCAGGCTCAAGCTACAGATCATGGAACTTATGGAATATATCTAGACATATGTGAGGTTAATGAGGAGCAAAGCTCACTGTTTCTTCAATAGATTCGCTCTTCTGTTACTGAAACCAGATTTCAGCCTCCCAGATTCAGAAGCTTAAAAGTGGAGTGAATTTATGTGGTGTGAAAGTGACATGATGCTGGCACATACATCCTATTGAGCCCTCTCCTTCCCAGGATTTTAGGTGGAATGAGGGAGAAGGCTATGAACTTTTTATATTCCCCTTAATTTGAAGGATCAGTTCTTGCTATTATGCTTTCTTAAACAAAACAAAATGAAATCAGTTATAATTTTTGCAGTGTTTTTTTCATGAGGAAAAGGTTTATGAGACTGGGATGAGTGCACTCAGGTTATATGCAGCTGATACCCAGTCTGGGGAGAGTCCACTTCCCTCTTTCCCCCTTGTTATCTATTGGGAAAGGTTCTTCCAAATGGTTTGGTGTACTAAACGCTCCCCAAATGAGTGATCCCAGTGTCTCCAGTTTAAGTCCATTACCTTAATGGTAGTTATTCATCAGTAATGAACCATGCAGTTAACGTGCTGGAGACAGTATGGCTAATTGGAGATGAGGCAAGAGGTTCTTTTAATATTATTTTTCCACCATTTGCTTTCAATACCTCTTTGCTCCTCAGTGAGATCTGATGGAAGTTTTAATTACCTCTGAGAACAATAACTGTATAAAGGCCCTACCTCTTTGTCTGAAGCAGTTTGCCTAGAGATGAGCGATGTTGTATGTTCAGGTCTCAGAAGGAAGCTGAGGTTGACAGGGATGGTAAATCCTTGTTACCCGCTGAAACCTTGGAGTAGTAAATTTTTAAAACTATTTCCATTCTGGCCAATCTGTCTTACTTTTCTGTCTCTTGTAAAGTATTTCTCCCCCTGTTATCTGTCTGCCACACACAGAACCGTGTAAGTGGAAATATTAATATCCCTATGAAATATTCTTTGCCCTAACTCTCTCATCACATTTTGGGTCCAGATATTTCATCCTTCATTCATTAGCTCACCTTTCATGTTTCTCTCTCTGGCACAGGTTATAAGTCTTTTAGTCTTTTAGAGGTTGTAATGATGTCGGGGATGATGTCGGGGACAGACCACAGAGAAAAGCTGAGCCCAGACTTTTCTGTTCAGCCCAGTCTCTCCCACAGCCTAGATGTCACAGTAGTGGGTGCATTAGGAATATAAGAATGAGTGAACGGAACAAATAGCACTCAGTTGTTGCTATGATGGCACTACAATTTATTTCACAGTATTATGAAAAACTCTTCCCAAGCATAGAGAAAACTTTTCTTGGGGAGGGGTGGTGATAGAAATTAATAATTGAGAAATATGTTATGTGGACACTTGCAAATCGTTTCCACTATAAAGAGTTTTGGATTTGTTTTTGTCATGTTTAGAGTGCACTGCAATTTTTTAGAACATGTTGTAGAGATTCTTTGTGTTACATTTACCAAAAATTAAAAAATAGTCTAGCAAGAATTATGAAAAAACCAAGAAATAAAAATCCTTGATGATAATTTCAGTAACAATTCTGGCAGTGCGCTAAGAATGTCATCCAACACTTCATAAGAAACAGACAATCTAATATCATATTTGCTTTTCAGGGTGCTTAAATAAAAAAAGCCATTTACCAATGAAAAGCTTTTGCCTTTGCAAAAATTCTAATTAGTTCTGCTATATGTTTGAGAACTGGCTTGGATTAAAAAGCAGAATGACTAGTCCTCCCACCCTAAGCTTGACAGAGCTTATGTAAGTTCAGAAAAAAGTTTAAAAAAGCATTTTTTTACATCGGTTTTTGTCCTTTTTTAGCCTTTGCATTCCTGTCTAGAAGGATACTTGGCTCTGTATCTTACAATTTCCAGCTTCACCCAAGATGCCACAAATCTCAAGATGGATGTTATCCTCAGAAGACCTGTAGCCCATGCCTTGACTTTTCAATTGCTATAACTCCTCAGCTGCCTGGAGGACTTAGGTGGTCCCTTTCCATTGAAAATTAATGGGAGCTGAGTTTTCAAGTCCCTTAAGTGGGTTTGAAACTTGCAGGCAAGAGATGTAGAGAAGCATCCCAGCTTAAATATCAGGCTAAAGTTGCTTTTGCCTCACCAATACTGTCATGACCCCACTGATGCTGCTGCGTGAAAGTTCTGCTGATCTCCTCACTCTTTTTCTGTATATGTTATGCTGAGGGATAGCTACAGAGAAATAAAGCTCTTTGCTGGCCTCTTGCAGACAGCAGGGAAGTTTCTATGGAGACAAAGGAGGATGCAGAGGATTTATGCCGTTGGCAGCTGGGAGAACCAGCCTCCCTGACAGGTCTCAGCTCTTACCTGCTGTCACATTTATGGATGGTAAGCAGCAATGCTGCATGGTCAAATGTGTGGCTCCAGGCCTTTCCCAATGAACTCAGCCCCATGTTGCCCCCCTCTGCTATAATTTCAGAGTCAAGTGGAATGACTCTGGGAGCTGGGAGTTGTTATTAACTCACAGGGGTCACCACCAATCCAAAAACCATCATCAAAAGGGGCAAAGTCTCAAGTTCAGAGGTGAGAGACAGCACACCAAAGAGTTCCTGCTAATCTCTGGGCATACAGAGAGATGGTTCGCTCATAAACATATATTTGGGCAATTCAAAATCTTTTGGACAGAGCATTTTTCTCTTTGTCAAGGACTGTTGCTCTGATGGGGCCATGGAACGCAGACAGCCATGTCTGTTCAGCTGCCCTTGAGATGGGAGCTGGCCTCCAGGCACAGAGGGAGCTGGTGAACGATATTTTTGCAACAGTTCTTCTTGGTTTATCTCCAAATAAACTTGTTCACAAAAATGCCCCCCTCATGAAGCATGCTGCGCTGTTGAATTTTCATGTGATTTTGGTGCAGTGATTTGAGGGGGAAGCAGGGAAATAAATAGCCTGTTGAGCAGGTGGAAACAGAGGGGCTTTTTTTCTCTGAGTGGATGACAACTGCAAACTTAAAATTCTTTCCCAGAACCACATCAAAGTCTCTCTATCCCACTATGGTGCTGCCAGGCCCTAATGGGTATGTGGAGAACCTGCACAAGAACCATACACAGACAAAAGAGTTGTTTCCTGGACACCCTCCTGGCTAAGAAGTGTTCTGGACCTTGTGAGCCAGAAACACTGTGTTTTGACCTTTCCCACTTTTCCACTGTTGGTTATGACTGGCTCTAGCAGTAATGTAGCAAGTGACTGCAAGTGACTGCTGAGTTAAAAAGCAGGAATCAAAGGGTGACACTTTATCTGAGCTGTGGATGGGAGTAAGCAGATAGTCAAAAAGCGTTCAAGCCCGAATTCTGTATAAAGCTGAAGGGAAGGCTCAATGAACCCTTCTGCAGTGAAAAATCATAATGAACAATCTGTGAT
The DNA here is from genome assembly GCA_013397775.1 of Eulacestoma nigropectus. Lineage (NCBI taxonomy): Eukaryota > Metazoa > Chordata > Aves > Passeriformes > Eulacestoma > Eulacestoma nigropectus. Next base: position 602,676 of record VZTE01004276.1, read on the forward strand.
GGGAAATGCAGTTTGATCCCTCAGCCAAAGAAGGGTTTTTCCTAGCAGCTAAAGGGCAGTCATTTTGTGCAGAGGACCTCTGCTTACCAAGGTATGAATATGAGGTTTTTCACCACCATTTGATACTTTCAGAAGGACTTCTAAAATAGTTGAAAAACCATTTGTCAGGTCTCCGCACCCCACTTCTCTGGAGCAGCAGAGCGTGACCAAAGACCAAAGCAATCTTTATGTGTTCCTGTGCTTGAGCTATCACCGCGGAGAATCAGGAAAATTTTCCTTAAAAGAATTCTGCCGTGTTGGACAAGTAACAGTCACTTGGTTAATTCAGTGTGACATGTGTCTGCTCCCTTCCCAATTATCATGTCATCTTGTGGCAAGTTTATGAGCCAAAGGAGTCTGTCAGTATGCAGGGTCCTGTGGGGCCAGCAGGCATGAGAGATGACCCATTATCTCTGAGACGCATTGCTTGAAGGTGCTGAACTTTGGCATAACTTTGACTTAATGTAGAAACACCCTTACAGCTGTCACTGTCTCTTTTCTTCCCAGCCCAGTTCCATCTGGGGCACGTATGAATTTTTTTACCTTAAATGACACGAAATACAACAGTGAGGGTTTTCTGAGGACCGACAGCTCATCCTTCAGAAGCATGTTTGCTTCATTCTAGGCTGATCCAAAGAGGGGAGGGGAGAAAGGAAGAGTTTAGAGGATGGAAGAGGTGATAGCACTTTATAGACACTTAGAGGAGCATGATGGGGAGCAGGGAATGATTGACATGGCAAACAGTGCAATGGTAATCACAGGGGCAGGGAGGAGACTTTAGAATAGCAGAACAGTTGTAAACTGTGTCTGAGTCAGTGTGGGAGATGATGAGTACAGGTGGTGGCAGGGCTTGACAAAAGCAGGAACAAGCGAATTGTACCAGCCTGTCCTAGAAGGGCAGCAGCAAGATCCCTAGGAGTTACAGGTTGCAGGGAAGGGAAGACCCTATGGCTGGGTGCTTTCTATGATCTGCTGATGTTTTGGCACAGAACATGAGTTGAAAGCGAGTCACTTCATAGTCAAGATGTGAGTTAGCCCGAGAAGGTGGTTGTGGTGGTAGAAAACATTAATCTACCATGGATCTCTCAGAGCAAGAGTAGTGCCAGATGTCAACTCCTGCCCTTGCAGAGCTGTACCCAAAGCTGCCTGCCTGCTATGACACAGCCTGCTGTACTGGTTTCCTTTTCCTAATGCAGCAGAAGGCCAAGGGGAAGTGTTGCAGTGTGAGATAGGATTGCACATGCCAGAGCCAGCCTTGCCTGTGGGACGGCTCTTAAGCTCTCCCTTGCCCACTGCACAAAGGAAGGCAGCACCTCATCCAAGTTCCTATTTGTTTTTGTGCATGTTCATAACTCTGCTCAGCTTTTCTATTTTGCAGCAAAAAGACAATTCATTCTCTTCATTTAGTGTTTTTGACTATAAGAAAAACAAACCAAACCAAAACCAAACCAGTCATATGTATCTGTTCTGCTTTTAGCAGTCCATGCAGAAGTGCCTCCACTGAGACAAGCTTGGTGTGATTCTCCACTCGGTAAGAGGTGAGGGGTTCAGTCTGTGGAGCAAACTGCAGACCTCATGGAAACAGAACAGGTTTTGATAGCTAGGATGGATCTGACTTTTTTCTTATGAGTCTTACCTGGCAAAATGCTTGGCTGAGTCTTCACTGGTGAAATATTACTGGTTTGAATGGGGTGACACTGATTTCTAACTACTAGTTCACATCCAGTGTGTCCATCTCCATCTTGTGATCAGCTGTCTTCCTCAGAGCTCAAGCAGTTGGAGTCATGCTAATGCTGGATTTCCTCACCTTTTCAGAAAATTTGCTAGCTATGCAGTGCTGCTAACAGCTTGGAATGTCAAATCCTGAGATACAAATGCAAAGACAAATACAAAGAGCACTCTAGTGCAGGGTATCATACTGTCTTTTTTTTTCTTTCTGATTATGATTTAGCCTACACCCACGATTTGTAGTTAAACGTATTTCTTCACACAGAGATGCATGCCAATAGTGTTAACCTTGAAGCTGGAAGCTTGTAACTAATTAATTTTGCTCAGGTCTGTATTGAAAACCATTTTTGGTTACTCCTCATTGCTGAGAGGAGATGCATGACTGTTTAGGGAAGCCAGAGAAACAGGCTCTGAAATTTAGCTGAGACTGCAGACAAAGTGATGAAGTATCCCGAAATTTGGCTGGGAAACTCTGTGTAAGACAGGTCTCACAGTTTCTATGCAGCCATCTGCCACCTATCACTGTCTTATGCAGTAAACCTTCCATCTAAAATAGGTGACTGAAGTGATGTTCTTAACGAGAAGCCAAGTCTGGCGCTTTTTGCCCTTGTGGAGTCAAAAGTCTGCTTGGGGCCAGACCCTGGTATCTGATGTATTCATAAAGGGATGGGAAACACTTTCAGAAGCAAGTGCTACTTTTTTATGTATTTACCAGCTGGGGTATTTCCACATGTGCTCAAACACAGGAGCCAGGTTGTTTAAAGGTACGAAAGAAGCAGTCAGGACTTTGGTTTAGCACTGCCACAAAAGATGCCATCCCTAGAAAGGCAGAAGATGTGTCCAATGCCAGGTCAATGCCCCTGATCTGTGACTATGCTGATTTTCAGGGAGGTGTTGCTCATGTGAGATTCCATGAGACTGTCAAGCATGTTTCGGACCAAAGGGAGGACAGCAGACTATGCATCTTCTCCCCTGTTTGGCTTCTTTTTTATTTTTTATTTCTCTTATAGTTTTGCAGACGCTATACGTTCTCTAACTCAGCAGCTAATTACTACTCATGTTATACTTGACTTTCAAACTTTTGATAGTTCCTTGATAGCTCCTTGTAGCCATCAAAATCCAATGAGGGTAAATCAATATTTGCTTTTATATCATCTGTTGTGAGAAAAGGTGTTCCAAAACAACATAGTAGCTATGCCTTCTTATTGATTTGTTTTCCTTTGTCTTTCAAACTGCCAAGGTTTTAAAGCATTCTTTTATTTTAAAGGTACTTGTTTCTAAATTCAATAAAACCTGAATATTTTCCCTGTGGGATTTTCTATTAAAATCTATACATTTGGTACCACTGGCCTGTGTTTTTCTTATCAAAATAATTTAATTCTAAGGGGAAGAAGAGAGAAAATAAATGATCTTAATTGCTCAGGACGTTACGAAAAAGTCAAGACAGCTAGCTTTATAGCAAAATGAACAATTTTGTTCACAAAATGATAGAAACAAGAAATGGAAAAGGTCAGCAAGGATATCTTCTCCCTTTGCCCTCACAATGAAGGCTCAGCAACTACCTAGAAACATTTCTGGCAGATTTTCAACAGACTAATGACACCTGTGTAGCAGTGGCTGAAACTCACTCTTAGGCAGGGCTTCAGCAGAAAGCCTATGACCTAGCCTATGACCTACAGCTTACATCATTTAAGCTCAAGGACATGAGATCTTCATTCTGTAAACCTCATGTTTTCTCTGGTTTTTCTTGGTATATCCAGGAGCATTAATTTTAATGATATTGGAAATATTCGGATGTGGAAATATCTGCTTAGGAATGCCCTGTCTCAGGCAAACCACAGAGCCTGAAAAACAAATGATCTTGTCCCTGCCTCATTAGTCTGTAAGGTGAAGGCCATGGTGGGTCACCCTGGCTCAAGCAGTAAATCCAGAGCTCCCCTAGGTATTTATGCCAGTGACTAAACTCCATTGCTTGGAAAGGCAAGCACTCACGAGTGTCTGTTGATGAGCTTAACCTTGAGTGGATTAAACTATCCACAAAAGTGATATATACATAAATCTAAGTTCTCTTTTCATTCATCTACAGCTAAAATTCAACTCATCTTATTCAACTTAAAGAGTGGGAAAAATTCCTGAATATCTTAGAGGATCCGTGCTGGTTTTGAACAGCAACCCCTATATGCATTCAGAAAATATAACAAAATACTTCAAATTTCCACTTCGTAGTGAAGTTTGCATTCAAGCAATTCATGTTAGAGTCAATCACCTTGTTTAATCTTATCTCAGTTCTTTGAAAATTTAATGCATGTTTTCCAAGTGTGAAGAACCACATGTACCTCTCATTCATAAACTCCTCCTTCTTTGCTCCCAGGAGTTAAAAAATCAGCTGGAGCCTTTATCTTGGATTTGATTTGTTTACACTTATAATTTGCAGCTACTGTCATAAGCCTCACAATGATGCTTGTTACCTGAAACTGCATAAAGAGCTAGCTCATTATTCTTGTCAATATAGCATCAAGGAAAAAGGCTATTTCATGTGAATATAATGCAATCTTTAAAGGTCTGCCCATGTTACATCTGCTTCTATAACTATTTTTGTGTAGCCCTATCACCTCCTTAAATAACATTAGTTGAGCTCACAAGAGTATTGCTCTGCTGGCATAGGCAAAATTAAAAAAACACAAGACTATCTGTCCAAAGACAGACCAAAGGACCCTTGAGATCCACATCTTGTCTCTGGCAGAGATCAACAATGTGAATACCAAAAAGAAAAAAAAAAAAAAAAAACAAAAAAACAGGCGAGGATAAATTCTTTAGCCTTGAGGATAGACCTTCATCTCCTCTTCATCTGCTGTGCTGCAGATGCAGAGCATGTGGAACATTAAGTTTAATAGCTGTTTGGGGTGTCAACCTTCTACGCATTTGACTCTCCCTTTTCCTGCCCTTCTACACTTTTAATCTCCACAAGCGTCGGAGCCATGACAGCAAGTTCTGGAGTTGTACCACACACTTTCAGAAAAACATTCTTTTCTCTGTTTTAAACCTGTCTTAAGGCATCTCCTGGGCATCACTCTATTAGTAAGGAACATCAGGTTTTCTCAGTCTCAGACAATGTAGTCATATCTTCCAAACTGGTTTGGCAGACCAATATAATTTTGATTTCTATTTAAATTCTATCTTACCTCATAGATTAAAAAAAAAAAAAACAACCAAAAAAAACCCCTAAACAAACAGACTTGTGGTAATAATCTGGCAGAGGGTTGAAGGAAAGATTTATTTTCCCTGGGAATCTTATTAGTATTAAGCCGACAGGACTAAATCTTCTGTATAACATACGGAAGCTCAAAGATGCATGGATAAAACCTAGTTCTGTGTAAGCCTAGAAGACTTTTGCCCTTTATAAATTAGCATTTCCTTTCCTGATGAAAAAAGAGCAAAAGTTACAGTAGGCAGCAGCTTGTATGTGTTAAGGTCCTGCTCTGTCCCTGATGCTCTGAAAAGATAACTGTAAGAACTACTACTATTATGATTTGTTTCCCACAAAAAGCAACAGATGCTTGTGCTGTTTTGTGAGCATATTTTAAAACCATGGCATCACCCACAGTGGTATCTTCTTTGCTGGGACTGCACAAACAATTTTTAAAAATGCAACAATTTTCTTGAATATCCCGAGGCTGAGTTCAAGTTCACCTTGTGCAACAAGAAAAGTCTTGTCATTCTGATTTCACTTATACTTTATAGCCAATCTCTGGTTCTCCCACCTGTCAGGAAAGACCTACATGTGGTGTCTTGCTAATGAAGAAGTACTGCAGGAACAGAAGCCTGGGATTGCTCATTTCAGGTTAAACCAGCAGCCCAGGGCTATTCACGTTCTGGGATACGTTTGAAAAACACCGCCTTGTCTTTCTGAAGACCCTCCTTTCTCCTGGCCTTGTTGTTTCAGCAGTGAGAAGTCTTTTCTCCAAAACAAAGGAGCTGATACTTTCTCCAGAATATGAAACATCCCTGAAGTACTGTTACACTGCATTCTCCCCTCTGTCACTTCTTGTATCTTCTTTTTCTGCTTTTCCTTTTCTCCCTCCCTTACCTTTCTCTCATCTTCTTTGTCTCACTCAGGTCTGCCCCCTGCTTCAATTTCTCTTAGTTAAAATTGAGGAGCAATAACTACATCTGATGACAAGTGGCATGTTGCAGGGAAGCAGAGCCATGGAGCAGCCGGTGTCCTGTCCACTGGAGTGCTGGTGGGAGGCCAAAGAGTGATGACAGAGCTACTGTTTAGCAAGAATCCCTGCTTTTTCTACAAAGCTTTGATTGACATCTCCTTCTGGCAAAGAAAGTAAGAAATTTAGGAGATGAAAAATACACTAAGGAACAAATATTTTCTACCTTCTTTGTGGGAACTACTGGTTCTGAGCTAGGGTTTCATCTTTTGTAGCTTAAATGAAGGGCTTAGTCTATGCTGGAGGGTCCCCCAAAAATCAATGGACAGAAATGGGCACCTTTAGAGAACATCTCATCCCACTTGCCCCAGCCTGGGTAAGCTCCTCTTTGGAAATGCCACTATCTTCCTACCGACTTGGCTGTACATAGATAACCACAGACCTTCTCATACTTCACACTCTGGTGGTTAAAATAATCTGAAGCCCACCCACAGAACCCATCCTGGAATCTCCATCAGCTAAGAAGTAAAGTCCTCGGGTGAGAGTGCTGGTTTTGCAGAGACAAAATGGTTTCTGCATATTTCCGGTCCCATCAGCACAGTGCTTGGAGTGGGACAACAGGTGGTAGCTCCTGGATCCTTCCCATGTCAGGTCAGTAAACCACCTGCCTGCTTCTTGCAAGTTGAATGGTATCTATTCCATAGCTGAATTGCTTTTGGGGCCCTGCTAGCTCGTCCTGGCCTGTACCTGTTCCGCTCACCTCAGCCATGCATGATCACAAGGAAATGCATGGCTGTGCTCCCTCCAGGAGGGGCATGTGGATCAGTTAGCAGCCAGAGCTGTCAGAGGTATCTGGTGACTAGGAGGGGGCCTGGTGGGAAGTGGTCTCATTTGAGTTAGCAGCCTAAGCTGCTGTGGGCACAAGCAGGGTCAGAACAGCCTGGCTGTGTCCCCAAAGCTGCCTCTTTCATCCCAGAAAAACCGAGCCGCAGTGAAGAGCTTGAGCAGCCTTCAGAGGAGCTACACATATGCTTCACCACACATGCACACACTCTTCCAAGCCTGCCCTGGTTCATCACTGAGTGCAAGAGGTCCAGGCTGACCTGGCATAATTCTGATAAGTTTCTGGACTGATTTGCTTCAGGTGTTTTGCTTTGCTTGGGGAGACCCTTAGGGGTAGGTGTGCCTGTAGTTTGGCAGCAGGCAGACTGCCCAGCCAGACTGCTAGTCTGCACAAGTTCCTCAGTCACAGCATGCCTGTACACATAAAACCAGCATATCCTTCCTAAGTAAGATGGCTGGATGTCATTTTTAATTCTTTCCAAATGCTCAACAGCTTAATTGCCTAAGAAAAAGGAGGTAATTTTGAGAAGGCTTAGAGTGATGGAACACAGTTCGTGTAGCCTTGTACCCTGTCCCTATGGATAGCCAGCAATGCCCACAAAAGATGCCACACAAGAAAACCCAAAGTAATTCTTCCATCCAATACCTGCTCAGCTTCTGGCACTTTTGGTAACAGTGGGGTAGAGTAATTGTTGGCAAGCTTTACCTTGTTTGCAAGATCATCCGTGCAAGGGATAAATAAACTGAAAATCTTTCCTGATTTCTCAGACTCAGGGGCACAGTGCTCTCCTCCTGTCACTGGAGGTGAGAATGCACCTCCTCAGTTCTCTGTCAGTAGTTTAGTTCATAAACTGCATCTCAGTGAGAAGCCCCTCTGGAAGTTAATTAAAAGACAAACTGCAACACAGATCATTAGTTTGCACATGGACTAGGAATGAAGGATCACTATGGCCCTGCAAAATTAGCAACAGATGCCCAAACAAATCTCTAAGCAGAGCTAACTAGCCTTCTCTGGCAACAGATCTTGTCTGTTAGAGAGCACTGCTGTACCACAACTCAGGCAATAGCAGCACTCTCTCTGGTTTCTCACTCTGCAATCTTAGCAGTTCAAACAAAGTAAATACTATAGCTAAGAACATACAGCAGGTAGAAAAATGTCATTCAAGACCTTTAATCTAAAGTGACATTTTCACCTGCTTTCTGGATCAAAGCAAAAGGCATACAGCTGGTGGAAGTGATGGGGAAAAGCGACCATCAGCCTCCTGCTAGTGGAAGTTACCACATGCAGAAGAAGTACAACATAAAAATTTCCATAAATCCAGCTGTCACAAAGCATCAGCCCTCAGTGCCTGTCTTTTAACTAGTCCACAGAACACCTCCAGGGTTTTGCTCTCTGCCCCCCACAAGTGTGAGAAGTGATAACCCTCCACAGCTATTCTTTTTTTTTTTTTTTCTCTCCATCATAGCTCTACTGCATGCTTCCCTTGGCTCTGAAACCTAGAAAAGATTTCAAGTCCAGAGAGGTTTTCCAAGCCTTGCCTGTAGCAATTTTGGCTCTGGTCCACTTCTCTCTATTCTTCCCTTTCATTTCTCTTACTTGTCTTGCATTGATTTTGGAAGCTTTTTAGGTCAAGGACTGTATTTTTGGTCTATGTGTGTAGCAGTTATGCATCCCAGGGGCTGGAATCTGGTCTGGGAAGATGTATGTGTGTTAGAGTGGTCTGAAAAATACAGGGGTCAGCCCTCAGAAATTCCTAACAGAAGTTCTCTCTCAGTGTCTTTTCATTCAGAGAGATGACAATAAACAGTCCAGCAGGCAAGGGGTAGAAGGTGAGGTTCTTATGAAAAACTTAACAGAAATCCTTGGAGAGTCAGAGACATTGACTTGCTATGAACTCAGCTAAAACTCAGACTGGAGAGAGGGGTGGGTGAAGAAAAGAAACCTTTGAACAGCTTGGATGAGTAAGTCAATAAATGACTGCTTTCTGTCTCCTAAGAAAGAAAAACCCCAAGGAAACAGCCTAGCTGAGTGTCTACTAAATAGCAAAGAAGTAGAGAACTATTTTAGTTGCTATTTCTCACAAGGAAAAATGACAGTACATGTGGAAAGAGATAATACAGAAAGATTAGGCTGAAGAGGGATGGGGAAAGAGAATTGTAGCATTTTCTGAAAGTAATGTCAGGAAAGCAGGTGAAAAACGAATCAGATTGGAATTATACTGTCATAAAGCAATAGTATCACAGGTGTGAGTCAGAACAGCAGGATTTTGTCTGTATGTGGTGGGAAAAGACAGGCCAACTCTACTGCCAAGAAGAGAATTCTATTAAAGACTGCTCCTTTCCCATCCAGGACTTTCCTGCTGTTGGTGTTAAATTCAAATTTTCACTTTATCAGACCATATACACACCCTGAAGAGAATCATACATATGCCCCAGTGGAGAGATGGGACTTGGCCAAAGTGTCCCCGGAGCAAGGAGCTAGAAGGACATCTCATGTTTTGAAGGCTGTATAAACTACTGACTGCAGCCCTAAATCTTTGTGATTCACCAGTGCACCCAATGCTGAGATCAGACAGTCTCAGCCACAGAACAAACTCCGTGTACACAGGGGAAAGAATGCTTTCTCGTGGCAGCCAAATCCCCTGGTATTTGCACGAGGAGGTCATGGCAAGGAGGATGAGTCTAGGAGACTTTGGCCTTGGACACCTTATTTTCCATAACCCTGTAACATGTAAGAGGAGTTATACAATTGCAAAGATGACATAAAAATCTGTCAGACTGAAGTGTGAGATTATTTGACAGTGATATTTTATACTGAACTAAACCATGACCCTAGGAAGAAAGCAGAGGAAAAAAGATGATGCTGTTCTGTTAGAGCAATAGCAGGTCCAAAAATTCTACCATTAAGAAAGGCACAGCTACAATGAGTTACAACAAAAGAGCATTTGATGGAGAAGCTAGTAGGCTTGGTGCATGTGCCAAATTCCCAGTGATCATAAATCAGTACAGCCCTGCTAACTTCAATGATGTTGATTCACAACAGCTGATAAATGAACCAGAAATGTTTCCATTTAATTGGGAGAGAAGAAAAAAAAAAGTATATCTCAGGGATACACTTCGGTAGCTGACCCAGAAGATTTGTGTCTGAGTCCTATTCATACATAAGCCACAAAAGGAACAGCTTGCAAAAGTAGACCTTGGACTGAGAAAGGCTAGCAACACAGCTATCAAGCACAGGATGTCTTGAAACAAGCAATGAGTTGAAAATGTGCAGCCAGTTCAGAGGAGAATTTTAAAACAATGATGTTTTCATTGCAGTAAATGAAAGGGCTCACTTGGCATCTGCTGCTACAAACACACAAAATGCCATAAATCCCAAAAGGCTGAGCCCATGTAATTGGGCAGATAGCAAAGAAAGCAGCTTGGACACTGCCTTAGCACAAGCTGCTTACAGAAGTTGTTTAGAAAGGAAAATTATGACTACAAGCAAACTGAGTCAATAAATGAGAATGAAGGAGGCTTCTGAAGGACATGACTCAGAAAGGGCACGAGGTGTCTAGAAGAGAAAAAAAGATGCAATGAAGCCACAGAATTTCAAAGGACAGGCAGAAATCACATCTGGATTTGCTACAGCACTCACAGGGCCAGCGTCTTTGGTGTGTGTGAACAAGTCTGCTTCTGCCAGTGCTGAGGCAAACTATAGCAAACCAGCTGAGGATCTGACTCAGTGCCTGGACATAAATCCCCAGCAAGCTTTAAATAGCCCTCCCAAAGTGCCTCCTGTCAGAGGTTGTATTAAGGCCATGGCAAAGCAAAATGGATAAAAGCAAGATGCTGGATAATGAGATGCTAACTAGGACTACAGTTTTCAGAGCTACCTGGGAGGCTCACTCTGAGATGACAATTAAATAACAATTCCCTAGCTAAACTTTATCTGTTTGTACAATTCAAGGCTTACTCTGCCTCTCAGGATACAACTCTCAGCCTCAGAGGCTCCAGGTGGGACACAGGAACCCAGTCAGAATGACTAGAATTTACATATTCATCATAGGTTAATACCAGTCCTATGAAGGTCCTATGAAGACCTTTTACTTAATTTTTCCTTTATGTAAAGCATTAATACCTGGTTACGTGCCAGTGCACCTACAGAATTCAGTAACATTTCAGCAGGTTAATGAAGTATTACCTGTTTTATTTTGTTCCAGCTCTCAGAGATCTTATAAGGAAGCCAAATGTTTTGTTAGAACTTTTAAAAATGCCATGACAACTAGTAAGGGAGATAAGCTACTTCCAAATCAGAAAATAGCATCTTGCAATCTTATCAAATGCAGCTATATATAGCATGGTGTACAATGTATATGTGGGCTGAAAAACTAATGAGGAGACATTTATTTGTGAAAAAGGGTAACTGGGAGGCCTGATTTTTATAAAAGTACAGGATAATCAAAACTAAAATACCCTCTGTCCCCAATCAAAAATGCCCCGTGTACAGGCACGAAACACATTGTGCAGAAGTTTGAAAACTTGGTAATAATTTTTGGCTAGGGAGTAGGAAAAGTAAAACCAGGTATCACCCTAAAAAACCCTATTTTTTTTTTTTTTTTGCAGAAACATTGCCCATCTTGAAAGCAGCTCCTTTTACAAGTTCTTGATGGTATAAGAAGAATTTGTCAGAGAAACTTTTCCTTCAGAATGTCACTTTTTGAGTGGTTTGTGCTGAACATGGGAGCAATTATGCAGCTTCTGGATGCTACATAGACAACATGCTTTAATATATGCTGCTTGAAAGCTAGATTTAAAGCAGATTAAAAAGAAGAGAAATCTGGTTTACTGAGACAAAGGAGTACCAACACTATGAAAAAAATGTTGAGATCCCATCTGTGTTTTCTCCCAAAGAGAATAATTACAATTTTTCTGCATATGGAAGGAATCATAGATAGCTTTGATGGCATAAAGAAAATTGTGATAAGCACAAATTACAGAGAATCAGTGGCAAAGCTGAACTTCAGATTTCAGACAGGTACCTTGGTTCCTGCCACAGCCTTTTAAACCCTATGCTCCCTTTCTCATATAATTCACAGCTTCCAAACAGGGTCCAAAACTGCTTAACTAGTCAAATAAAAACAATAATCTTCCCTGCCCCCAATCTGTTGAAGATGTAGTTTTTACATTTGTGCAAAGTCTGAAAGTGTGACAGAGGGAGGGAGCTGTGCATCTCAGTGTTCCCTGGCTGCTGCCCCGACAGCACCTGACAGCCTTTGGCACTTGAGCTTCCTCTGGTGCTCCAGGCCAGAGGCAAGGGGGATGGAGTCAATCCTATTCCTTCCCATATCTGGACTAGTCATGGATCCTGGTGTTAAAACAGCTTCCCCAGCAATACATTATATATGTAAGACTTGATGACCCATAGCAGATCTGCATACTCCAAAATATTAGATCTTAAACTAACCTACAACATTTCAAAGTAATTGTTCGTGTGCTTGAGATGGAAGAGTTTGAGAAAAAGCACACCAAAATTAAGTTCTGCGGCAACATTTGTTTCTAACGGTGTGCTACTGCAGAGGAGCCTGCCTTGTACATTTAGCATGAAGAAAGCTGCAACTGCTCAGCTCTCTGTCTGCACCTGGACCTTCAGCTGAACAGCATTACACACTACAGTTGCCACCTGGATAAGCCAGCAAAGGAGAGAAAGCAAAGAGGTAACTGGGATGATAGGCAGAAAGTACTTTAGCTCTGAGTTAATGCGGACAAAGCATTTAGTATAAACTCTGAGGTATCTCCTGGTCTGGGGAAACATATTTTATTCATAAACCTGTCATATATGACAATAAAAATAATGATGACCAGGAAAATCAATCAGTTTGGTGGAAACCATACTTTGTGTTGAAAAACTATTCCCAGGGAAAATTCCTGGCTAATCTTTTGCTCAGCACTCTTGGAGGCAAGCATTAAAAATGCTTCATATCTCCTGGGACTTGTAATAAGAGGCTCAGAGCAGGCAAGATGAAACTCATGCCAGGGGAAGAAGGGATTGTGCTATTCCATTGAGATCAAAGCCTGTAAATGAAGAGCAAGGTCTCCGAACAATGTTGAAGTAAGTTACACAAGAAGACCAGGTGTTTCTACAGCACTTAGAGGGGAGGCGACATGAAGAACATCTTCTTATCTGATTTACATCACTGTCTCCTTCTTGCACTCATAGTAAAGGTTTTTTCCAATTTACCATGTGGTGAGAGAGTGGTCAGTAATTAAAGCCTACCCCAACCATTCTTTATTACTGTTAAAGTAGCTTACTTTTTGATCTAGGGATTGCCTTTGAATATACAGGTGCAGATATAGCCAGCTATGAAGAACAAAGCTGGCTAAGACCTCAGCAGCTACTTCTACTATAATTTTAAGTATTACTATAATAATACTGTACCCTATAATAGTATTACTCTAATACTATTATATTAACTATAATAGTAACTACTATTATAATAGCATTAATAATGTCTATGGCAACATATACAATAATAATAACCATTACTGCCACAGAAAGTGGTGAATTAGTGAGTCTAAGCTTCCTCTCCTCTCCTCTCCTCTCCTCTCCGACCCTCTCCTCTCCTCTCCGACCCTCTCCTCTCCGACCCTCTCCTCTCCTCTCCGACCCTCTCCTCTC